>NQII01002113.1:210318-351903 GCA_002778355.1 Clitarchus hookeri | reverse complement strand
TATATATATATATATATATATATATATATATATATACCTATGGGGTATATATATATATATACATATATGCATATATTGTTGAGTAAGCAAAACTTAAAAAGCAACAAAATAAATTTTGTTTATGTATAAAAAAATATATAGACTTGAATTAACAAAACCTCTGTGTAGGGCCAAAAGAAAATATACCGTCAACAAAATATTTTGTCGAATCAATTTTATATTTATTTTTGGCCACTCATTTGGTTGTTTTCGTTCGAAAGTGCTGCTAGAGAGATTTTTTTTTGCATTTTTGTTGAAATCAGGTTAGTAACAGTGTTTGTTAGGGCATCTATCGATGCTTAACAATGATATAAACACCCTAAAAAAACAAGTTCAGCATGGAACGAAAAAATTACAGGTGTAAAGCTTTAAACGATTATTTGTGCACGTTGTCTAGAATTCAAAATTATGTATGTATTTAAAAACGTTCCAATCTCATTAGTCATCAGTTTATCTGAGATTGCTAATGCTAAGTGATTGATTGCAGATGATATAGGTTCGAATTTCGGTCGGTCTTCCATTTACTTTCATATTATTATTTTTACTCTCTAATGTACGCAGAGCTTAACAAATCGTTAGTTGCGCCACCAAACTTTTGCATAGGCAACCAATTAAAAACAACAAAATAATTTGGTTTCAACAACCAAAATATTTCACCGCCCCTATACAAACAATTAGTTTGGTTGCGCCAAACAAAAACTTTGATTACAACAAGAAGATCGATGACGCATACACACACACACACACACATTCT
Source organism: Clitarchus hookeri (assembly GCA_002778355.1). Lineage (NCBI taxonomy): Eukaryota > Metazoa > Arthropoda > Insecta > Phasmatodea > Phasmatidae > Clitarchus > Clitarchus hookeri. The sequence goes on along the minus strand of NQII01002113.1, from coordinate 351,110 downwards.
CTCTCTCTGTTTATATATATATATATATCAGCGGTTTGGAATAAGTGTAAATATTTCTAATGGGCTTTAAGTTAATTAACTGTCATCTACGCGGGCAGAAGACAACATACCAGGGAGAGTATCTGTAGGTATATGCTGTTCACGGTTATTTAAGCACTTTAGAAATCAACCTTTGAAAAATCTCACTGCCCCTATTTGCTAATATGTTAATAGGCAAAATGACTGGCAAGCGCCCAGTAAAGTTGGCAACGATGGGGGGAAAGTAGTCCCACGTCTCAACATTGCATTAAGAGTGTTAGGTAAACTTTTGTGAATACTGAAATTATTAATTTCGCTTTCCGTTTTTTTTTTAATTCGCATAGTTGTAATAATTAGCAAAAATGTATTTAATATTTACTTTCCTCGTAATTTCTGAATTTCACTTGACTGGCGCGTGAATAAAGTGAGCAGGCCCACTGCAATGTTAGTTTTGCTCAGTCGACCGCGAACAGCCTGCAGCCGCTGTTAGTGTAGCTGTGAACGTAATGCGTGCTGCGAGCACGGAGCTCGCCCTGGCCGCCTGATATACGCTACGCACACGCGCTGCACAGCCACCAGGTAGCAGCGAGTGATGGCGAGGACTCCCCAAGTACCACACATTCTCCGCTTTTAATATTTATGTGAATTTTCGTCGTGCTGCGTGTTTTAAGAAGTTGGCCATTTTTAAATGATTAAAATTATATTTAAGTGTTATTCTTATTTATGTACCATAATTTAAGCAAGTTTCTCTGTTGTCTATGTAGGCTTTTTTTTTAATTGCTGCAGAACGCCGATATATTTTAAGGTTTATATAATTTGACAGTATCGCAATTAAGACATTCAAAATTACAAAATCATATTCAATAGTTTTCAATCCAAAATAAATAAAAACAATTAAATATAGAGTTATGCTCTTTCTTATATATTAGAAATAAATTTTGAAACGAGTAGCCAGTGCAGTTTGTTATTGGTCCACANTAGAGTTATGCTCTTTCTTATATATTAGAAATAAATTTTGAAACGAGTAGCCAGTGCAGTTTGTTATTGGTCCACAAAAGAGATCACATTTATGACTGGGACGTTTCTGGAAGCAAAATAATATATGAGTATCCGCTTGACTTACTTTTGTATGTGTGTCTTACTGGCTATTTTACATACACAGTCAAAACACAGAAAATATTTCTATGAGATTATCAACTCTTCACAATGATATTGAAAAAATGAATATAATCAACAGATTTTATAATTACTCTATGGTTGCGGAAACGTCCGGCTTGTAACATAAATCGCAGCTCTTTACAATTCTACGTTAAAAACAAAGTTAACGAAAGATTCGTAATATTTTCCAATATCAGTACTCATAAAATAACGTTCGTATTGCAATAATAGTAATGAAATCGCCAGCGCAGGCGAAATTTCCTTGTAAACTTATTAAAAAANAAATAACGTTCGTATTGCAATAATAGTAATGAAATCGCCAGCGCAGGCGAAATTTCCTTGTAAACTTATTAAAAAACCGCGGCAATAAGTGGTAATATAAATGATTTGCAGAGGAAGTTTTGTTAAATTTCTTAAAGATCTCTTANTAAAAAACCGCGGCAATAAGTGGTAATATAAATGATTTGCAGAGGAAGTTTTGTTAAATTTCTTAAAGATCTCTTAATTTACTTTATTTGTGTTTGGTAACATTAATTCTTCAGGTTTCATACAAAAAAAACTTTTTTGTGGAGAAAATGTATATATATATATATATAGATATCTAAGTACATAGAACTTTGTATATAGATTAGTCCACACAGTAAAAGACACTTAGTAGGAATATAAGAATTCTCGTTAGTGTTTCCGACAACAGAAATATCTGTAACAGGGTTTAAGTTGTCAGTTCTACGAGATCTGGCTATTGAAATAATGTTCAACCAGTTTTATTAATTTTTTTTAAATAAATAATTGGTTTATTATACGGTTATCTTTTATAAGCCATTGTAGAAAATACTATGATATACTGTACTGCAACATAAATTTTACAAATATTTCATAAGAACTCCACAATTNCATAAATTTTACAAATATTTCATAAGAACTCCACAATTACAGGGAGCACAGTCACGACATTTATTGGAAATATATGATGGTTCAAACTATGGCAAAGCACTTATTACAGTGAAATAAATCTTCACTCTGATAAAACTAAAATTATAATTTGAAATCGTTAATGAATGAAAATATTTGATCATACTCTTTTACGCGATAGAAAATAAGTAATTTTATTTCGATGAACTGGAACTTTTCAACTATTTTAGTAGGTTGGTTGAAAGACTCTTGCAAATGGGAGCGAGCGAATGACATAAGCAGCTGTAAAGATTTGTGTATCTTGCCGACAGAACGCAAAATAATATACACAATTCATGTAAACTTAAAAATTAATACATAAGTACATGTTTATAAATCTAAATATTCTGAAATGTTATATTTTATGTGTTATTTGCGAAACATGTACAGTTATACGAACGTAAAATAATAGCACGATAAGTAAAATTGCTCAGAGTCTGTGGTTAAAATGGCAGTGTTTTAAAATAATTAAAATATACATATAGTATAACTGTATGTGCATAGTAAGTGTGCATAGGCGCTTAGTATAAGGGAGACTTACCCCTCCATTTTTCACCTAGCAAGGGTTTTGTACCCCTCGGTTGCTAAACAGAGATTGGTCACTCCTCCAGTTTATAATAAAAAAATATTGTTCAGGTTTTTTTTTTTTTTTAGTAAAATCCATGCTTTTTATACTTTTTCCTGACAATGTCTGCACTAACTTTTCAATTTCAATGAGTGCAAGGTGAAAAAAATCGTCATTGAATGTGGCTTGTGAATGAAATGGTAAAAACGCTCATTATTATTCCTCTGTTATAGATAGATATATACTACCACCTAGTTTTTTTAGGTATTTTTATTCTACACAATTCTTTACTACATGATATTGTTCCATCTTAAACGGTTTAGACAGCGCATTGCAAGAGAGCGCGCTGGCGGCAAACATTTTTCCGACTTGATTCACTATTATCGTCTCTGCTTATTCCTTATATTATTTTACGTAACAAAATATATACTTAAACCTGGCCAGAGAAGATAGGTATGAATTAAAAAAAACACGTAGGCTAAATCTTATACGTGGTTCTCGACTTATAAGCGCACTAACAGGCAGCCAGAGAGACATTGAGTTCTATAATACGTATAGATTTAAAACTCTGGCTCGTATGAAATAAGAGTTACTATACGTGCATAACCGAAAGCACAAAAATAAAACTCACAGTATAAGAAAAAAAGGGGGAAGATAGATATAATTTCAATGAACATGGGTAATGTCATTGAAAGTGCGTGCTTGTTAACTTAAAGCTGTAGCGTTGAAAAACGTTATGACAGTTTGTTATATTTACATTTATTGGGAACACGTAATTTTACTATGTTACTGAGTAGAGATGCCAATTGTTGTTATGAAATCACAACTCTTTCGTGTTTACATAATTTTTGTCGTGAAGAAAATACGTAAACGAAAAAATATTGTATACGTTCTGTTACATAGTAGATGCACTTTCACAATTTTCTTTTGAATAATTACTTTATTGTACCAACAAATAATTTTACCAAATTTTAAGATATACTTATTGGCATACAGAGTGTGAGAATGGTAACTTTAGTGTGTGTGAAAACGCACAAACGTCGGTGGCTATCCTGCATTATCGTGTCAAATTCTACAACGTTTAGAGCTTTGNAGTGTGTGTGAAAACGCACAAACGTCGGTGGCTATCCTGCATTATCGTGTCAAATTCTACAACGTTTAGAGCTTTGTGAAACAGTGTTTTCCAGTGAAGTAAATAAGTATTTTTAGAAGACATGAGTTTTTCGAACTTACCAGACGCATTCTTTAAACCAAATAAAATGACGCGGAAGAATTATTTTTTTAAAGAAAGGCCAACAAAAACAGAAATATTAATATTACGTTTATTTCGCAGCGTTAGAATCCTGGGTCAATTATTACAGTCAGTATAGCCGTAAGATCAAGCCACGCGTTCATTACTTGGACAGGACAAAGACTGTACGCCAGATTTCGTCAGCCGGGTTGGCGTAAATGTGAGGCCAACTGCCCAGGNTTACTTGGACAGGACAAAGACTGTACGCCAGATTTCGTCAGCCGGGTTGGCGTAAATGTGAGGCCAACTGCCCAGGCTCCAAGAGTCGAGTAACATCGATCGACGCTATTTATCTATAATACCGCTGTCGGAAGCAAAACGTGTTCTTTTTTATTACCGACCAGCTCTCGGATGTTGCGAAATATGAAACGTTGCGTTTAGGACTGTCGCTGGCCGGGTGAAATGTGACGCGGTGACGCCAAGGGCTGCATTAAATACCTGTGATTGGTTATTTGGTTGTGTTCTCTTAGTATAGACGGCGAGCTCATATAACAATGTGTTACATATTACCATTCATTAAAGCAACATGTACGACTNGTTCTCTTAGTATAGACGGCGAGCTCATATAACAATGTGTTACATATTACCATTCATTAAAGCAACATGTACGACTCATAAATTATATGATGATGTCTGCTACACTTTTTGTTAAAGTAGCACAACTTAAGTTCTCGATTAACTGCCAAATTTGTACGTTGAAAAATACCATAAAACAAGAACAATATGGAACTACAACACGTTAACAGATTCTCCAGGCAACAGCAAAAAATCTTTATAAACCAGAAATATTAAAAAATTTTAAAAAGATTCTAATTATCATAGTAAAATTAACTATTCGTTATCTTGTATTGAATTGCAATTCCGTACCACGATACTGGTACCAAATTCAAACAGCGTATATAAACCGAATGTAAAGAATAAACTTGCTTATGCGTAAAATGAATCTGTCATGGCAATCTGAAAATGAGACATTACTTGCTGTTTTCAGTATCCCGCATTTTTCCATACAAGTCTTCATAACTTTCGGCAGTTCTCATTCCTGTTTTTGGTTTTGAGTGCTTCATTGTCCATAAATTTTTTGTTCGTACGGAATTTAGATTTCATTCTATCATAATCCATCCAAGTAATATTACCTTTCCAATTTATTATATTGTTGCAATATGACAGGGGCGTATCCGAAATCGTGAGGAACGTAGTTCTTAATAAAAAGAAGTTAAATTTCATTTTTAATTTATTCACACAGCTATTAATTGCAACTTTAAACTATTTATCTCTACAATTGCCCTTGTTATTGTCAGTGAGCGCAATCCTTAATATCTATCTCATTTTTAATGAGGCTTTGTCACTGACTCTATATTGGTTACGGTCATTTAATTCACACTCATTATTTACACATATTCGATATGTATATTGCCATCATTCCAAATGTCTGTCACTAACGCATCCAGTTCAATAGCCCGACCCCCCAGTCTCACTCTCCACTGTACCGATGCTCGTAGTCCGCAGACTTCACTCTCGCTGGTCACTCTCTTCACCACTCGTCGCTCTGCTGGCCCGTAGTTTCACTGTCTTCACACGCCTGGCTCTTAAGGTAACACAATCCTCCAAACTCTAAATAACTCTCTGCTCGGAGGTCCATCGTGGCTTAAGTAGTCTCGCTTGCCGGTCTAGAAAGTTCCCTACACCCTGAGTCTCACTGAGAGAGGTTAGGGCGATGACCAGATCATTCTTGCAATGATAACGCCATAAATTCAAACCGGCATTGGATGGGTGGGCACGAGTCCCGATAAACTTATCGCAACCTATGCGGCGGCTGGTTTTTATAAATCTCCGTGCACTCCGCGGGTTACCAGAAACGCCCTTGACACACTCCTTCGCACGCTCGAGCGGCACGGCGCAAGAGAAACGACGCAAGGCAGCGACAGGTAACAGTTTATATTTCGTTTCGTTTAATCAATGAAGCAAATTGAATTTCTGACCAATAATTATTTTATATGTTACGCAATGTTTTAGGTAATCTGAAATGTTACAACCATTGCATAACTGCTCCCTGTGTTATATTATGTCTTTTTTATTTTGCATGTTTCACTTCCGTATTTCGCAGATGGTATTAGAATTATTTCATAGAATTTAAATATCGTTTTTTCCCTCTAAATTTTGGGAATGTTAGTTTCATTATATCATTTATTAATTTTTGTGTTGCACATTTACTTCATCATTAAATTAAGTCATCCAACCAGAATAAATAAAATATTGTCACACGCTCACGCTTTGTACGCGCGGGCGGAAGAGGACAATGAAGTGATATGATAGCGGGCGGCGAGTGACTAAGGAATGTTTGAATGACGGCAGAACAATATTTATATCAAGGTTTTTACTTACAAGGTGTTCAGCTGTGCATTTTCCCGCCTGGTGCTATGCTAAGACTTTCATGACTCGCACTCTCATGGCCTTCAGCAGATTTAATTTTTACTTTATCTGAAGAATTTTCTAGTGTTTTATTGCCCTAGATTCTCTGAGCGAGACTCGGGGTGCGATGAAGCTTCCCGGACAAGGCCAGCGAATATAAAAGCGCGTCGGGCCTCTGAGTCGAGAATTTTATGAGAGTCGGGATTCTGGGAGATTGTGTGACGTTAAGCGAGCTATAAGAGCTATAAGAGCATCGAGGAACGCCGGAAGTGACCAGCGGGAGGAAAATATGAAACTGCGAGCATCAGAGCAGTGAAGAGTGCGACTGGCAGTCTGGACTATTGGACAGGATGCGTGAGTGACAAGACATTACAATTGATGGCAACAGGCAGACTGAACATATGATAATGATGAGTATGAGTTAAGTTACTATAACCAAACAGAGACATTGAGAAGGACGTTAATAACAGTTGAAATTTACTTTAGATATTGCGGTATCTGAGACACTGAGAAGTAAAGAGAGTAATAATGGAGATAAATAGATTAATTCTATAAATAATACCTGTGTGAATAAATTAAAATCAAATTTAGCTCTTTTATTATTACTAAGACCTCTGTCCCTCACGAACTCGGATACGCCCCTCAGGCGTCTTGTAAAGGTATTTTAATTTTTAAACAATTATATTATTTACTACAATTTTTGGCCTTAGTATGTTTTCCCCACAAAATTATTTTACGAATGTTAAGGTAACTTCTACTATAGAATGGGAAAATGAATGTAAAAAGTTAGGGAAAGGGAAATTTTTTGCCTCTGTATAAGCGCTAGTGTCGGAATGGTACCAGGTTTTCTCGATATTCTCTATTTTCCACTTTAAAAACAGGATAATTGCTCTAATCATAAGTCATATAAAAACTAAATTGGCAAGGAGTATTATACTTTTATATTTCAAGTACCTTAACTTTTTAATTAAATGTTACCTTTTGGAACACCGCTCACCTATCGGCGTAAATTTTCCATATGTTAATCTCTCCCATAAGAAGTCTCGTTTTGTTCCTAACTTAAGTAGAATAAACCTTAGTTATGTTATAACTAGGGGGACCTGCAGATTTTAGTCAGGGCATACTTCTTTTAATTGGTGTGTGGTTCTTTGAATGTTATTCTCTTCTTTTGGTGGAACTATCTGCTTCTCTGAAGTAAGAAGGAGTGTCACAAAATGGCGAGTATCATATCAATTTCAAACATTTGAGCATATTTATCCATTCTAGTCTCTACGGGTGTTCGGGATTACCTCACTACCCAAAAATTACTCATCACTAACTTTGGAAAGTGTAGGATTTATTACGTTAGTTACCTTAGAACATGGAAGCCATTTTAATTCTTTTATTCTCATTTACGAGACAAAATGGGAGGTTATATTCACTATTTAAAATGCAAATTTCAGTTTTAACAGATCTGTTGGTGTCTCAAGCAGTATTGTCGACTGTATTCAGCACCCGAGACATCTGCTGCACAAAATGTTGCAGCGACTTCAGTTTCAACAACTGCATCAGAAACCGAGCCGCCATCAGCTCCGCCTGTACTAAATGCATCTTTGATAAGGTAACAGTGTTGATACTCTAATACGCGGTTTGCTCATTTTTGTACTGATAATTCGCACGAAAGACGAGAGTGCACTCAGAAAAATATCTCTATTTGGGAAACCATGTGAAGCATATCGAGGAGGCAGTTTTCGAACCCAAACACTCCTGCATTTACTCAAGGTACGTGAAGAGTAGTCTCCGTCGTTTAATTGGAGCCGTTGCATATCATCAGCACTGATAACTTGTGATACTGTTCCCTCTGCTGCTTTTTATTCTTTGGCTGAGCCCCTNCCCGTTGCATATCATCAGCACTGATAACTTGTGATACTGTTCCCTCTGCTGCTTTTTATTATTTGGCTGAGCCCCTAAGACATTTCCTGCTCTCCTACGTCGAGGCCCTCTGGAAAATTCACTATCGGAATAAATATCACTGTCGTTATTGTGCTATGGTGTTCAAGAATATCTGAACAACCCATGCCAACATTCACTGTATACAACCCACGGCTCCCATGTATGTTTTTATTGTANGTTCAAGAATATCTGAACAACCCATGCCAACATTCACTGTATACAACCCACGGCTCCCATGTATGTTTTTATTGTAGCAGGCTCCTTACCCGCAAACACAATCTGAGTAGGCGTCTCATCTCCTTCATGGTATTAAAATTCGTTCCACGTAATTTTAATCCTTTGTGGAATTAACACACATAGACATTCCCGACATATTCAAGACTGGCATGCAGCACTGAAACCTTGTATGGTATAACATGCGATAATACAAGTTGTCAAGTTGGTGATTTTATCCTGTCACATAACAACTGTGTAGCGAATACCTGTAGATAAGCCCGGCATAGGTCCGGCGAAAAATGTTTATTTCAGTGGATTCAAGTTCCATACATCACTGAAACAAATTATTCTCTTTGTACTGCATAAATCTGATACGTCGGAAAACATTTGCTGTTGGTGCAGTGGCGTTTGACTAGGAAAGAAAACCCTGAACATTTTGATCTATTGCTTATGAAGGAAGAGGAGAAGAATATTTCACAGAATCCTTAANGTTCAAGAATATCTGAACAACCCATGCCAACATTCACTGTATACAACCCACGGCTCCCATGTATGTTTTTATTGTAACAGGCTCCTTACCCGCAAACACAATCTGAGTAGGCGTCTCATCTCCTTCATGGTATTAAAATTCGTTCCACGTAATTTTAATCCTTTGTGGATTAAATACACATAGACATTCCCGACATATTCAAGACTGGCATGCAGCACTGAAACCTTGTATGGTATAACATGCGATAATACAAGTTGTCAAGTTGGTGATTTTATCCTGTCACATAACAACTGTGTAGCGAATACCTGTAGATAAGCCAGGCATAGGTCCGGCAAAAAATGTTTATTTCAGTGGATTCGAGTTCCATACATCACTGAAACAAATTATTCTCTTTGTACTGCATAAATCTGATACGTCGGAAAACATTTGCTGTTGGTGCAGTGGCGTTTGACTAGGAAAGAAAACCCTGAACATTTTGATCTATTGCTTATGAAGGAAGAGGAGAAGAATATTTCACAGAATCCTTAAATGCAGAAATTTCGTGATTAGTACTATAACAGAAAACTTGACGCAGTTTCAAAGTATCTAAGCAATCCTTGTGCAAAACATTTTGGCAAATATGGACGGGAATTAAGCCTGAAAGGAAGTAGTGCCTTCCAATATACACTCAATGAAGTGTGTGCTCTAAACAGTATGTATCTGAATTTTCTCATTAAGTCATAAACAGAATTTACTAAAAAAAAATTAGTTTACGTTGTGTTATACAATTTATAAAGTAAATTAAAACTTGATATCATAAATTGGTAGTCAGGTGAGAAAAGTACAAAAATTAGCTCTCTCATTTGCTTTAGAATATTTCACAACAATTAAAAAAAGTATATTATGAAAAACTTGTTAGGACATTACATTTCTTAAAGTAAGTATTCCTTAAACCAATAACGCAAGTTGAGTGGGGTCAAACCTAGGTGACTTTCGAGCACGAACTATGCTACTTTCCTTCACCTTTTTCATATATGCCTATAGGGATAGATGTAAGGGCAGGGGAAACGGGAGATCCCCGAGAAAACCCGCCAACCTAAGGCGTCCGGCACTATTTTCACATGCGGAAATTCAGGGGCGATCCCGCTGGGAATCGAACCAGGTTCGCCTTCATGGTAGGCTAGTAGTCTAACCACTACAACACCGAGGCTATCGCAGGAGGAGGGGGGAGGGGGTGGAAAAAGATGAGAAATGTAAACGACGAGATGTAGAAGGAGTGTGATGAACTACGAATCAATTTACTACCTGCCATGGTAGCGCTGTGTTCAGATCCTAGGGAAAACCTGGCACTCGGGCGACGAAGTGCNGAATCAATTTACTACCTGCCATGGTAGCGCTGTGTTCAGATCCTAGGGAAAACCTGGCACTCGGGCGACGAAGTGCCTTTATCATCATTAGAGTGACAACGAACCACAGTCGCACAGTCGAGTTGGCGGAGAGACGAGCGGATGAAAGAGTTATTTGTCGAAGAAATGCGAATAAATAAAACGTAAAATTTATTCGCAGTTTGTTTACAATTTTTTAATCACACCTTCGGAAAACCACCCCACATAACCAGTATTTGGTTGCTTTATAAATATGTCATGTTCCACACACTTTAATTATTTCTGGTAATATAAAAGTATTTTATAATGTTTTGAGTTGATCTCTTACTTAAATATTTATCTATAAAATAGAATATTTCATTGAAATGTAATATAAATAAAAGATGGGAAAATAAGGTGTGTTGGTAATGCCTAGCAAGAAATCGTTCTCATGCTAAATATTATTAAACTGAGTGCGTACAAATACAGTGCGTTGTCCCTTGAGTGTAATTTCCTAAACTTGGTTAAGCTTAGTTTGCATGAGGCGGAGGAATAGCCTGAAAGTATAACAATTTATCAGGCCTTCAGAATACTTTTAATAACAATGAATGGAATATAATCTTTAAGGTTTTCTAAAAATAAATTGAGCATGAAGATATTCAATGATTACAAAATAATACTATAATAAAGAGTATTTTAAAATTTCGTATGGTGCTAAACCAAATTAATCATTAGGTTTAATAAATTGTAGNAATACTATAATAAAGAGTATTTTAAAATTTCGTATGGTGCTAAACCAAATTAATCATTAGGTTTAATAAATTGTAGGAGCTAAAAAAAAAAAATTTCAAAGGAAATTTAAATATAAATATATACATACAAACACACAAACTCACACGCACACACACACATATATAAATATACATATGCATTTCTTAACATTCAAAAGTTGTATTTGAAGGTGACAGGTAGGTCCGCCCCCATGTTCGCATGTATTCAATTTGGCCAACCCCAGCCTCGTACTTGTTACGAGAAAACAGCCTGGCAGACTGAATCCTTATTCCTCATCNAATACTATAATAAAGAGTATTTTAAAATTTCGTATGGTGCTAAACCAAATTAATCATTAGGTTTAATAAATTGTAGAAGCTAAAAAAAAAAAAATTTCAAAGAAAATTTAAATATAAATATATACATACAAACACACACACTCACACGCACACACACACATATATAAATATACATATGCATTTCTTAACATTCTAAAGTTGTATTTGAAGGTGACAGGTAGGTCCGCCCCCATGTTCGCATGAATTCAATTTGGCCAACCCCAGCCTCGTACTTGTTACGAGAAAACAGCCTGGCAGACTGAATCCTTATTCCTCATCGTGAAAATTGCTGCTGAGGCCACGGATGCTGAATGGTTAGACTCCTCACCTCCCACAGAGGCCAACCGTGTAATCCCCGGCTGGGTCACTACTGGATTTTGGCACGTGGGAATCGTGGCAGACGATGCCTCTGGTTGGCTGGATTTCTCGGGGATTTCCCGTTTCCCCCGCCCTTGCATTCCGGCGCTGTTTCATTTTCACCTTATTTCACCCCCATCGGCTCTCAAGACCTCGTTGTTAAGAGCCACCCAAATCTCTCAACTGAACTGAATCTTGCTCCCGCGTTCTTGAAATTATGTTCACATCTATGAGTTAACTCACAGCCTTTTTTTAGAAAGTCTTGACGTGAATGGTTATTGTATTTGTTACTTGCTAGGGCTAACAGCGCCATATTATTGTTTTGTTTAATATTANTGCATTCCGGCGCTGTTTCATTTTCACCTTATTTCACCCCCATCGGCTCTCAAGACCTCGTTGTTAAGAGCCACCCCAATCTCTCAACTGAACTGAATCTTGCTCCCGCGTTCTTGAAATTATGTTCACATCTATGAGTTAACTCACAGCCTTTTTTTTAGAAACTCTTGACGTGAATGGTTATTGTATTTGTTACTTGCTAGGGCTAACAGCGCCATATTATTGTTTTGTTTAATATTANCTCTTGACGTGAATGGTTATTGTATTTGTTACTTGCTAGGGCTAACAGCGCCATATTATTGTTTTGTTTAATATTACTTTTCTCTGAAGTGTTTACATAAGTATTTCGAAATCACTGAATAGCTGCCTATTTCCAAGTTGGCAGGCAATAAAGTTTTCACAGTTGTTGATGTTTTGGGGGTACAATTATACATCTGTTGCGCTGTATGAAATTGGCATTTGTTTAGGTAATGCTACAAGTTTCCTAAATTAATTGGTCATAGACGGCATGCTGATTTGTACATCAAAGTCTCGCTTTGATGACTTAACTAATTTTCGTTNCTAAATTAATTGGTCATAGACGGCATGCTGATTTGTACATCAAAGTCTCGCTTTGATGACTTAACTAATTTTCGTTACGCTCTGCCCAGTGGTTGAGTTCCAAAGTTTCGTACATTTCTTTTATAGAGCAGTATTACTAGGCTTCCGATGTGNCTAAATTAATTGGTCATAGACGGCATGCTGATTTGTACATCAAAGTCTCGCTTTGATGACTTAACTAATTTTCGTTGCGCTCTGCCCAGTGGTTGAGTTCCAAAGTTTCGTACATTTCTTTTATAGAGCAGTATTACTAGGCTTCCAATGTGNGCGCTCTGCCCAGTGGTTGAGTTCCAAAGTTTCGTACATTTCTTTTATAGAGCAGTATTACTAGGCTTCCAATGTGAATAAGATATAATTAAATTTTGTCTGTTAGCGTTGCGAGTTAAACTTTTTATAAAAGGTACAGACAGCAAAGGGAAATAATTAAAGAACGCGATCTGTTCTCCGGAATTATTCAAAAATAAGAAACTTGAAAATTTTAAAATTTCCAACATTTAATTGAACCTTTCAGTGTACGTAAGTTATAAAGGAAGTGATAATAATATGCAAAATCTTAGTTACATTATATTAACAATTATTATTTGCATTTGTTATAATTTTGAGAGTGCAAGAAACAGTGAACGAGAAACACATTGAAAGGAAGTTGAAAATTATAGCAAACGAAATAGAGGTTGAAAAGAACAGAGGGAACAAAAACGCGAAACGTACCTAATTATTCACCTGAAATAAAAAANAAACGAAATAGAGGTTGAAAAGAACAGAGGGAACAAAAACGCGAAACGTACCTAATTATTCACCTGAAATAAAAAAATTTCGAATTGTAAAGCACGGATATTAAGAATTACGCCTTCCACTCAGATAAACAACCCGATACGTGCCCCATTTGTCAGGGAGGTGTCAGCTTAAACCCCCGTAGCGGCGAACTGTTAAAATTAGTATTTAATGAAGATAAAATACAATACAATTTAGCACGTTTATATTTCCAGTTCATCCCTAGTTTCGCATGTTATGTGATGGTTCTGTAAAGAAAATGAAACAGTTTAATTCCTTTTTGAAATATACATTCTTAAATAATTTAGCTGTGTTAAAAAAGATCTTTCCAGCGTGACGTATGTTAACGACACTCGAACTACCTAACGTGGGTCGTGGTTTCGTGGACGCATGCAGGAAGTGAGTTTGTTAATTAAAACGATCCCTAGGCTCCAAACACAGCGTGAAGGCAATGTTGCCAGGAGTGATGTCAGGGCGGACTTTGTACCTGCAGACTGCACGCGTAACCACCTAACACCGCGTGGTCAGTGACGTGCGTGGTGCGGCTCGCCCACGAAGCCACAAGTCATTTACAGTACTCGCTGCCCCTTCCCTCCACCCCCTCGTAGAAGGAAACATTTACGCGGGGGTCAAATGTTGGGTTATTATCGGCACGCGGGTCTGGACCTCACCCAGATGGTTTAATGCAGGCCAAAGGCCGGTATAGTCCATTCACGGTTAGCACAGATTTTCCTAAAGTACTGCTGAAGTTTTACTTTCAGGATATTCCTCCGCCTCATGCACACAAATCTCAATGGNAAACGAAATAGAGGTTGAAAAGAACAGAGGGAACAAAAACGCGAAACGTACCTAATTATTCACCTGAAATAAAAAATTTCGAATTGTAAAGCACGGATATTAAGAATTACGCCTTCCACTCAGATAAACAACGCGATACGTGCCCCATTTGTCAGGGAGGTGTCAGCTTAAACCCCCGTAGCGGCGAACTGTTAAAATTAGTGTTTAATGAAGATAAAATACAATACAATTTAGCACGTTTATATTTCCAGTTCATCCCTAGTTTCGCATGTTATGTGATGGTGCTGTGAAGAAAATGAAACAGTTTAATTCCTTTTTGAAATATACATTGTTAAATAATTTAGCTGTGTTAAAAAAAGATCGTTGCAGCGTGACGTATGTTAACGACACTCGAACTACCTAACGTGGGTCGTGGCTTCGTGGACGCATGCAGGAAGTGAGTTTGTTAATTAAAACGATCCCTAGGCTCCAAACACAGCGTGAAGGCAGTGAAACGCACACGCAGTGATGTCAGGGCGGACTTTGTACCTGCAGACTGCACGCGTAACCACCTAACACCGCGTGGTCAGTGACGTGCGTGGTGCGGCTCGCCCACGAAGCCACAAGTCATTTACAGTACTCGCTGCCCCTTCCCTCCAACCCCTCGTAAAAGGAAACATTTACGCGGGGGTCAAATGTTGGGTTATTATCGGCACGCGGGTCTGGACCTCACCCAGAGGGTTTAATGCAGGCCAAAGGCCGGTATAGTCCATTCACGGTTAGAACAGATTTTCCTAAAGTACTGCTGAAGTTTTACTTTCAGGATATTCCTCCGCCTCATGCACACAAATCTCAATGGNCACAGATTTTCCTAAAGTACTGCTGAAGTTTTACTTTCAGGATATTCCTCCGCCTCATGCACACAAATCTCAATGGCGTCTACGAAATTAGAGCAAAGGGACAACGTACTACATTCGTGCGCACTCAGTGTAACGATATTTCGCATTAGAACTATTTCTTACTAAGCATTACCAACACACCTGGTTTCTCAGTGTATTTAATTAATTGGTATTAATTATGAATATAAGATTTAATTTTATACATAAAATATAAGTAAAAATTACATTTGACAATAAATAATGTATTTTTGTTATAACAGAAGTACATGTAAAACGTGTGCACGTGGCCTTTTTTAGGAAATAACTAAACACGTCATACATGGGGTGTTTATTTCCAAGGTTAGATTAAAAAAGTACGAAGAAACCGCGAAAAGACAATACAATTAAATACGTCCTCCAGCCGTTCCCAAACTTGATAACGAAACGTATTCTTACCCATGAAACAGTGTTACTTTGAAGCTGATAACGGATGCTGCACGATCATAAATATCCTAAACATTAAACTCTTGCTAGAAGTAATTACAAATATTTTATTCGACAATTTTGACTTAAGCAACTCTTTCTTGAATTATAATACCACTTTTCGTAGAACTAAAGCTATTAAAGGTTGCGAAAAATTAAAAAGCAATGACAACTGCTGTAACTTACTGAAACTGCTTTGTATGTGTCAATCGCCTTAGAGCAGGTATATCGTTTTTTTTAACGAGACACAATGAAACGATGTTTTTATCAATACCAATAAAAACGCTACTTCTGTCTGCAGATTAACAGAGGAAAAGTATTCCGTAAGAATCGTAATTATTAAACGTAAACTTAAAAGTGCGTAATATAACGTGAGTAGAAATAGTCCCGATGACTTTCAGATGTCCTCGTAGATTGGCCAATATTTAAAAAATAGTGGCCTAACAACAAAAAAAATTCTAAAGATTTATAATTTTTTTTACTCTAATATGTATGGTAGATAACATTATAAAAGTGAATTTTTCTGTGGCTTTGAGAGATGTTTTTGTTTTTAGGAAAGCGTCCAATGTGGCCGCCACAAGCTTCAAATTTTTCTATCTTAAACATCACAAACACTATTCAATCTAGAAATGTAATTTGGTTTCCTTACCCTATGTTTTAGGACCCAAGCAATTCAATGAAATCAAGTTTATTACTCTGAGTTAAAAACTCACTACGAAACGCGTTATTGTGTTCTTGATAAATGTAACTTATTGGGGTGGAGCTGTTATTTATGGGATACCGACCAGTCTGTAAACTGTTTGAATGATTTTTTATTTAGTAAAGGCATTAGTTATACATATATTGATGAACTCAATATTATCTATATTTTACATGTAGGAATTTTTCCTGGTTCAAAATGAGTAGATCCTTTACTGACGAAACTTGTCCCTTTTGTTAGATCAAAGTGGATGATGGAAATGATGTAGCCAGAGTAGAAAGAAGAACGCCGATGGAATAAATGCAGCAAATTTGCAAAGAGGTGTCACCATTACTGTGACTCCTGGTTGTAAAGCGCCTACAAAATTTCGCAAGTTATAGATAAATAATAGAGAATTATAACTTTATTCGAAGAAGTATGTGGGCAAACCTGGTCGCGTACTAGAGTGTATGGAAGGGCATTGAATAATAAAACTGATTGTTTTTTCTATGGAACAAGTGCTCGGAAAGTGAGTGCAGGATATATCTATGCAAAATACTATATATGTAAAATACTATCCTAGTGATCTACATGTTGCAGATTGTGTACCATCACATTTCTATCAACCATTTTCATTTTCGGTGTGGCCGTGATGATCCCTGCAACTTCGGAGTGAACTTGAGCTAAAAAGGAAAAAATCGAAAGAACAAACCTTTTGAAGAATGTGTAGATACCTTGAAGAAAATGGCGAAGAATAACTAACTATATCTGATCTGAAGTTTAAAATAAAAGAATATCTGTAATATATTAATTCCTTCGCCTATAGTAATAAACACCTAAACTATCTGCTTAGGGAATGGTATGGGATTTGCACATATATTGCAAAAAAAGATGGTGTGCATGATGTGGTTTGAATGAGAGAGGAAACACACACATCCTCAGGTCATACTTCAAAACTTCAAAGCAAGGAGAATATAAGTCACAGAAGAGAGCAATAATTTAGGAAGCAGTAAGAATCATTAAAAGTGACATCAAAATTAATTTGCCAGACGTAAATGACCATTATCCCACAACAGAGATTGTCGGTCTCCATCTAGCTCTTTATTAAATTCCCAAATTCCTTAAACGCAATATTTGAACAAAAACACTCTTTTTTTTAGGTCAAACAATCATTCAGGCAGTCCGACGAAGAGATTGCATTGCTCCATTGCAAATATGTCTTCCTGTGCCAATGCACAATTGATATAGTTCTAGGTTTTTTGTGGACATCTTGTGCCAGATGGTATTCTGCTCTCCATATATTGAAACTAGCGACCCGGCCCGGCTTCGCACGGGTACTAGTTTTTACAGCGATACACTAATAAATAAATTGGGAAAATACAATTACAATATTATATAATAGTAAATTAGTAAACTATTATAATATATAACATACATTCATACACAAATGTCATGCCTGTTTCCCAGAGGGGTGGGCAGAGATTATGGACCTATATTTACCACGATTATGACATACCTACCTTCTTCGCTTTTTCCTCATTCATACATCTCTAATATAACAATATAATATGATAGTGGTTTCTAAAATTTATCTGTATACAATATTAATCGTTTTGCCTCCGACCAGCAGCACAAAAATATTTTTGTTTGATGTGACACGTGAAAGAGCTACGTAAAGTTGTCTGTGTGAAAAACATGCTCCACTCAAATCCACTCCAGCCACATTAAGTGTTTTACCCTGTGCTTTATCTATGGTCATACCAAAACAATATATTATTGAAAATTGTACTCTTTTAAATATAAAAGGCAATTTCAAGGGCATCTTTGGTATTCTAGGTATTAAAACAATTTCTCCAGTACCTCAATAGTACCTTCAATGGGATAACTTTTTAAACTTTTGATTTGCAATCGAGTCCCGTTGCACAATTTCGGTGGGTTATTATTTCGCAATTAATTTACGGGAGCTCTAACTTTTAAAATCAGTTTGTGTGGTGGCACTCCAGAAAGATTCAAGGAATTAATTAATTTTTATAAAGGTAAACTTTTTTACGGTTAGAAAATACAGTGATTTTTACATTTGTGTTTTACTGCGTAATTGAAATTGTAAATACGCTTATTACTATATATCTATTAAAGAAAAATATATGGTTTCGCTGAATTTTTTGTAGATCATTTAAATTTTACACAATTCTTTCGTACATGATTTTGTTATATCTCCAAAGGATTAGACAGCGTATTCCATGAGAGCGCGCTGGCGGTTAACATTTTTCCCGAGTTGATTCACTAATACCGTTAATGCTCAGCTCCTATTAGTATTAGGGAAAATTTTAATTCATACAAACCTTCCTCGTTAAATGCCGATCATAACATTAAAAACCGTATCGATATACGTTCTGTGGTTCTCGAGATTACAGCAGTCAAACAGACAGACGCGCGCCAGGGACTTCCCTTTAAACTATGCAGTGATGCTTAGATTTCAAAGAAATGCCATTAATGATGCTGCCCCGAACATGCTTGGATGTGATTTTAATGTATTGAACAGAGCCGTGTTAATAGCAGTATTATTATAATTAAAGTGCATCAAACTCTTCATGGTATGGGTATGATAGCTGCCTTGCCACCAGTGCAGAAGATAGCTTACGTTATCCCTAGGCACAAAACTATAGACTTTAACATTGTGCANACCAGTGCAGAAGATAGCTTACGTTATCCCTAGGCACAAAACTATAGACTTTAACATTGTGCAACTTACAGGTGTTCCGATAAAATAGCATATGTCAACATGGTATGAATGGTGTAGGGAGAAGGTATGAATGCCACAAACTGAGGGTTGAGTCCTGCAGTAGAAACGGTACATCCCGCTTATGTTATCGCAGAATGCTGCTCCAGAGTGTCTCTTGGAGGTCATTCATTCCAACTGCTCCACATACTGCAAGATACTCAACTGCTCGTGTAGAAAATATGAACTACCATGCACTACTGCCTGCTGACGTGACAGCTTGAGCAGCGTGATAATCTCCACAAGTTACTTCCAAAATTATTGGCTGTAGACGATGAGTATTATCTAACTATAGGTAACAGCATACAATCAGACTATTGGATGTAACATGGTTTTTTAATTACTTCATGAGTGTGAAGTTGTCAATATCTTACTGCGAATACTCAAAGACATGGCTGTCAATACGTTCGTTGAATATTAACAATATTGCTTACTTGAATGTGCATAATTTGTCGATATTTAAATGTAAATATAAATTTTAATTAGTACTAATTTGTGGTGAAAAATAAACTTAGAGTAATTAACTGAATTTCATTGGACTCCTTGGGTCTTAAAACGAAACGTTACACACCAAAACCATCTTCCTAGATTAAATTGTGTTTCGTATGTATCTATGTTTAGGTTTCGACAGCAATTTTTAGTGCCACATAGGAAATTATTCCTTTCTAATGCTTCCTGTAAACTACGATAATTTTTATTTCAATATCATACCTGTTTCTGCCAGAATCCGTTGAAATACTACTTGTAAAAAAAATTTCTGGGGTTCAACCATATATTTACTTCTTTATCGGGGGTACTTGATGTTTATCGCCGTTTTGGAAGTTGGTTTTTCGTAAATGGAGTAAACCTAAGTATTTTTCGTCAATGGCATATTTCAATTCGATTCGGTCGAGTCTGTTATCGACCAGTCACAACCATTAGGCTATGTAATAAGTTGTATAGGTCCTGCCAAATTTTCGAAAAAGAATTAACGTTAAAAATAATCCTGACTTATTTTTTTTAGCAATATTCAGTGGTAACGACGTAAGTGTTTCATCTTCCCTGTAATGGTTCCTTTTGTTGCACAAGGCTTAAGAACATTTTATTTAATATATTCATGGGTTTTCTTCGTATTTATCTACTCTAAACGATAGTTTTTGCACTTTTTCATTACCTTTATCTAGAGGAATTAATACATTTTTGCATAAGTAGATTCAAACCCCGTGCTTCTTAACTTAGAGCTTATTAGAGTTGCCTATTACCACGCAAAGATTCAGAATATTGAACCTAAAACTCGAGTCGGTATTCGAACTGCAAACTACCAATTTCACTTTAGCATTTATAATCACTCTCTACAACTGGTATTAATTCTGCTTTTAAAAATACATTTATTTTGTATGGAATTTATTTCTAGAATTTTCCAAAGTTTTATCCCAGGTGGTTTTTAAATGCTGGATCAGTAGAATAAAAACGACAGTTCTGACACAGTGAGGTGCTGTGAAATGTGAATCAATGACTTCTGGTAACCTTGACCTCTGCCGAACTTGATCTTCGGCGGCGGAAGTGTTTGATTGTGAGTGCATGGCCTTGATCACTGTGTACCATTGGAATAACATCAAACCAGAAAATGATAAATTTAATAAATAAAAAATCTAGATATTAAGATCCTAAATAAAATAAAATAAATATTTTAAAGTTTTCAAATACTTGCACATTTCAAATTTCCTAAAAATAATCTGTGAAGCTGCAAATATGTTATAAATATAATTTTATTTAGGCAGTCCCTTGAAAATGTTAGTTTATGTGCTAGGTATTATGTACTGCTCGTCATTATAGTTTCCCAGTTACTCACTTTAACCAGTTGGGTAGAAGTGAGAGAAGCCACTGATGTGATGTAAAGATTTAAATTCATACTCAACGAACACATTTATTTCCACTTTCTAATGAGTTTCAGCGTGGAATTCTACATTCCAGACTTAATTCTGCCCATTCAAAGTTACGTTTTGAAGTGTCGTAGAATAAGCTGTCGAAGTGTTCAACATGATGCTGACAAGATGTGCTAGTTCCTTAAGTACTTTACCTATAAATGACTAGATATTAAATATATCTAATTACCGAAATGATTTTGTCACGAAAGAGAAAAATTTAATATGAAAATGTATTACTTATATTGAATTGGGCCCAAGAAAAATTGGTTGAGCAAATCCAGCGTTATTGATTTTGTTCTATATTAGCAAGCAGATTGGAGTCTTCAAAAATGTACTCGCGAACGTAGGCAATGAATTTTTATGTGTAAACGATACTAGAAAAGGCGATAGTTTCTACTTGCATTATGTCCTAATATTTATTTCATACAAAATATTCTCAAATAAGGAAACTGATGGCCCTACATCGAACTCTGGGATTCCCTAACCTGCTTAAATTCGTATGTTTCAAATACATATAGTGAAGTTGATTTTGTTCACAAATACATTAAATACGATTATGTATGATTTTGTAGTTTTTCCCTCTTAGTTATTTAATTGCAGAACATCTTTACACATCTGTTTAAATACATTCTGATTTTTTTCCTACAACCTATCGTATAAGTTTATACTACGAGAGAATCAACACTAATGGATCAAATTTACAACCCCAAAACACATAGAATCACACAGATTGAGAACTTGGCAGTGGCTAGTAGTAAAAGGAAGTTATAAAAAAAGATAGGCAAATTACATAAAGTAAAAACTAAATTTGAAGAACACAAAATTTTCCGTGATATATCCGAAATGCATCAAAATTCACCTATTATTTATATTTGTTTTTCTAGGATTTGTACATTAAAAAGAAAAAAATATTAAATATTTTTAAAACAGTAACTACTCGGACTTCTGAGGAAGCCAGACACGCTATTGAGAAACTTCACGAGATCGCCATCAAAACCGGCCCCCAAATCTCTTGCGAGGAAACGCAATACATGGACTCCAAAAGAACAAACCTGGGGTTACTTGTGACCAAATATGGCACAATCACACAAGTTAAACACTTTAAGTACTTAGGTGAAATTATCGGGAATACTGGCAATGACAGAATGGCCCACAAAACCCGTGCAGAAAAACAACGTAAAGCCTATACAATTATCTGGAATACCTACAACAAGAAATCACTTTCCACTAACGTCAAACTCCGTTACTACCACACCGTCATTTTTCCAGAAGCACTATACGTGGCTGAGACATTGTCATTAACCATTACCGTCAATGACATTGAGAAAATGGAACGACAGATACTCAGGAAAATATTCGGACCCAAGTTCGAAGATGGTATCTGGGTGCGCAAAAGCACAGAAGAACTGTATTCACTGTCCGAACGATTCACTTTAGTTGAATGGGAAAGATGCAGGAAACTCTACGGACATATAGCACGAATGGACGACTTACAACTAACCAAGAAAATCTTCCTCATCATCAACGGACCCCGACAAACCAAAGTACGCTGGCTAGTAGAAACCTAAAAGGATCTCGCAGAAGTAATATAGACCCACTGACATCTACACGGACTTCATATAGACAGAAAATCGCCTCACATAAGTTCACACCCAAAATCCCGACAGCAAGAAATCTGAAACTCAGAAATGCATTGACACAAGAGAGACGTCAGACCCAGAGTGAAATGATGAGGAGGTTTTGGGAAGATAATAAGAACAAGAAAAAGAAGACCAATGATAATTAATGGTTCTACGTGCTTCTTAGAGTGTCAAACGCTTATACATATATATATCAACGCTACATCAAACGAAAAAAAAGTCAGGATATAAATTTAAGTACGCATATTTTCCAATAGTAATTTACACATGAATTCACCAAAAAGTAAAGTAATTTTTTTTACTTCCATATTTAAGATTTTACAACATTAAAACTGAAAAATAATATAATATATCTTATATTTCCTATAAATTAGTACAAAGGAGCTGAGTGAAAAGTCAGTATTTGAGTTTTACAAAATATTTCACCCAGTTTAATTATCAAAAGAAATTTACATAAGTTAAAAGTTATTTTCTTCTGCAGACGGATTATAAAGCTGACGTTCTCAGGCAAGTATAAGGAAACGAAGGGAGTTCCCTTTCCTGCTTTTGGCAATGTTACATTGAAACTGTAAAGAAAAATTATAATCGGGTATTCATGTAGGCAATTTTAAGTAGTGGTTTTATTTTTCTTTGCATTTTTAATTCTGAAATATTGTATTCTTAGAAAATGTATTTACTCAAATAACCTAAAATTAAAAAATTTTCTTAGAACAATATACTACCATTCTTATGCGTGAGACCCACGGAGAGATAAGTTATAATTTATTTCTCACACACGAGAAGTTCATATTATTGTTCTTATAAAACCGCACCCAATGTTCGAGCAATGGGGATAACTTATATTCCAATAAGATATCCTTACCTTATAACGTTATTTGGCAGGTGGGCGCGTTATTATACGTTACAAGAAGACTAAATGGTTTCATTTGGAGAAGATAATTTCCAGAGAGGAAGAATGAAAACAAACAAGGCTAGTTGAGAAAGAAAACTGATAATAAAAATATTTTTTTAATTTTAAATTCAAAGTATTACTACTACTTAACCAATTCTAAAACTCGAATATCATTATTACCTTGATGGGAAACACGTACTAGCGTTTATGCCACTTTGTAACAATCCAGCAACACACTGAGACTTTAACACTCTACACGTGTAAAACAATAAGTTCAGGCGACATCTTCAAGTTGCGTCCAGGTATTCGTTACAATAATGTCCATAAACATTTAAATATTATTATAAACAAATATTGGAACTAGTATATGAATTACTGCTCCATTAGTTTAAGGTTTTGCTTACACGCAGAAGAAACATATTCGAAAGTGTTTTTCTATTTTTTAAATGTCTAACGTATTTCAGCAGGTTAATCTAGTAATTATGAGTACACAAAGTCTGATATCTGGACCGAGTTCAATAGGCGAAACACATATTGTAACAACGTGAAAAATATTGAAGCACACAAAATGAATACGAAAATGCATTACTACAGGCGCAAATTATAATATTTTGCCTATAATTATTTGGCATATATCCATAAAAAATTTATATAAATACTTCGGATTTTCGTATATATGTTAACATACAATTTCTTCTGACTTTAATTAATTTCACTAATTGTGAAAATATATTTCATTAAAATATTCTTTGAAATATTTAAGAAAAAACCTATACCTTGCATTTTATTACCATTACTTTACTCTCTATTACTTTAATTTTTACGTTCAAACTAGTATTTTCGTGATAGTTCTTAAGTTTGATTTATAATAAGTTTTTGTACTGGTTACTGAAGATTTTTATAGCTCTTTTATATGTATTTATCAACAGCGACAAAATAGTGTATAATGTGTCTACGCCAAAGGAAGCTCAACCTCTGACACAGAAATATTGAAATACTGTTCTCAAACACACTATCTTTCATGCGAGTGGTAAACGCAGTTACCGTTCACCTTTCGGGTTCTACCCAATAACAGCTGTGA
The DNA here is from genome assembly GCA_002778355.1 of Clitarchus hookeri. Classification (NCBI taxonomy): domain Eukaryota; kingdom Metazoa; phylum Arthropoda; class Insecta; order Phasmatodea; family Phasmatidae; genus Clitarchus; species Clitarchus hookeri. Next base: position 326,448 of record NQII01002113.1, on the reverse strand, counting down.
ATTGATATCCTAGGTAGCTCTCGACAATAGCCTGAATTGTAATCTATAGAACATCAACACAAAGAGCATTTACATCTGTGGTCACTCGCTGTAAATAATTTGCATCTAACTACTGTTATTTACTGACATTTTTGATAAAATAAGTTATCAGATTTATGTTTTCTACTTTCTAAAATATAAAATTGTAAATGTTTTCATGATGTTAATTTTATGACATTTAAAAACATTTTTAGAATTGCGTTCAAGTTATATATATATATATATATTATATTTCTCCATTTTATGAAGAACATTAGAAGTTATTATTATTGCCTCTAGTTAAAACATTATCTACAACACACGACATTCAAACGACTGAAAGCAGCTAATTTAAAAAAGAACATAGCTTCGCTCTATTGTAGGTATAAGATAACGCAATTTTGATTGTGAAGCATAGAGTGCATGATCATGATATAGATATATAAAGAAATCGACAGCGTAATCGCAGGGAATACGTAGTGCAAATGTGTACTCAGGTAAAATGTAATAATAATAAATGCAATTATTAAAAATAGGAATTTTGAGATACTTACGACTGATTTATAGCATATTTTTCGTGAACACATTTAAGACGCAATGCACCAGGGTATTTTAGATAGCATTAACTATAATTTGTAAGAAATCTATTAAAAACCAATTTTTTCTGGTATAATATTATCATTTTCAAAAATAAAAAAATCTTCATCTGATTGGAATTTTTTTAAACTTTATGATGATGGCAACAAAATATATGTTTATTATATAAATTTACCACAATAATATTCAAAAATAATATATGATTTTTTTTTTGTATTTTAATATTTGCACATATATTATAAATGAATATAAAACAATATACTTGCATACAGTATAAAAATATTATTATTTAATACCCACAATTCTATGTTATATCTTTGATAATTATTCCTCACAAATAATTGTATGTTAGATTTTTAGAGCTACCGCCAGTAAATTAAGAAGAATTTCAGCCACAACAGCGTTAGTAAAATAAACCCGTATATCTAGATTAGACTCACCTTGAACTATTTTCATTTTCCTATATATAAAATATGTATTTATTCTAGGGAATAATGACTAATTTGTTTCTTGAATGTAGAACGTAAGTGATGGGATAGTTGTGTCATCTATTGGACCTGTATACATAGATTCGGATGAGAAGTTAATATGTTATGCCTTCCTTTGAAATAAAAATTAACCCAAATGTTACACGTGTTATGATTAATTCACTATCTCCGCACAGCGTTGTGAAACATGTGACTAAGAACTTCTCCACTAGTAAGTATATAAATGATATAGTCCTATAATCACCACGAATGTAACAACTGTTCCAGAACTACATACCTCCATCACATTCCCTCTGGTCATGGCGTGGGAATATCTCCCATGATGCACCACAAGCGCACGGCAACGAGCCTGAAAAAAAACCCACATAATAACTTATATTTCACTAAAGCATACTCCGTAGCACATTTTAAGTAGTAAAAACCACATAAATAGTCACATTTGCGTAAATGTATCAAAAATATCAGAAAAATTTCACAGTACCCTCAAATGGTATTTGGTTAACTTAGACAAGAATTTATCAAGTGTGGCAGGGCATCTTAGAATGTTTGTAGTGAGCATATATATTCCGTTTATTTCACTAAGTATGTTTAAAATTAAAAACAGTAAAATACCACTGCTGACAACATAAATGACGTAAATAAATATTACGAATTTTACATTATTTAAATGGTTATTGAAATTTCCTGATGTGGATACATTGATCAGAAACATTTCAATATTTGGTATTTTAATGAGTGGTAAAAGTTGCCCCACACAGGGGATAACATTGGCCATTTTACAAAATCTCCATCCAAACCATTATAAAATAATGGAAAAATAATTATGTTAACTTTCAGATTGTAAGTCCCAAATGTGCAATACTTAATTAAACGTTAATTCAATACACTCCTATAATATTTTTAATTTACTAACAACACTGGTTAAAGTATCCCCCAGTGACAGTACAGTTGAAACGTGAATAGTTGAGTACACATGACATAAGTTATTAAAAACATCTTATTGAAATAATAATTATTAATATAATAGTTTATCGTCTCATTCCATGCCTTAATATGCTGTCTCTTATAAACAGGCGGAGAAAACAGGCTGTTCATAGAAACATTTGATAGTTTGAATAGATACTCTCAGCATACCTAGTTAAAATGAAATTTATATTTCGGCATTCCACTAATTACCTGCGGTTAAGTGATGGGAGATTGTTTACGTGAAGGAGTTGCCTTATACCTACTGGTTTGCCCTCCGACAAACTTCAAAGCTCTGCTGTACAAATACCTGACATTTAGAAACTGCATGGCGGGTACTTTCCTAACATAAATAATTTGTTCTGAAAATAATTATTTTCCAGACTGGCATCAAGTATGCACTCTTAAAAATGTATGTATATTCACGGAAATATTACACGAAAATATGTATTTCATATAAGGATACGTAATCCGTAATGATGAAAAACGGAACTGAGCTTCGTAAGTAAGAAACACGAGGTGGGTTCAAAAAATAAGATGACTTGTTATTTTGTGACTTTGTCTCGGTAAATAAATATGTATTCATCAATATCTACTTTTTCCCCTTCAAAATAATCCCCCTCAGATATAATACACTTGTGCTAGCGCTTTTTGCCAATCCTCGAAGCACTTATGATATGCGCATTTTGGTATGGCATTGAAGTCTCCTAGGTCTTTATCTCCTCAATCGTGGCAAACCTCCGTCCTTTCATTAGTCTCTTCAATTTTGGGAACAGGGACAAGTCGCAGGGGGCCACATCCGGTGAATACGGTGACTGAGGCATGATTACGTTGTTGTTAATACAGATTCTTTGATCCATTGTTTGCGATAGCAAAAAATCGTCAAGCACACCAAAACACGTCTAACCTTTATATCTGTCACAAACAAACTAACAATGCAAAATGGCTGATAATGTCAACATATGTTGGGGACATGTGTACCAACATAACAATAAAAACAATCGATAATCGAATGTACGTAGCTCTCGAAATTTGCAAAGCCACCTCATTTTTTGAACAAACCTCGTACGACGCGGCGCTACGAGTATTAACCGATCAAAGTGCTGTCGCCGGCGACGATCGACACGTTGGAGCCAACGAAGACGTTGGATTTACCGACAACGGACGGCGACAGGAAGAAGAAAAAGGCACATTTTGTAAATATTTAGTAAACCATATTTGAATTGTGTGTTTATTTAATTTAGTAACGGCAACCAGGCGACTACGCTTCGTCTCATTTCCCCAAGCAAGGCGTAAGTGGGCGGTCGGCAGTCTAAGCGAATCAAACGGAAGCGTCTTATATTTCAGCTTCGTTACCCATCGCACGATTTCGTGAATTATCGGCCGACCTTCCTAGAAGGAAATGCATGACACGTGCTCGCATGTTACGTGAGGTTGGATACCGCTGTCTGCTATTTCGCGACGTATTTCCTTACCTTTACGGTGTGAATTACTGTTAAACATTATCAAATAAAGACTAACGTCATTTCGTGGTTTCGCTTTTCGGTTGTCACTAAAATTCACCGCTTTTGAACGTATAGACGTTAATTTTCAAATAACTGAATACCATTCAGATGCATTATAACATCAACATCAAATTTACGCCATTATTTAATGTTTGTAGTTTTAAGGATTGAGCTGGGCAATGATGATCATGTAAATTGAAATAAGACAAGTTTTAAAAATATTTCATGTTTGCACCAAAAACACTAATGTTTATAAGTGTTTGAAGAAACTGTCAGAGTAAACATTTTCTGACAAAAAATATATTCGATTGTAAGGAATGAAAATGTTCTTGTGAATCCATACATTTCGTTTAGGCTTTTCTTCTTCTTCNAAAAATATATTCGATTGTAAGGAATGAAAATGTTCTTGTGAATCCATACATTTCGTTTAGGCTTTTCTTCTTCTTCCACAATAGAAATGACAAAAAAAACTTATTAATTTACTTTTTTGATGAGGCAGACTTTCTCATTTTGCTAATTAAATTGCACTGGCCGTGATGTCGCGAGAACCTCCACATGATTTGCACTAGAGAATGGGCAATAACTAAAACACCTGGCTGTATTGTTGCGATAACCTCCACACGCCACGCACTAAGATGACAGGCTATCACAAAACCTGGCCTTGATGTCGGGAGAACCTCCAAATGGTATGCTTTAGAGGACGGGCAATCACAAAACTTAGATGTGATGTTGCGAGATTCTCCACATGATACGCACAAGAGGACGCGTAATCACAAAACGACCTGTATGTGATGTCGCGAGAACCTTCACGTGCTATGCACTAAAGGAACGGTAAACACAAAATGACCTGGCTGTGATGTTGCGATAACCTCCACACGCCACGCACTATGAGGACTGGCAATCACAAAACGACGCTTCTCCTCACGACGCTTCACTTTCACTCGCTACGTCCAGGTGGGCGCGAAGGTTCGGAGAACGCACGACTAGTGTACACGAAGTTTTCTTCTCCGTTGCAACCAGAAAGGTATCGTTCCAATGGCAGTTCAGATAGCCGTGCCACTTCCAGTGAAAGATGCGTATGTCAGATTTATTAGAAAGGCTGCATTTATAACCCTTAAGGTCGTAAGTGATGAGTCGTAAGAGTCGCGCGTGGTAGTCTCCGGTGCCCTCAAATCTCATTCCAAATTAAATACTTGAATTTTTTTAAATTTAATTTTTGCACGTAGCAAACCACAAATATCATAAAAAATTAAAGCTTTTCAATAACTTTTATATTTTTTATCGAAAGAACAGGAAACCTAACTACGAAATCTACGGAAATGTCCTGTGGATTCACGGAAAGTTCTGTCAAACTTACGGATAGTCCGATACTGAACAAGCTATGCCTCAGGAATTTCACGGGTGGCACACAAAACTTTTCACCGGCTCTTTTTGTATAAGTATGAAAACACTTTTTAACGGGGTATTTTAACTGTGAATGTTCCTCCTGAAACTTTCTGGTGCAATATTTATTTACTATCCATATTAGCCCGGGTGATGTTAAAGGTAAACTGTAGGACCATGTAGGAACGGCAGCTAGAATGGTATTATAGAATAATTGTGAGTCAAAAGTCAGCAATTTGTCACACGCGTTTAACATCGTTAATCACCTTAATGGGAACCATTCGTGCCTGTTTTATTTATTTTATTACAAACGTGTTGCTTGGCAGGGTTGAATGCCAAAAGAATAGCAGCTACTCAATTTTTGCTTATTTAAACATATTTTCTGTATAATTAATGTTGCTTCATACTAAATCATCGAAAAACAGAGATTATAAAGTTCTCTTTTCCGTAGTCATCACTACCTTTACCAAAGGTGCCGTGGTAATCTATATAACAAATTTGTGGAAAATTTTACCTTGAAACTTACTAAAGTTTGTTTGGCGACGCGGTATGGATATATCAGAATGGCTTGCTAGGCATTAAACTGTCAACAAGAACAAATTGCGATTTGCAAAGTTTTACAGGCAAATTTTACTTAAACAACTAAAAGTTTCGTCTAAATTTCGCTCAGTGTAAATTATACAATGTAAAAAAACAAATGAATACAAATAAATTAAGTCATGCGATGTATAGTAACGGAACGCTTAAAATGCCTCTAAATTTTTTTTTCTGCATATATTCTATCGTAATATTTCTGGCAGATCTCCGATAACGAACAATAGAATTTCAATGTACGCAAACTTCTGACTGAGATGGTGTTTCTATAGAAGTGAAAAAATGAATTTTTATTATGAAAACATAAATTTTTTTTTAGTTTTTCGTCTCGATTTGTAATGCTGTTTTCTGTTACACGCAGTTAGTATTAATTTGTTATTTTTATTATAAATGTTATCCCTAATGTGTAGGTGTGGAGAATATTACTGACGAACGAAGNATACAATGTAAAAAAACAAATGAATACAAATAAATTAAGTCATGCGATGTATAGTAACGGAACGCTTAAAATGCCTAAAAAATTTTTTTTCTGCATATATTCTATCGTAATATTTCTGGCAGATCTCCGATAACGAACAATAGAATTTCAATGTACGNATTTTTTTTCTGCATATATTCTATCGTAATATTTCTGGCAGATCTCCGATAACGAACAATAGAATTTCAATGTACGTAAACTCCTGACTGAGATGGTGTTTCTATAGATGTGAAAAAATAAATTTTTTTATGAAAACATTACATTTTTTTTAGTTTTTCGTCTCGATTTGTAATGCTGTTTTCTGTTACACGCAGTAAGTATTAATTTGTTATTTTTATTATAAATGTTATCCCTAATGTGTAGGTGTGGAGAATATTACTGACGAACGAAGNTAGTATTAATTTGTTATTTTTATTATAAATGTTATCCCTAATGTGTAGGTGTGGAGAATATTACTGACGAACGAAGCTGCTTTATCTGTACGTAGCGGCGATGGATGCTTCATAGTGCCCTGGTAACATTCGCTGCTGACGGAGAAATTTCGTATTTTAATGAATGAATAGCGGTTCTGTGCTTTGTTATAATGGACAACGTTCACATATTTTGACAGTAAATTTCAATAAAATAACCCGATTGTGTACGGAAAATTTCGACAGGTTTGTGATGTCCGTTTTGTTTTAAGTTGTCTAAACTTCCGAATCTGAGAGCCTCTCATAACCACGCAGCTGATGCGATATTACTACTCTTTCGCAAATGTTACANTTTCGACAGGTTTGTGATGTCCGTTTTGTTTTAGTTTTCTAAACTTCCGAATCTGAGAGCCTCTCATAACCACGCAGCTGATGCGATATTACTACTCTTTCGCAAATGTTACATTCAGAACTTAACACTAATGAGTGAGGAAGGAGTAATGTTTTTAGGCCTATTGAGGAACAGCACTCACGTTGACTGAAGTAGGTGACGAGAGACTTTTCATCAAGAACTATCGCCAGTCCAAACCACCGAGATTCAATCCACCACCATGCAGCCCAGCGCGACACATAAAGTGAACACATAAGCACGCACGATACACATGCAAGGAACTTCTGCGAGTGCATCTCATCAGTAACTCCTGGGCATTTAGGCTCTCAGAACTCACCCGTGATTTCCTCAGATTTGATCTCCTGCTTAGTTGCCATAATTCATCAGCATACGCACGTGTTCGCCATCACGAGAGTTCATGAGTACTTAACTATAGTACATAATATTCTCAAATCTGTGTCTGTGGATTCCAACAGCTAACAGAATGTGAAAGGACTGGGACATTTTAATGTGAGTCGGGAAATTACTCCTGTCATTCTTTACAGCAAATTAAAATTCACAAATTTACTAAAAAATGTTTAATTTTATGGAACAAAATACGTAACCCATTCAATGCAAGAGACTTTAAAGATGACTCGTTGTTTAAACATCTGGCAACTCAAAGAAAGGAAAAATATGACCGAAAAACAGAAGAGAGAGGATATCAACATTGGTCAGTTGTGGTTGATGACAATGACCCAACATACTTCATACAGACTGGGTAATATATACCACACTTAAGCATGCTGATGCATTTCACAGAAGCGGAATTAACATATGACGAGTAAACAGCAGCACCCCAAGAAACCTCCCGTCCCAAATTTTCGGCACTGCTTGGTTCNCGGAATTAACATATGACGAGTAAACAGCAGCACCCCAAGAAACCTCCCGTCCCAAATTTTCGGCACTGCTTGGTTCTAAGATTGAAAAGAGTAACTCTCAACTTCGAGAGACTAGGCAGCGACCAATAACAGAGCATCCGGTGGGCCTGACACGGCTGACATATTCGCCAGATTATGATGGTCAAAACGAGACTTTATTCCACGACATACCTGCAATAAGGAGCTTGGCCTCCAATACTTAGCCGCAATTATGCAAAGAGGGATAAATATTTCCTAATTATCTGTGAATCAAATACCTTATTTGCCAGATTCGTTTTCATATCTCTCATAGAAATTGCACAACAACAAGAAACTATTTGATTAATAGTAAGTTCGATTGACTCTTATACTGGTTATGATCGCAAAGAGATCNTCGATTGACTCTTATACTGGTTATGATCGCAAAGAGATCGTCATTAAAACAGCTTATATACTTTCAAAGAATAAGTTTTAGGATTGGCAATTTTCAGAATATACATTTAGGGCCGGGTTGTTTATGTGATATGTAATTTCAATACACGGCAGTTTTTACAATTATTTGCCCATTAAAAGTACTTGGAAGCTGAGGATTTTTCTATATACATTTTGTACTGTGTTCGCAGCATCATACGTGGACTTAAAACGTATTTTCTTTGGATATGTTTGTCTCTTCTGTCCCTTAAACTTTTTATGACCTCACTAAAATTTTTATGTCAGCGCTTTCATGGTCATTAAATAATCGTTAAAATTATAATAATAGCTGATCTGGTTATAATTTCGGCCATTTACTTGTTCTAGTGCAGGTAAACTTTCTGCGCGTTATAATCTAGAGTTTCTCATAAATGGAAAAAAATACATTTAAAAAAATCTCTTTTCGTATAGTGCGCTGACTAAAAACACATTTCAAGTAATCATGCCGAAATGTTATATGCAGTTGAGGTAAGCTAAAGTATTTTCTAGAAGTAAGTTGTTAGGCTCTCTGTGAACGTTTTATAATTTATATTTTCAAGTAATTGGGAACAGTTTTACTTCCTCAAATAAAATATTACAACAAAAATATAATTCATTAAAATAAATAACTCGTGAGTTGTTTGAAATATTCTTGCAATGAAGATGAATGACTTGTCTGTGGTTAAGCGCGTATGACTGATGTAATCAACACTTTTATCATCATCAGTCTCATACCATCAATTGAAATATTCTGCTGACATTATACACGATTCAAATAAACAAACATTACGTTACACCAGCCAAGAAACATCATCGCATTTTTTTCTAGGTGCCTAAATTCTGATTAGCCCAGTAGTGGGAACCTATTAAAGTGTTTAAGATAACCTCTGGTTAGAGATAATTAACATTTCTGTTATTCTTAACCATGCATTGAGACACAGAAAACGTCGCAAACCAACTATTCATTTTTATCAGACTTCAATCAGGACAACACCAGACATTGTGAAACTTACCCTTGGTAAGAATTTGTATTAAGTGAGGTTTACAATAATCGTCTACTTGAGAGGAAGGAGTCATTATGCAAGCATAAGAAACAACTAAAATAATAAACTTAATTTCAAATGACGACAATGCAACACTTAATCGCGATCCATATCACTGCGCTCCAGTGTTAAACCTTATAATTTTCTGGGTGATTTTAGATACCCAGATTATAGCCTGAGTGTTGGTCCAGGTAATATATTTTAGGAGGGAAATTTTAGGCTATAAGATTATAGACTGAGTACTTTAGACTGACTGCCGATCAGTAGTAATGGGGGAGGAGAAATGATGTTTGGCTGAAATAACTGAGGCTAAATTAGAGTTTCTGGCGTTATTAAGAGACTGAGAAAACACTGACATCTTCTAATTTTATTATATGACTGATAAGAATGTAAACAAAAATTTAGCCCTATCCCAGATTGGTCTCAAAGCATCAGCACCTTGGGCAGCTGCCCGGGTCCTTCTATAATACTGGAGCATATGCTATTATATTTTTTCTATAACTCCTCTAAATTAACATTTTAATAAACTACAAATGTTTTCATTGAAATGCTATTTAGTATGTGTTTCTTTAACGAAAATTAATGTTAATAACATTAATTTGCGTTTGAAATACGAATAAATATGCATTCTCTCAAAAGTGATTCTGCCATTAGGAACCCGTGGTTTTATACACTCTCTCGCCAACCAAAACAGCAGTAGTGTATGCTCTATAAGTCATTATATTTATTAATAGTTTCCTTATGTGACAAAGTAAGAGCTGCATTATTGGCACTACTATACGTCCTTCGGGGCTCTTAAGGTGTAAGAGCGACCATTTTCAATACACTGCAACTTCTCCTCCTTTAAACAACTGGCGCTCCTCTTTCAAAGAACAGCAGTGATGTTGCATATAAACGGAACCACTTCTTTATACATACGTCATCACAACACATTGTTGTAAATTACATACAACCTACAGCAAACAAAATAGTAAAGATGTGTACACAAATGTAATTAATTAAACATAAAGCAAGCAAGTGGTGGTTGATGTTAACAGCTTTGGGAGTAGCATCAATATAATTATATGAATCCAAACACTAAAGATTTGGAAGGGGGCGGGGGGAAGACATAACAACAGCAAAATAATACATCAAAAAACATACTAAGGGAATGGTGTAAAAGGAAAATAGTAACACAACTGAACGGAACAACGAAGAAAACACAGATGAACAATGGCTAGAAGAGATGTTTACAAAGATGACACAACGAGGACAACCACAGACTGAGGCAACAGGCTTCCTTCGAGAACAACGTTTCTGGAAATTGAATCTATTCTCGTCTTAAGGTGCACACCCTGTGTGAGTAAAACCTACAGATCAGCTGTGATAACTGGCAAATAAAAAGTTAATATGGATGACCACACAGCTTTTAGTGGATGTGAAGTGATGTAATATCCGTCCAGATTCCTTACATGCAATTATTTGCATATTTCCACATATTTGTTGACAACAGCCACCACTATCTAGATTTTATGTTTTAATGGTATCATTTTTTGTATAATATTTTGTGTTTTTGATGTTATATAAAGGGTTTCCTTCGATTCACAGCAAAAATTTCCAAAGGCGTATGTTTAGATTAATACTTAATTTGATTACTGCTCCCATAGCGAGAATTAATCAAAGCTCCTTCTGTTGCGTATGGTGGCAAAGAACTGTCCTCTTACATAGAAAACGCATTTTCCCAGGATACATTACTTAGTTAAGACATCTCTGACTTATCCAAAACTTTATTTAATGGATCGAGTCATTCTGATCTGAATATGATATACTTAGAGTTTGCAAACAGTGTATTTACAGTGAAATTATATTTTTACCCAATTTACGTAAATGTACGTGTTATATACAGCTCAACGCCCCAATATAAGTGAACAGTGATGGTGTTTCTAAAATTTTTACAGATAAAAGAATTTCACGACCGTATTAACCTACATGGAAAGCCATTAAGAATAAGAAGTTTTGAGAATCTTATAGAACTAAAAGTGTTCCAGAATATGAAGCAATTTTTGTGTGTGCTTTTCCAATAAAATCTTCAGAAAACACTGTTGAAAACTCAGCTTGCGCTGTGAGGTAAATAACAATCTGTATTCGGGTTCGTAAAATACGACACGTATACTCCGGGAATTACGTAACGAGAAAAGAAATTGAACGGCGAAAATGCAGGTCGTGCTATTTTTAAGCGAAGGAGGTGTAAAGAAACCGATATTTCCTCCCCTAGATACATAGAAACCTTCGTTATGTATACGTATCCATCTTCTTTTGAGAGCAAGGTTGTCGAGTGTCGTCATAAACAAGAACTGCATATCCGAGAGCGCACTCTTCGAAGCAGAACCGTGATAAACTTCCTGTGGACCACACACAGAAACGCCGGGGCAGAACCGGAACGAACACATTTAGCCGGCGAACATGGATGAATTGGGAAGGAAAAGGTTAAGGGGAAACGGGAGAGGAATAAAAGGAGAGCGGAAACTTCAGGCGTCATTAAAAGTTTTTTGAAAAATGTGTCTGGGGTTAGGCGCGTCTGCAGCGGAGCGAGCAAGGTGCCTGGTCGTCGAGTGGAGGAAGAGACCGTAACAGCCGAATGCGCAGCTTGCTTAGCGCTTCTCAGTCACGCACCGACATACGACATATCACAAGACCGCTCGAGTGCATCAGATTTTTATTTCCCGGTTCCAAAAATAATTCACCAAATATTATATGAAAAGATTTACAAATCTGGAGAAATTGTGAAGTGAACCGAACTTGACACATTTATATCGCAAACGTATCGTAGTAAATAGTCCGTTAGAGTCATTACACGCTCGTCACTTACGTAGACATTTTTAAGACGACGTACGTTTTGGGCGCCAATTTAGGGTCGATCGCAAAACAAAACAAAATATATAATGGAAAATTCTCAACACGCCAAGTGAGATGGCGGAATTGAATCGCACTGGACTCGCATTCGGGAACACTCGTAGTGGATTCCTGGCCCAACCAACTGTAATATCGGTTTTTAAACGGTTTTTCGAAGTTACCTCCAGATAAATGCCGGGATATTTGCTAACTATAGGTTACGGAAAATTCCTTTCTTGCTCCTTATTGTAACACCACTTGATTCCACCTCTAGTTGCTTCGCTTTTGACGAGACATTAAGCCATAAGTTAAAATATTTCCAGCATGAACAAGTGGCTGATATTACAAACCATTTGCCTTAACCGAATTCACAATCTCTGAAAGGTTCCGTCTATACAGGCCGCCAAAAGGCTCGCCGGTTTTGAAACCTATAGTCGTAATTTTAAATTTTCGATATTATAGAGTGGTGTCTGCTGATGAATAGCATTTAATATGTTTTCTTAGATCCGAATACGTACTATATGCTGTATATGGTTAATTGAGCACTTTTAAAATCAACTTGAGAAACTATTGTCACTGCTTCTTCATGCATATATTTGAATGGACACACTAAGTGACACGCGCCTAGTAAATTGGTAGCGCCGGATGTGGAATAACTCCAAGACACAACGCTGAATAAAAAGAGGCGAGATATTTGTAAATACTTTAATGTTTGCTTCCTGTTTTTTTAATGCCTATAAGTGAGGATATGAACAAATTTGTAAAATAATTCCTTTTCTAATAATTTCAAAGTTTGAAATGACCGACGCGTGAATAAAGTGACGGGTCTCATGACAAAATTAATTCTACATATCGCGGGGGGAAAAAAACACAACATACGAGGGTTGATTCAGAAGTCATGGCCACCATTGTTTATCTCCCGAAAATTATCCAACACAATGTATTATGTACAGTTGATAGTGTACGACATTTACGTTTTAAAGGAGACACCACATGGGGTGCGGATGCAGGAATGTCCATCAAGTGACAAAGACAAACATAGCTGCTTTAAATCACCATTAAATTGATTTATCCTCGTACAACCTGTATACACTCATTTGAACGGGTACGTATCGTACGTGTACGAGCTGTTTAACATCCTTTAAAGAAGTTTCCAAGGTTGTCCACGGTTCGTTGCCAGTGATGAGGCCGACGGGAAATACCATCTACTGCATGAGATCTGTCAATGTGCGCTACCTCTCGTCGAAATGATGTGACTACGATCTTATTCCCAAAGTGATGAGGCTATTGCGTAGTAAACATTTTGCCAGAAAACGAGACATTGTCACAGCAATTGGACGAGAGGCACCGAATATTAACGGATTTCATGCAGAGCGAGGGATTTTCCGTCTGCCTCATCGCTGGCAACGAACCGTGGACAACCTTGGAAACTACTTTGAATGATGTTAAACAGCTCATACACGTATGATACGTACCCGTTCAAATGAGTGTATACAGGTTGTACGAGAATAAATCAATTAAATGATGATTTAAAGCAGCTATGTTTGTCTTTGTCACTTGATGGACATTCCTGCATCCGCACCCCATGTGGTGTCTCCTTTAAAACGTAAATGTCGTGCACTATCAACTGTACATTGTACATTTCCTTTGTTTGATAATATTCAAATGATGCNGGTATTTCCCGTCTGCCTCATCACTGGCAACGAACCGTGGACAACCTTGGAAACTACTTTGAAGGATGTTAAACAGCTCGTACACGTATGATACGTACCCGTTGAAATGAGTGTATACAGTTTGTACGAGAATAAATCAATTTAATAGTGATTTATAGCAGCTATGTTTGTCTTTGTCACTTGATGGACATTCCAGCATCCGTACCCCATGTGGTGTCTGCTTTAAAACGTAAATGTCGTGCACTATCAACTGTACATTGTACATTTCCTTTGTTTGATAATATTCAAATGATGCANCTTTAAAACGTAAATGTCGTGCACTATCAACTGTACATTGTACATTTCCTTTGTTTGATAATATTCAAATGATGCACTGACATCTGAATTAGCCCTCTTTTATACAAGTAGATGTTAAGAAAAACGTTCGAAAGTGCTCAGTTTAGCGTGAACTGCCTCTACTTGCCGTTTTCTATTTCCGTCTCCAATACGTATGTTTTTAAATTAAAAAAGGTTTCATACAAGTATTTCAAAATATTTTTAGGTATGAAAATTCCGAAACAGGGTATACTTAACCTAGTATAGAGGCACATAGCACACCATTGTATTATTATACCCCAAATACGTAGGGTACTTCACTGGAGATCCTACAGAAGCCACTTGACGAGAGAAAGACTGGATGCCCGATCTTTGTGTTGCGGCTAAAGGCGACGTGTCATTCGATGCCCGTCACTAGGTTGCCCTTGGCGCTCTCGCGCTTTTAGGCCTCAAACATGAAAAATACCTGGAGCCAGATAACGCCCTTAACACGATGATTTTCATGCAAGTAGGCACGTTGCCGTCGTCCTAGAAACTCTTAGTAGATTTCAAAACATACGAAAACGTAATGTAAAAATAAGTAAGTTGCAATTCACGAATTTACGCTGTCTTTTTCATAACCTGCACATGTGTGGTCAGTATTTAATTTCTTAATTCCTTGGGGCCACGGAGACTGAATAGACAGACTACTTTCTTCCCATAAAGGCGAACCGGGTTCAATCCCGGCCGGGCCACTCCAGAATCTTCGCAATTGGGAATCGTGCCAGACGATGCCACAGGTCGGTGGGTTTTCTCAGGTATCCCCCGTTTCCCCCACTTTCATTCCGGTGCTGCTCCATTGTCACCTCATTACACCCTCATCGGTTCTCACGACCACGTAGTTAAGAGATGCCCAAATCTCCCAGCTCAACTATTATTTCTAAAAATTCGAAAGGCTGTTTTTTTAGTTAAAATTATAAGATTTTAGTTCAACCAATATCTGCGCTTCATAACCTTACCAGGGGAAAGACTATGTAATGATATATGCTTTTTATTTGACGTTCGTTGTATGATATGTGAAAATAAATTGACGAGCATTCTTGCGAGAGATGAGATTGGAACGTCTTTCAGAAGATATAACGTGGTGTTAGTATTTTTCACGTATTATTTGATTTTCCTGATGGTTTTTACATAATTTAAGTATATATTTTCCTTTCATTTTAACAGTAAGAGTTAAATAAGTGGCTTCTATCACCACTGCTCGATACAGAGAATGTCGATTCATGCGTAAACATACCTTACTCGACTTTCGGGACGTCACGAACTTCATTAAGGCTTTGATATTTGGATTAACTCCGACCAACTTCCTTAGGGTCAGTTTACCAACATGATTCTGCATTCTTATTCCAGGAAAATGCCAGTTCACCATTTCTCCATTCACAAAATTTTACTATTTGTTGATCTGTATCCGTTAACGAAATAATAATAATTATACGTTACATAATTTTTTATGGATTACGTTTCTAAAACATTTCGTATTGTGTCAGAATCATAATCAACATGAAAAAAATGTTTCAAGAGTTGCTGATTTCTACGACTAAAAGACTAAAACCACAGTTGTTATGTTCTTACTGATGGAACTGGGTATGACTAACAAGTCCGTCTGGCCTCCATTACCATTCAGACTTGTGATTAGTAAGAACAATTTTCTGACTTGTTATGGGCAGCTTCTCGACCTTGCTGGAGTAGGGACCGCGAAGTTGGGTAAAATGTATTATTCGAGTTCTAATAAAAAATACTTTATGCAGTCAGCTTAACCCTTTCAGGCCTTATTTATTTTATGCTTCCGGTGTTTCAAATAAAACAATATATGACGCGTGCTGTACTTTAAGCCGGCACAGCATTTGATTCGTTATTACAGCCAATGATATGTAGGCTTTGTATTCGTCTTAATACAAAAGCACCATTCATAATCCAGGATAGTAACGAGATGTAATACCAATCAGTTACCCAGAGGGTAAATCATTCGGCGCCGTGACCGCCGAAACTTCAAGGCATTACAACCAAGCTAGTGACGTCACGCACAAAGGGCGTACATGTGGCCAATATAATGGGCAGCTTGGTTAGTTTAGGAACGCAGCGGGCCGTATTGCGATGATAACTGTGGCTTCTGTGTAGCTATACACTACGGTGTTTAACTCGCGTGTGTTCCTCGGTGTCTTAGAAATTTTTTTGACTAACTCCTTAGCTTCCTGACAATCACAAGAGTAAAATGCTTGCGTGAGCGGTATTTCACGAGAGAACTTCGTGCCAACAAAGTTTGCACGTGTATGTTATCGTTTTTCTATCAACTTTATAGACGTTCAGCAGAAAAGTAATATTCAAGTAACATCATCATTATTGCAGTGCGTTCTTGATTGTACTAGCATGAACAAGAGCAAAGGATGGCTTTTATGGCCTATACCAAAACTTATGCACTCCACATAAAAGCGATTCGTGCGGAATTTTTATTTAAATATAATTTATTCTAGTAATATTAAACAAATTTATTGGAAATAATTAAACTTCTTCAATAGCTAGTTTCTATAAATTCCTTGAGTATTATGAGAGACGTTATTACATAACATCATTTATAAATAAAACAATAAAGAAATTCATTATTCTTATATATATATACATTCGCTGTATATATTTATATATATATACAGCGAATGTATCATGAAGTTAAAAATTATTGTTTTTCTTTCTTGCAAATAGCAACAGATTGAATAAAACAAAAATTAATAAATGGCCTACAGTTATTTCATTTATTTACAGAATGTATTATTAGGTAATATTACTGAACATTGTTCTTAACTTGTTTACAAATGGCAACAGATTGAAGTCAGCGTAAAGTTTGTATTATTCCCTACCGCCCTTTATTTTATTCACATCATTACAAATTCCATAACAATGCCTCGTAGCGATTGTATTGCCCGCCGCGAGTAATGTAACAGATATGCTCTACGGCCTTCTAGTCTCTGTGGTTCACGGAACTGCAGGGCACTGACCGGAAGTAACCTTCATTGGCATTGCGTTATACTCACAGTTGTGTATACTGGATTTGAACGTGCTGAACCAAATTTCCTCTTCTTATGAACTGATTTACCCTCGTAGAGCAGGAACTTCCCTTTCTCTGGAACCTTCTCAGTTCTCACGGTTTACTGGTGATTCGTCTGGTGCCGTCTGCAAATTAATAAACATGTGTTATCTAATTAAACATTCTTGCAGTTTTTAAATTGTGAAAATTCAGTCGACGAATGATGTGTGCATTCTCCTGCTAGGTACTATATAGTATCGGAACCTTTAAGTCATCTTCAACCGCCATCATCAGAAATCGCATCCTTGACGTATTTAAGGTAGTTCCTCGTGAAGGATACCTGATATTGTAAGGCCATAGTGAAATATGTTGTATCTCGTAAAATATCTTTAAGGCCGAACCAATATTTTGTGACTCCTTGATCGTTATTTTGGAGTTGATTTCTCAGGGACGTTGAACTTGTAACGCCTTTTACCATCTTGAAATGACCTGCGAAATGACTCGGTCAACATTTGTAATGTTTTTTAATAGGCTGTTCAGGGTAAACTGAGCACTTTTTAAAGCCCTGCTTACGGTCTACTTGTATGCACGTTGTGTATTCTTCCACCATATGTAAAATTAACATTGCCGTGTGCCCGATTACTTTATTCATGCGTTGGTCAAGAGAAACTTTACGATTATAATAAAATGTAGTACTTTACTAATTTTCCCATTATTAAACTTATATGCATTAAAAAANAGAGAAACTTTACGATTATAATAAAATGTAGTACTTTACTAATTTTCCCATTATTAAACTTATATGCATTAAAAAAACAGATAGCAAAAGAAATAATTTCAGTATTCACAAGTGTATACCTAACATTTTAAAATGCAATATTATGACATGGAACTACTTTCCCTCCGTCTCTACCAACTTTATTGGGCGTACATCAGTCAATTTCCCCGTTAAATTACATACAGGTAGAAACAGCGACATTTTACCCGACTGTGCAAAATCAAAGGCAGGGTTGTGTTTTTTAAAGGTTGATTTCAAAAGTGCTCACTTTACTGTAAACAGTCTTCAGTAAATTATCCATCAATGTCTTTCAGGATGTATAATAGTCGCCAGCCAGGATGACTATCCACTTGAGGAAAGAGGCCTCATAAAAACAATATATTCCTGGCAACATAAAATTAGTTTGAAGAGTATACGATAAGTATTTGAACACTTTTTATATCGGAGCTTGGCGTCGCATACTTTCCGGTGTATGANAGTTTGAAGAGTATACGATAAGTATTTGAACACTTTTTATATCGGAGCTTGGCGTCGCATACTTTCCGGTGTATGATTTTGACTGATACGTCTATTATTTGGTTATAACTGTATTATCTTCTGCACAATTTCCTGTATATAGTAAATATGGTATTTATAGAGTTAACTGCAGTGGTTTCCACTATAATTGTGCAGATGTCAAAATCATTTACTGTATTAATAATATTTTATTAAATTATTAGGACAGCCGTCAAGCAGCTCATATCTGTTTCCTCAGTACTCTTTCTCGCGATATTGTGCTTTGTGCAGAATGAGACTGACTGGGGTATATCCAGATACTCGTTAGTGTACCATTTTCACCATGCGGGCCAACGTCGCCATCTAGTAGAGTAAATTTATAAGTGCTGCGCGTCTGTGGTATGAACTTGTCAGGCCTTTGCAGACCTTAACAATCGTATAGTGGTATGTATGTATATATATATATATATATATATATAGAGCTGTATAGAGGCAAGTTTGTACATGAGATGCATAAATCTCTATGTTGTAATGTCGAAGTGTGTGATATAAACCACACAGCTATGGAGAGATGTTAAATACGACAGCGGCCATGCTTACAGCCGCGCTGCGGGCTACAAGCAACGAGATACCCAGCCTGGTTGAGGAACGTTAGAGTCGTACCGACGTTTATATTTGAAACAGGACTGATTTCATCTGCACATGTGCGTCATGGCGTGGCGATCTCCTCCGCCCTTTGTACTTCGCATCCTTGCTGCTATTCNTGATTTCATCTGCACATGTGCGTCATGGCGTGGCGATCTCCTCCGCCCTTTGTACTTCGCATCCTTGCTGCTATTCATGTCTGCTTGATCCGAGAGAAAGGAGAGAAGTGGCTTGAAGACGAAAAAATAAAAGACTGCATTCACACCAAATGGTACCTAAGATTTTATTCCAATTCTTACTACACGGTGTGTTTTATTNCAAAATAAAAGACTGCATTCACACCAAATGGTACCTAAGATTTTATTCCAATTCTTACTACACGGTGTGTTTTATTGCGTTAAGAGCGTAAAATCGTGACCGCCAGCTCAATTTCGACGCCATGACAGCACTGTGCGCAGCCTGGTGTCCTGCAGGAGAAACACTGTAGCCTTCAACACGAGTGTGAGGTCGTGTTGGAGGCCTGGGCATAGAGGCGGCGCCGTTCAAAGCGGGGTTAACTAGGAAGCACACGCCGAACGCGAAGCAATGCAAAACAGATATTGATTGTTGGAGAACGTGGGGGTCACGAGGGGACACCACGCGCTGAAACTTCGCTTCGAAGTAAATGCCGGAACAAATCCCCGTGAGATTATTTACATGCCGTCCATAACACTTGTAAACAATAGCGTGTACAGGGTAATCCTGCCGCGTCGATCCGACAGCTAACACCAGCCACGCAATCCAGAATGCAACGTTCCATCAACTACGACGACCAAGAACTTTTAATACCTCGTTATGAACTTTCGATCGTCAGGGGATTTACAGCTCGTTGTTTTGTGGCATCGCAACACTGATTTACCTCCAGCATATAAAACTCTTGCCAACGCTGGAACACACCGTTTATAATTTGGTGCACCAGTAAATCGTGCGGGACTCTGCTATGGTAATGGACTGAAATGCGCGCAACAGATGGCAAATGTATTCCTGACGAGAATATGGGCTTTAAAAACGAACCTCGAATTGCACGTAGATCTGAATTCAAAAAGCTGGAAAAGTAATCCAGCATTCTAGTCATCGGGCATCTGTGATATGTGCCACGAAAATCCTAACTCATTAATAAAAGGTGTTTAATTTAATGTTACAGTGTAACCACTGTTACTTATCTTAACTTTATATCAGTAACGGACATTAGTATAACTTATTTAATCCTCGTATAGTGGGCTTCAGGGCGCTGCTTATGAAAATTGTAGTTGCAGAGTTTAAAGGGCGAATCAGTGTTAAAAGACATTTCTTATCAATGCATCAATATTAAAGATAACCGTTTGAAATTAATAGTACTCTACGTGTTATTTCTCAAGAAGTAACTGCAAGTCAAGAAATCTTGCAAATGTTTGTCATTGGTACTTTATTCCCCTAAATTTTACATTCAAAGATATTTTACAAAAATTAATTATAAACGAATAACGATATTTTTTTAATTTCTAAACGTGGCAGCATTTTCTGAGAAAATTGCGATGAATATTTTTTTTTTGCATCAGTTATCTTTGAAGCTGATGCAATGGGAATGAATTTCTTTAACACAGATTCCTCATTTAATCTCCTGGGATGCAGGATAGATAAGCAGAGCACGTATNAATGGGAATGAATTTCTTTAACACAGATTCCTCATTTAATCTCCTGGGATGCAGGATAGATAAGCAGAGCACGTATACAACATTATCAGTAAAGGTCACTGTGAGTAGCTCTCAGGAAACTGAAACGTGAAAAAGCGCAATAAAATCTACGTGGTGTGTCGTCAGTTAGGGCTACCTGATCGATGGGAAACCGGACTACAGAAGTAGTCGACTCTTCAGATACTGGCTGATGTTCTGCAGGACCTTTTCTGGCATGTTCGCAAACATTCAATTAAACACAAAAAATAGCAAAAATCAAACAGTCCATGTAATAATTTAGTTTCGCGAGCCTATGACCTATGCAACTTGTCCTAGAGACATGATCACACCGCATTTTAATGCATGTGTTGTACGCCGCAACTTTCAACACAATTATTTGATATAAATATACATTTCCGATAAAAGTGTAAAATATTTTGGTATAACAAAAGTTCCAAAGAAAAAAAAAACAATGTCAGGAGTTTGGGCACTGAGTTTCCGAACATTCTGAATACATGTTTGCCTTCTTTTTTTTTCGTGATTAACCTGCTGTTTAAGTTTGTCGGTGTAATTTAGATACACCATGTTTATCGGGACCAGTAAAAAGCTCTTAGAGTTTCACGTTATTGTCAGTAAAGTTGTGTACAAGGCTATGGAACGTAGTCTCAAAGGCGAAGATTCCTCACNTCCAACATTATCAGTAAAGGTCACTGTGAGTAGCTCTCAGGAAACTGAAACGTGAAAAAGCGCAATAAAATCTACGTGGTGTGTCGTCAGTTAGGGCTACCTGATCGATGGGAAACCGGACTACAGAAGTAGTCGACTCTTCAGATACTGGCTGATGTTCTGCAAGACCTTTCTGGCATGTTCGCAAACATTCAATTAAACACAAAAAATAGGAAAAATCAAACAGTCCATGTAATAATTTAGTTTCGCGAGCCTATGACCTATGCAACTTGTCCTAGAGACATGATCACACCGCATTTTAATGCATGTTTTGTACGCCGCAACTTTCAACACAATTATTTGATATAAATATACATTTCCGATAAAAGTGTAAAAATATTTTGGTATAACAAAAGTTCCAAAGAAAAAAAAACAATGTCAGGAGTTTGGGCACTGAGTTTCCGAACATTCTGAATACATGTTTGCCTTCTTTTTTTTTCGTGATTAACCTGCTGTTTAAGTTTGTCGGTGTAATTTAGATACACCATGTTTATCGGGACCAGTAAAAAGCTGTTAGAGTTTCACGTTATTGTCAGTAAAGTTGTGTACAAGGCTATGGAACGTAGTCTCAAAGGCGAAGATTCCTCACAAACGCGAGAAACTCCCCTCATTACAAGCTGTTTGGTTGTTTTTTCTTGCTGTGTAAAATTCAGATCATTAAAATCTCTGTCTGTGCAAAGTCTCGTATTTAGGACCCTGTGACTGAAACCTTTATGGCTCAAAACACTGAAATATTACTACAGAATCTATAATATGAGTATTTTTTTCCGGTAAAGCTCTAGTCTCTGGGTTGAACATTCTGTACTATTCNAACTCTCGTATTTAGGACCCTGTGACTGAAACCGTTATGGCTCAAAACACTGAAATATTACTACAGAATCTATAATATGAGTATTTTTTTCCGGTAAAGCTCTAGTCTCNTTTATGGCTCAAAACACTGAAATATTACTACAGAATCTATAATATGAGTATTTTTTTCCGGTAAAGCTCTAGTCTCTGGGTTGAACATTCTGTACTATTCACGTTCTAAAATGTTAAGTCAACTTACTTTGCATTATTCACAGTGTTAACAAATAGAAACTGGGATGGGGAGTGGGGAGGGATGCAGCTCGTTCCTTTCGAGCCGTCGAAGGAAAAAAAAGAAGGAGCTTGTCAAGGGGTGGACTGTGGAGTCGCCTGGGTTGTTCGGGCCGCTGTGGAAGCCTGCTCCAGGTGTTAAATCTGCCTTCAGCTCCCCAGCTACACTACGCAGTATGGGCATCTCTCAGCTCTCGTTACCGGCCGTTGAATTATTGAAGATACTCCCGGGCCCTCGTTACATCCCCTCCTCGCTCGCCACTGCCCTCTGCGCATGCGCACGGTTAGAATAGACCGCCATAAGGCCTCGGGAGGAGGGCGAGTTTCTGAAGGGGGTGAGTCAGGAAGCGGAACTGCGTCGTTAGCCGGGAGTCGTTACCCGCGCACAGCACCTCCGGGGAATTTCTGGGCGAGGGCTCAGGGTTGGCAAGACTGCAGTTCCTGCCTGCCATACAAAAAAAATATTTGAGCTTCCAGACATTGCTGCCACTTCAGCGGTGAACTTGCTTCGAAATTTCTTTAGAAACAAACATCCGTTTTTATTTACCCACCGCGTTATATGCATTTCTTCGATTCAAAGTACAATAAATTCTTCATCATAAAAGCTTTACGTGTTATGCAAAATACTTTAATAATATTTTAGAAAAAAAAATTTGCAACCAAATATGTTACATATTACAAGAATATGATACATCATACAGCATTTTTATGTGGTCCTCAGAAAAATATCAAGTTACATTTACGATTTTGAAAGCAAATCCATAGATTCGTAAGCAGTTGTTTTCAACAATTGCAACTATACATATAAAAAGAAACGCAGGCTGAGTAACTGCCACTTTATTTAAACCAATACGAATATTATAACATCTAAAAGCCACGTTTTTATTACCCGTGACAAAAAAAAATATGTATTTCAGAATACGGTTAGATGGAATCCGAGCTAATCTGGATGAAAACATCTAAGTGAATAGAATAATTGATGTAGTAACCAAAACTGAAATCTCTGATATTGTGTACATAAATATGAATGTGTTCACATACCGTTATGTTAATTTGATTTTTAATTAAACTTGGACGGGGAAATCATTGGTATTTAAAAGTAATTTAAAAATCGAGGTTAATGCAGCAACTAACATTTGTCTATCGCTGGGGCAGGATACTAGAGAAATGCCTCATGGATTTTTATGAAGCAGTGTACTACTGAGTATTTCTTACTGCTGCCAGAAACATTAAACGTTTTGCTAAAAACTTTTCTTTGGTCCTCAGTTTTTATGTTAATTTGACGTCTAGTACCTCTTGACCATTAGATGGAATGTCAATTTCTTAATTATAAAGGCACCAAACAATTCAAATTCTGAATATTTGTGTAGGAGAATTTATCAAACGAACAGGAAATAGGTAAAACCAGATTATAAAATAGATCATAGATGTGTATATAATTGTCACCTGACTTACGAAGTGTTGTAACCCATGTATAGGCCGTTCACGGTAAAATGAACACTTTTGAGGCCCTAGTTACTTTTTTTCTAAAGGCCATTTTTTTNCCCATGTATAGGCCGTTCACGGTAAAATGAACACTTTTGAGGCCCTAGTTACTTTTTTTCTAAAGGCCATTTTTTTTATCCTTCAACCACTTTTTAAAATAAATATTGCTATGTAAGTAATAAATATAATGTTTATATTTCACCAGNTTTTTTTATCCTTCAACCACTTTTTAAAATAAATATTGCTATGTAAGTAATAAATATAATGTTTATATTTCACCAGACTTGAAATTTAACATCTACAATAAAATATATTTATTGACTATTATTCCAGATGAGAGGACATCAGAAGGCGCTCACTTTACCGTGAATAACCTATAGTAAAACACAGTCGGCTGACTGTGGTTTTACTGATGGTATTTCTGGATGGCTGCTGGCCCAGAAAACTTGTGGGTCTACACAATTTGCACTGCCATGGTTAATTTCTGGCAACCGGAGATTTGGCTTGTCATTTATGGCACACAGATGGAATGCTAATGGAAATGAAATGGATGGCTGAAAGTAGTGAACTATTAACTGTCCAAAAATTCCATACAAACTGTATTCCATTACAGGCCGCTCATAACCTACACACGTTGCTGGTGAAATCATGGGTAGCCATCTGTAGTACATTTGATGGCCGTGAAGTAATAGTTCGATGCACCATTGCTGGCGGAAACATTGCTTATTGTGGGAGTTTTTATGGTTTCTACTCTTCGCCGGTAGCTACTTCGATAAAAAATTAATTTGTCTACTATAACAAATATAGAATACATAAAAGAATAAGTTAATATGTGTTTATAACTTGTGATAGAAGTTTATATAAAACATGCTATAAATTCATTATCTGCTGTTACTTCATCACTGGTATAGAAGAAATTGATGTATGTAAATTTCACGTGTACAAAAACATGTAATAAAAATGTGAGGCAAAAAATAAAAATTACATATATTTCGACTGCACTTTTCAACTACGTGCTGTGAGAAATAAATAAATTGCAATTATTTTTTGGTTAATATCGCGATTCAGGTAGGAAGTTTCTCTTAACGACACTGGCATTTCCTGTAGTTTAAACATTCATATACTGAATTGTTCACATCTTAAATTTTAAGACTATGGAAAAAAATTGGTGGGATTTATATTATGTTAATGATTTTTAATCAATCAAGTTCAAATGTACTGCAAATTACTTTATCCAAACACAGGAGTACACGGTGGAGTAATGGATAGCATGTAGGGCTGTCAATACAAGGGTGCGAAGTCGCACCCACCACTTGGCAGGTATAACATATTTCATTTAATATTTTAAATATTAGATTACAAGAAGATTGAAAACAAGGATTAGTTAAACGGGAATACATTAATATTTATTTTTAAAAAATAATATTTAAGATTATGGCAGGAGTATTGCTAGCCATATTATGGCTNGGGAATACATTAATATTTATTTTTAAAAAATAATATTTAAGATTATGGCAGGAGTATTGCTAGCCATATTATGGCTCTCAAGTGGTACATTGATGGGCCATTGCTGTGGTAAGCATAGGGGCCATGTTGGGCCATTTGTGTTGACCACACTTGGGCCAGTTTTAGAGAGAGTAATGCTTGTTAAGTGGAGCCTCTTCAAAACCTTAAATGGTGCCTGGTGCATGCCAACTGTTGGCCAACGTTTTGCCGGCTCGGCATCCGATTGTAAACCATAAATAGGCCATACGCGTTTTACTACATGGAAAGCCACATAATTACCCTATACATTTTGAGCTTTTTCATCCATGCATTCGATCTATAACCCGACGAGGTGGTATATCTAAAACTACCGTCTATTCCCACAGGAAGAAAGACTATTTTCCAGGTAAGCGCCACGCCAACACAGTCCTTGACACACACGGTAGCGTAAGTGGCAGTAACAGTATTTACGCCACTCTGTCAGCCCACAACTGATGAATGAATACCTACATATTAGCAAAAAATATTTGATTATCAAATAGTCTGATTATTTTTTTCTTGTCTTATGTCACGTATTATGAATTTACTGCAGTAATTATCCACTGTGNGTCACGTATTATGAATTTACTGCAGTAATTATCCACTGTGATGTAATTTGTGTTTATTTTACAATAATATTCCGTATTCAGTGTGTTTGTTTCTGTTCGTTTGAGGGACTGAAGTCACGCAGAAAAATTGTATGTGGGTTAGAGGAATGGAAAAGCAATAAAACAATTATGCTAAATTATTTCATCGAGTTATTTGGTTACCTGAGAGAAAGAAAAAAGGGGTCTGTATTAATTTTGGAGGTGGGTATGAATGTACTAGTATCAGGATTTCAAGTACTGTTTGGCAACTGTTCTGCCGAAAGAAAATGAGAGTTATGACACCAGAATATTAGACACTACCCCTTTTCATTAAATTTAGAAATGCGCCTATGCTATACAAAATTGATAGCAAAAAAAATTAGTAAATGAATATGCAATGAAAGAGCACTCGGCAATGAAGACAAGAAAATTAGGGGAGATAATTAAGAAAATTTACCCAAATAACAGAAATTCATGAAAATAATAGGAATGCAATGAGCGGAAAGAGATTGTGAGGGAGGACGAAGCTGACGATCATGCCTGCGATACATACAGACCAGAAGCTAGTGTCAGTGAAATTGGTAGTTGCGAATATTGCTTAGTTAATGAACAAAATTTGTGGTCACGGCCAAAACAACTGCTGTGTTTTCTGACTCTTCAAGGAGAGACAAGACGTCTGGCACCATGAAATTTCCGTAGACAGCGCTAGTCGAGAATAACTAATACAGAAGAAGAAAAAGGGAGATAAGTCGAAAATAGCTCACTATCTATGAATTAAAGAAAAGATATATGTTTTTCTGTGTCTAAAGGATAATAATTACAATATATTTGCTGAAACAAGCGGTTAAATGTCTATTTCTGCTGATAAAAATCAATCTAGTTCAAATATAGGCATATGAAATGAAGGAATGTCTTAAGAACTTAAAAGTGTTTTTCGTACAAAATGCGTTCAATAGAAAAAAAGAGTAGTAAACTGTGAGTTCTGCTAGTACAGAAATAGTAGGTATATTACCAACAGGAAATGAAGACCAACCACATAATACATCATCTTAACAGAATGCAATGTTTCAATCTGCCCAAGATGGTAAGACAAAGTTCCAGAACTCGTTAATCATTTCAGGAAGATCAGTTAAAACTGTTTTATAAAAGTTTCCATGAAGTGTTAATATCTGAGAAACTTTGTGGCTCGCAAGAATCGTTTCGAGCAATCGATGTTATTTTGAGAACTTTTGCTGCTGTAGACGTTGATTAGTTTCGAAGTGTTGAGCTCCACTACTAACGAAAAGCACGCACTCCCGAACACCTCCATCCACAGTTTAAAACTCTGAACGAAATGGGGTTCTATAGATAAACAGTTTTATGCTTTGTGAATATTACGTTAACAATAGCAACCATAAAAAGTATTTATATTATTGTAAAATTTCCACAATTTATAATCCATTCACGGTTATTTCGCACTTTTCTGAAACCCTGCAAAATTTATACTCCCAGGATATTCCTATGCATCGTGCAAACTAAGCTTAACTAACAAATTCTAGAAGGTAGGAAAACGCACCGAATTCGTGCGCACTTAGTTGTAATACTATTTAGCATGGACACAATTGATTACTAAGCGCTACGAATACACATGATTTCTAACTGTTTTTATTCATAATTAATATAAATGAAATATTGTAATTTATAAAGAAATAAAGGTACAACTTCAATTTAACGAAAAATACAACACTTTTATGTTAACAGAGTTGTAAAACGCTCGTGAAACATAGTAAATTGAGTAAATAATTAAACGCGTCATACATGGGGTGATTTTTAAAAGGTTTTATTCAAAAAGTGTGAAGAAACCGCGTAAAGACTATATAGGTAAGGACGTAGTGAGTACAACGCCATTACGAAGTATTTTTTCCTATGCGAGACGTTTACTCAAAAAAGATAAGGAAAGAAGTAAATCTTACGGAAGGTACCACAATATAAAACTCGGGAAAAGCGAAGTGGTGTTTTTCTATTTGAACTAAATATTATTATACTTTAGTAGTTAATTATTTAACAAGCTGCTAAAAAATTTACATAACCAAAGTTTAATTTTTCTAGACACTTGCCTGCATCTTGTTATTTTGTAAAATTTGCTTTGTGGGGGTTTATGACACTTCGCCAGGTCTAAAAACCAAAATCTCCTGTGTTGTGCTGCTTTAAAACATACTGAGCAAAATAATGACTGTTTTTTCTTCCTCTCCGTGGCAGTACAGATTATGTAGATCTGTAGTCAAATAGCAATTTTCGTTGGGCCAACGGTTTGCGTTTTTTTATAGACTGGAGATAAGTTATTTTAGAATAAATCATTGGGTCATATGTTAGTAAATGTTGACAATAAGGGTTCTTGAATAATTCACGTATAGTTAAAAAATGCACTATTGTCATTCATATGCTCAAATTCACAAAGACGTATTCTAGAAGGCATTTCGTTAAATATATGGTTGAATTAATACATTCAAAGTAATATAGTCAAAAGAAAATATTTAAAACTTATTATATGAGAAGACGCTCTGCTGGAAGACCAAGATTACGGTGGTAAGACAGTCTTTGAGGCAAAACAGACATTTAAGTAAATTTTTGAAGTAGAACAATAAAAACCACTTAGAAAAAAAAATCAAATACGTGCAAGTTAGTAAAACAGTACGTTTAAAAAATTTATTTAAAAGTTTTAAAAATGTTTGTAAAATGTGAATTATTCGTGGCAACAAAAAAGTTTTTAAATAAGCTGTGCTAGAACACTAAATTTAGGACATTGTTATTTTTATTACAAAAATTCTAAACTATTTCATGTCGTCAATTTCGTTTAGATGCATTACCAAGCACAATCGCAGGTGTGCACAAATATTAAAATGAAACATTACTCAGATGCTTTGTGCGTTACCTAAGAGTGCCAACCGAACAAAATGTTTGCTCTAAAAGACACATTTTGTAAAGCATGTAATATTTAATTTTTTAAAGCATGTGTAAAACTAGTTAAAACCGTTTTATTTCTCAGGAGATGAATAGAAAATACAGTTGAAACGTAACTAGAATCCATTATTAGTATTGGTTAGCCGGTAAGCATGGCAATAATTGCAGTTATGTTTGCCCAGCTCCAGAAATGTACTACTGCACGTATCCTGTAGTATAATTCCTTAATGCTTAAGCGCGTGGAGCTCTGTCCTAAAATGCACTTATGTGCGACCTCTACGTTGCACATTTGACTCTTCTTTTAGCTTTAGAGTACGTTAGGAGAAAATCACTGTTTACTTGACTCATGGTAGCACTCATTACACACACACGCACGGTATTTGAGCAAAAAGGAGATTATCATGCTTCAGATAAACACAAGGCGGTAAATATTTATATCTACAATCACTGAAAACACGCCCATGCATACGCCCTTATATTTCCAGCACAACATAAAGGGAAATATATGGGATTTAATTAGTAATTTAACAATTCTCTCTGGACCCCGGGAGGTCGCAATTTTCACATTGAGCCCAGGCACGATTTAACAGAACTACTTGGCCCTAGGCGCTCTCAGCTAATTTCTCCCAATGCTTTCACACTGTGCAGATGCACAAAGCGCTGAACACACAAGCACACGCCAACACGCGGCTTCCCCTCTACACATCCAACACACTCGCTCTGTTCAAGTGGACCGTGGGGGCATTGGCAAAGAATATTGCCCTACCATATTGCTAGGAATCCAGGCCGAGAGGCACACATGCTTATTCGCAACAGGAATTAATATGAATCTGGCATTTGTTTTAAAAAATATAAAAAATCAAATATAAGTACAAAAGATTCCACAAAATATTAAAAAAATTATTAAATAATTTAACAATTTTAAATAATTCTTAAACGAAATAAGCATTAAGGAATTTCCAAAATTTCTCAAAAATAATTTACTAACGGTGCTTTTACGTTAAGCAAGGAATACACACGACGTCCTTCGGGAGGGTGATTTATGTAAACAACATTGGTAAGTCCTATATTTGACCAAGGCTGGTAAAACTGTCTTTGAACATACAACGTTAGTTAAGTATACTAAAAATGTGCAACTTCACAAATGCCTACATGATAACATGGCAATGGATAACGAGTGCGTGGCCTGACCGCAGCTCGCAAGGCACAATGTCTTTGCCTCAGAAGGGCTGATGAAGAGCAACTGATATTTTTAAAAGGCCCTCAGCCACACAATACATAGCAATTCAACCCTTTACTGCTCACAAAAGAGCCGTAAGCGTTACGAGTTTCGACCATATATACAAATATATCCACTCCGTAGAGCAAACACATTCATCCGGTATTTTTAGTTTTCCTAGCGAAGATTTTATTTCCCAGCAGAATATCATAGTTTGGGCTAATTTTAAACACATTTTTGATATCAGAATCGTCCACCGAGAGCCCTGCAATCACTCCGACGATATACAGGATAGTATAAATGAATACCCCAACTTTGAAGGTCTATAATATCTAAAACAAACAACCTACAGCCTTGGTTGAACTATCAAAGGAACGGTGGAACTGTGAATTTTTTTTTTACCATACATTCATAAATGTACAACGTGACCACCACGAGCGGCCCGAACGAGTTCTACGTGATAATCAAACTCGTTCCACTCTCTTGTCAGCATGTCCAGTGTTACGGGTTGGATGGCTTCCGTAATTCTCGTTCTGAGGTCGTCAATTTTTGCCGGCAATGGTAGACGAAACACTTGATCCGTAATGTATCCCCATAGAAAAAAATTGCACGGGGTTAGATCCGGGCTTCTTGGGGGCCAGTGATGAAGAGCCTGGTCACCAGTTGCTCCTCGACCAATCCAGCGTTGCGGCAACGTCTCGTTCAGGTATCCCCGAACAGCTAGGTGCAAATGGAGTGGTGCACCATCCTGCTGTAAAATGAAGTCCCCCGCCGCCTCGTCTAACTGAGGAAACAACCACTCTGTAAGCATGTCCAAATAAGGGATTCCAGTAACAGTGGCCTCGTGAAAAAAGAGAGGGCCGATAACAGCGTATTTGTATACAGCGCAAAATACGTTCAGTTTGGAGGCTCCTGACACCATATCCGCACATTGTGCCGGTTCACCTTATCATTTATATAGAACGTCACTTCATCGCTCAAAACCAACCTAGTCATGAAGGCATCGTCTACCTCGTTCTGGGCAAGAACGAACGCGCAGGAATCACGTCTCAGTTATTTATCCTCTTCGGTAAAAGCCTGTACAAGCTGTAATCTGTATGGTCTGTAAAACAATCGCTTTCGCAGCACTGTCCATACCGTCGATTGAGGGATTTGCATTTCCCGGCTAGTTTGTCGAGTCGATTTTCACAGACTGCGAACGAACGCTTGTTGAATCCGTTGCACATTCTCTTCGGACACACCCGGAACGTTTGCCTTTGCAAAGGCACCCTGTGTCACGGAATTGACGAAAGCAACGTACGATACTCCACCTATCGGGAGGACGAGGTCCTTATTTGCGACAGAATTCACGTTGAACAGTTGTAACCGATTCACATTTAGCAAACTGAATAACACAGAACGCCTTCTGTTATTCCGTCGCCATCGTGATGCGGACTAACACAGAACACACTCATAGTGCAACGACAGACGTTCCTTTGTCATCTCTCGGCACATAAAGGAAAAATCAGACTGTCACATTCACATTGACGTGTAGAATGCGATCTCGCTACCCCCTCACCACCTCAAACCGAGAGTTACTAACGCCATTCAAACCATAACACCGGAAATGCTCACAAGAGCGTGGAACGAGTTTGATTATCGTGTTGATGTATTTCGGGCTGCTAATGGTGGTCACATTAAAAAATTTATAAATGTATGGTAAACAAACGTCACAGTTCCATGGTAAATTTGATTGGTAAATCAAGATTGTAGTTGTTACGTTTTGATATTATAGACCTTCAAATATGGGGTATTCTTTTATACTCATCCTGTATATACAACGTGTTTAGGAAACATGTGTACAAACTCGGGCACTTGATTCGTGACCGTAAAAAAAGAAGAATGAGATTGGAACCCACAGTCTATCTCAAATAATGACTGTAGAAGCCCGTAAATTCGGTCGGCGACAAGCAATTTACGTTGTTTATTATGCAAAGTACCAGCATTAGAGGAACACAAATTGGTATACGGATTAATAAAGCCAAGATCTGGCATAAAATGAAGGTTTGGTACTTCGTGCACACCACCATTATGTAAATAATAGGGGTTGGGATATTTATTGTATGCAACATTTACACCGTGAGGTTACATGATTGTGATCGGATGAAGCAACACGTCATAA
Organism: Clitarchus hookeri; assembly: GCA_002778355.1. Taxonomy (NCBI): domain Eukaryota; kingdom Metazoa; phylum Arthropoda; class Insecta; order Phasmatodea; family Phasmatidae; genus Clitarchus; species Clitarchus hookeri. The sequence continues at coordinate 293,984 of NQII01002113.1, read as the reverse complement.
TTAGAAAATAAGGCTCCCTAGTTACACGTCACAGCCAGTACCTCTTCCTCTCTCCCGCGCAGTGTAGTTTCTCGCCCCGTCTGCCCGAGCGGTATGATATTCGCAGCCTGTCACCACTTAGATTCATTAGATACTCCGCAGTTTGAAGAGGCGGTCTTAGAGAATGTAGCGGGCAACGCTTCGACGAGCACCCGCGCGATCGCGCGGAGAATGTATGCATCGCATGGCACAGTTTAGTGTGTCCTCCATAAACAGCTGCTGCGACCATACTATATGCGTAGGGCACAATCTCTGGGGCCAGCAGATCATGCCACTCGGCTAGAACCTTGCCAGTGGTTCATGCAGCAGTGTGAAATTGATCCTGACTTCCCGGCGATTGTAATGTTTACAGACGAAGCAACATTCAAACAGGAAGGGTTTTTCAACAGTAGAAATGCCCACATGTAGGACGATTCCAACCCACATGCAACTGTAACGAGAGGCTGCCAGCACCGCTTTACCATCAATGTTTGGTCCGGCATAGTAGGGGACAATGTTATTGGTTCATTCTTGCTACCAAACCGTGTGCGGATCAATTTTATGATTTCCTGAAGTTCCGATTGCCACTGATACTGGAGGATGTTCCGCTCGCCACGACGGTGCAACACGACGGTGCACCATCCCATTTCACCAAGATTGTGTGTGACCACCTCAACACAGTGTTTCCCGCTCGCTGGATAGGATGGAGTGAGCCTCATGCTTAGCCACCACGCTCTCCGAACCTAACGCAATTAGACTTCCGGCTGTGGCAATTTCTTAAGGCGTGTGTGTACAAGACACCCATGGCATCTGAAAATGACCTTTTAGCGTGGGTCATGGCTGCCTGCGATCAAGTGCGAGACACACCAGGAGTTTTTCAACGTGTCCGCCAGTCTCTAATACGCAGTATGAACTACTGCATTGACATTGCAGGCACATTTACAGCATTTATTGTGAAATTGGTTGTGATACGCTACCTGCATAATCTCGATTAATTGCAGTGCATGTTCTGTTGTCATGTCAGGTAGTGCCTTCAGTACCGATGATGCATTGCTACGTCACGGAATTTACATGTATTTACTCACATATAGAGTCACGCTACTGGTCTCATTCAGTCATTATCACTACTCTCAACGTATCGCAACATCAACTGCTTTGTAAATCACACTTCATCACTGGACGTACAACACGTGTGATTATCACGAATATGGCCACAGTTAGCCACTGCATCCAACATACTGTTTTCTTAGTTTCTACACTGTGCAGCTGAATCTGCCACCTACACAGCTACACTTGGGTGTAGCACATTTCCTAATGCTAATCTGTTTCCTGGGTGTTTGTTCCTGGCCAAACTCATTTGGCGGGGACTCCCCGCTGTATTCCTCCGGGTGCAGGCCATGGTATTGCTACCACTGGACACGTTGTTTGCGATTTAAGCGGAAACGATGGGTCCTAGTAAGTTTCAACTAGGGGGACCATACTTGCTAGTTCTGACGTCGTGCTTCATCCAATGGTATCCACAAGCAGTTAAACCTCACAGTGTAAATGTTGCATGCAATCAAAGGATGCCAACCCCTATTATTTACATGATGGGGGTCTGTACGTTGTAAAATACCTATCTTTTATCCAATTTATTGGTGTAATTAATTCGTATACCAATTTGTGTTCCTCCAACGCAGGTAATCTGCATAATATCCCAAGCAATATTATTGGCGCCCTCTGCCTTTAAGGGTTTCTACAGCTCTTATTACTTGAGAAGGNCTGCATAATATCCCAAGCAATATTATTGGCGCCCTCTGCCTTTAAGGGTTTCTACAGCTCTTATTACTTGAGAAGGACCATGGGTGTCCTAAATCGTGCTTCCTATTTTCTGGTCACGAATCACCTGCCCGAGATTGTACACGTGTTTCCTACGTTGCGTATTACTCCAAGATTCGCTCCTAGGAGCGCTGCACGAATTACTATTTTTTTACAAGCCTTGTACGAATGAAGTGATATTGAACCNCAAGATTCGCTCCTAGGAGCGCTGCACGAATTACTATTTTTTTACAAGCCTTGTACGAATGAAGTGATATTGAACCTGAACCTCATCGACATCAAGGGGCAAACGTTAAATCGATGATATCAACACCATCAACTGTTCGGCTACCACAATGCTTGGGAATAAAGGTCTTTAATTTGTAAAAGAAAATAATTAGCTTTCCTAAAAATTTATTTGAAAAAAGGTTTAATTTGTATTAATACTTCACGTCTTACAAGACATGGTACAAAATAAAGGTTTAACTAACTATTCGCCTACAACACATGTTCCAGCAGACATTACAATACTTCATCACACCAGATTCCATGACTGGTGGGATCTTCATTCCTCCCGCCGATACTCTTAAGGCTCTGGCATAATAGAAGACTTTAGCATTTGACTTTAAATTTCCCTTCTTTTGACGAAACCACCGATGCACAATACAATGTTTAAGTCAAAGTTCGGAGAACTGAAAATCGGTTCTGCAATATTTATAAAAATATGTATCTTGCTATGTAACATTTTTATATTACCTTGGAATACATTTTTATTTACTAGTTTTAAAATACACTTAATCACTTATATTAAAATAACATTTAAAAATAAAAACCTCGCATGTTTACTTTATTCATAAATATCAATTCATATATTTCCTCTTGGCATTGCATTCGTTTGCCATCACTTTAGTATAATACACCGATATTAAAATAGCTCTACAAAAAAACAAATATTCATGCCACATAACACCAGTTAAATTCTTGGCAAAATGGCTGTTTTAATATGACTTTAATTTCCAACTTTTCGAAATCATAAAGTCAAGAGTGATTGACTTTATCTTTGATAGTTCCATTGTGCCAAGCTCTACAGGAAACAACATGTCGCAAAGCAAACGCAAAGTCAACTCGTAATGTCAAACGCTTAAGTTTTCTATTGTGAAAGGCCCTTTCATTTTTAATTTTAAATTTTAATCATGCCACCACCAACTTACAGGCTAAATAGGGGTCCGTAACTGAATCATAACACGAACGCAGTGACCCGCCGACGACTCAGTTATTCGAACCTTGTCTCCCCGTGCTGAAAACTACCCTCGCAGATGAGTTTTGGGAACGTCTGTTCCCGGACCTAGAACAGCAGTGTGGAAACCGGCGGTGACTGTTAGGCACTGCAGCCGCAGGGATTAAGTGAATGTTGTAGGAAGGAAAATTGTTCGATAGGGTTTAAACCCGGAAGCGTAACAAATAACAATTTATATTTTTATCTCAAAAAAATTGTAAGTTATTTTATAGTTCATGAATTTGTAATTTACTTTAATGGCAACTGTTACAACGAAGCTTCTACGAGGAGATGTACCTAATTCGTATGCATTCCGAAGACATCCAAAAATATAACAAAATATTTCCAAATAGAGAGAAACTTTATAGAACAGTCCTGTGTAGCGTATACAATAGCTTTAAGTAAAAGTAATCAATCAAATTATAGAAAACCAGCTGCATAGCTAACCTGCAAATCTGTCTCAGAAAAAATACTCTGTTTTACCTCGGAAATGCACACTGCTCTCACTTTAACAAGACGAAAAAGATGGTAACATACATTTGGCATACATCAACAAAAAGAATGTAGTCTTATTTATAATCAAGTTTTCCATATCAACACATTAAAATATTTCATTTTCTCTAATGATGCTAAGGATATTAGCCTTATTATTCACTGTTTGAGCAGCTTTTTTTAGAGATGGTTGTTTCATGAATGCAGTACAGCAAATATACTTACATCAGGAACGGGACACATGTCATTAGAAAGTTTCGTTATATTTTGGCCTTGCAGATCATGATGAAGTGACGAGTGGGTCAGTGGCCGGTCAGTCGACGCTAACTTGTAACGTTACGACAGTCAAAATGTTCTCATTTACCTCAAAATCACTTCATCTATTATTTGATAATTAATGAATTATTTTAAAAAATTTGCCACTTTCCTTAAAACAATTTCTAAAAACGAAATTTTTTTAATATAAATGTATTTAAACNATATTTTAAAAAATTTGCCACTTTCCTTAAAACAATTTCTAAAAACGAAATTTTTTTAATATAAATGTATTTAAACTCTTTTATTTTATTTTCTGCGCATTCCTCAAGTCAGCAAGGCAGATTCGAAACTCTTCAATGCGTAAGCCAAAACGCCCTCAAAGCAGCAAGAATATGAATCAAACAGCAGCCACGTTTGTTTAAATTATTGTACCTGACTGCCATCTTGGATACCTGTGATATTAACATTGACCCCGGGTGACTTTAAACCGAAATTTCAATCAAAATCACAATATGTTGAAAAAAAATTTTCAACAATCTAAAAAAAAAAAATATAACATAAAGGTTCTAAAATTTATAAAAAAAATTATCATTAAAAATTTATTTAAATTTAAATATAAAAAAATGCAAATTTTAAGAAATAATTTTCAATATCAGAAAAATTTTAAAAATTTTTAAAGACTTGTTTTTAAGAGATCCAGTCTTCGATTCTTGTAATGATGGAAGAGAACTCCCACACCTAATATGGTGACCAACAGACCTCTGATGCCATCCCACATATTTTATTGACCCCTCTCCACCGTTACCTGACACTCATTGCATTTACATGACACCCAACCGCTACCCACTGACACCTCATCCGCTATACATTGACAACCACCGCTACCACTAGACTGCGTTAAAATTAAATGATTACGTCATATTTCTCGCTCTTGATTGGCTATTGGTCACATGACATATCATCTCTACATATAATTAATGTGACCAAAGTCACGCCAAGTCTCAGTATTTCGTCTGATATGAGGGCGACATGTTGTTCTCGCTTCCCAGATTTTTTTAGCATTCTAACTGGCAAGTCATTTTATTGCCCGACTCTTCCATCACAGTTCATGTGATAGTATTGGTCGTGCTCGCGACAGATATGGTTCTACCAAAGTTAAAATTCCCCTAAATTTTCAAGTACCTGTCCATATCAACGAGTTATTGAAGTGTAGATATCAAGATGAAGCATTATTTTATAGTGTGCCTGCGACGAGCATCCCGACTTCATATTTGATGATGTGGCTGACTGCGTACGTAGTCAACGATGCCATTCGCAAACAATTAGGGTTTAACTCTCAAAACATGGAATGCACAAGGCCAGCACAATCCGAATCATCTAAATATAGCTAACAATGGTATAGGTATTTTATAAACATTGTTGGCCATTTTTTTTAACTTAGACCGATAGAGCCATCAGTCTCAGATCATAGGTAACACTTCAGACACTGATATGTCATATTAAGGGAGAAGTGCTTCTACAAACATAGTTAACATAACACATCGTCTATGCATTTGATACCATATATAAATCAATGTAGCAAAACGCTACACAGTCAGTTAAGTGACAATATTTTAACAATATTTGTAGTAACTATACTCAACATTTCTTTCATCACAGTTATCAAAAACTCGCAAACACACCAACATACAGATGTTACCAACCAACAAGACAAATCGTCCACAAGAACCGAAATCAAAGCCCGGCCAACAACGATCAAGACAGACTATACCAACCACAAATAACGATCAAACTACTTAAAAAGCCATGCGTCTGGTTGGCTAAACTATTCTGGTCTGGCTCTAGTAAAGAGCCTAGCTTATGCTTACAGAAGACATTCAATACACACAGTTTCAATGTACAAATAAGCGACCATTTTGAGAAAACCCACATACACTGTTCGCGCGAACAAGCAGATCCAGCAACCTACATACATAAACATAAGTACCAATATTCAAAAAGTTATGTAAAGAATTAATTAAACCATACTTTACATATATATTAATTATATATGACTACAATAATACTATATTGTACTATAAACAATTTACTTCAAGGAAAATAGTTTCCTTTATTATTTGCTATTACATGAATATTTTCAACATCATTTCCTTATTCTTTAACAAATGAATGAGCAACACAACCTAATAAATTGTGGTAACATATTGGTAAAAATTATGGATTTTGATAATTTATTTTACAATTATAATTAGCAGCTTCGCGATATTTGCAGGCTAAGTAATCAATATCTTCCACATTTTAAAGATTATTTTTAATATTCTCACTATAATTTTTTAATGCTTTTATAATTTTTAACATAACTTTCGATTTCTAATTTTTTTGAAATATGTTATCAAAAATAAGAAATAATGTTATTATATTCATCTAAAAAAATTTTTTTTTGCATTTGTAGAAAAACATTAATTTTTTCTTCGCAAATATGGCATTTTGAAAAAAAAATTTTATCTTCTTGGTTTATATTGTTTAATTTTTTCATGTAAGGTTTGTAATCATATTTTATAATTTCTTCTCACTATTTCAATTAACATATTATTTAAAAAATTTCGTAAATATTTACCAATATATTCTATTGGTTTTTATAAATACCATTAGAATATTTATTATAATACAAGAATTTTCCGGTTCATGTTTTTCATGTTTCGTATTATATATTTTTTCTGAATTTGGTACACATATAAACCATATTTTTTAATAAACACAAAAAAATTTCATTAATAGCAAAAAGAGCTCTTTACGAATGAATTTAATTGTTTTTTTAAATATAATTATGCTCCAAATTTAAGCTTTTCTTTTTTTACAGCAATTTTAAAACAATGTTCATATGATTATATTTTTTTTGGAATTACATATTTTCAAACATATATTACAAGGGAATATTACCATTATTTCCACTAAATTCTGATGATACTACTTTTGATGTATCTTAAATCCAACAGTAATAGATTTTTTTTATATCTCTAAAATGTAATAAATTTGCATGATTAACATTTTCATTGTTTATTATTTTTAAAGGATAAAATTTAAATTTTCGTTGAATGAATAAACATTTAGAAAAAAATTTTACTTGTTTTTGAAATCTACATATATCATTAACTTTCGCCGGCAATCCAAATTTTTATTTTATTTGATTAATTTCTAAACCAATATTTTTATATGTAGAAACTATATCGACGTTACCTGTTGTTCAATATGATGCTAATTTTACAAAGTACAAATATTTGTATTATAACAATTTTTTTAAGAAAGCCTTTACATTTTAAATTATTTCTTGTAATTCTATAAACGATGATACATTAATGGATTATATTTATTAACACCTAGCTCTAAATTATTTGTTTAATATAAAGAACAACAAGAGCCCCGTGCTTCAAATTCTGTCATTATGTTTTAAATATTACCTAAATGAGTATTTAATATTTAATCTATTAGTTGATTTATTAATTATTCTATTTGTAGTTCTATATGGTATTTCATGGCTACCCTCATTATTCATAATACATAGAGATCATTAAATCTAAAATTTAATTTTTGTAGCTTTATTTGTACTTAAAATTTTTATTCATTATTATAATAATTTATTTTTTATTTGGTTCCCGAAATACGTTTGTATCGCCATAGTTATTCCTTATTTGTCATAACAAATATTTGTGCTATTGATCTAAAGGCTTTATTTTTTCTTCTAATAATTCTTCCTAATGTTAGTAGTTGGTTTACATCTTTTAAATCTTCATAATATTTTTTTTTAAATGGAATATAAATTTCTTCTTTCCTTTCTTTTTTAAAATATTTTCATAAACGTAACTGACAAAGTTTTCTATTATAATTTTAAATTTACATATTCTTAAATGTTTATATACGATATCGTATGTGTGCTTATGATATATATTTTTGCTAAAGGTTTTAAAATACGTAATGGAAGTTTTTAAATTTTAATATTTTTATTTATATTTTCCTAGTAAATTTTGCTTATAAGACAGAGTGGTAAATTTCATTAAATGTTATTTTATGTTCTAAAAATCTTTGATAGTTATTTATTTTACAAAAAAATCATTTAACTTATTGAAAATATATGTGAATATTTTTAATAACCTTTTACAACTTGTGAATTTAAAATGTAATATTTTAATATTAATGCCAATTTTTTATGTTTTTTAATTATTGTTGTATTTTTCCTTCGTCGATGTTTTTTATTTTTATTTTATTTACGGCTTTCGCCTATATAGATTTTTTTCCGCATTTGCAGCCGAGAAGTGCAGGAGCGATAAAGGTGACACTACAATACGCATCAAGTGCGTCATCGCCGCTAAGTGCGAGGCTCTGAACTGGCATGCAGTGTTCTTGTCGCACTGTGTGTACCTACGGGACCTTCAGCGGTGACCATTTTATTCTATTGATGGAAAGGCTGCACGAAGGTTCACTGTAGGGTCCTTTAGTAGTTTTGCATGTTTATGATGCGTGTATTGGTAAACGGAACTTATAAAAAGCTGTGTTTAACCTTTTCGGAGAGTTATGAAATTGTGTTTCTAAAGTGCACGGTGTTTTGAAAGCACTCAACAGCCCCATCTGGGGTTTGTTTCTTTTCGTATATTAGCAAATTTGATGCGCGTTTAATAGTTTCGTTGAAAAACGTGTAATTCAAACAAACTGCAACAGTCCCAGCGCCATGTTGATGAGAGCTTTAATACAAATACATTTTTTAATATACTTTTATTAGAAAAAATAAAGTTCAGTAAAAATTTTAATGAAAAATGTTCTTTTAATAGCTAAGCTTTTAATTTTTTGAATAAAATATGTATTATTACAATTTTAGCACATAGTTACATGTAAATGAGTATCTCTTGTATGTTGATGAGAAGAAAATAAATTAATATATATTTATCTTAATGATGTTTACATTTTTTATTTACATACAATTTTTTTAATTTACCAACAAATTAATTTTGTTATGTTTTTTATAAATAATTATTATAATTAATTTTTCTACAATCCCAAAGTACTTTTCATTGAGTATTATTATTTGTAGAATTATCTCTTCTATGTTCATTAGTATAAGTTTTTACATTTATTAATATAGTTATCTTTTGAATTATTATGTGAATGAAAAGAATTTATAAATTTTCTTCGTCACATATAAAAATTTTATGTTTTTAATGTTTTGAATTTATTTTGTATTTTTTATAGAAAATGTTTGTGATTCATAAAATGTATGCAATGCTAAACAAACTAAATAACTCTATTGAGTTTATAAAACTAAAAAAGTTAAAAGTAAATTAAAAATCTAATTTTCAAATTACAGACGCAATGTATAGTAAAAAAAAAAAATCTTTTTTTTTTATAATATTTTTTTAAATATTTTGCTTAATAAATATGTTAAATGTATTAAAAATAAATATTTAAAAATTTTAATAAGAATTTTTATTATATATTTTAGAAAGGATTAGTAAGATATAAGAAAGAGCAATCAGCACACGATNAAATTTTAATAAGAATTTTTATTATATATTTTAGAAAGGATTAGTAAGATATAAGAAAGAGCAATCAGCACACGATGTATTAAGTTTCCTTTGGTCTTAATACAACTATTAAGGTTTCGGTTTTTTTCTAATTAAAAAAAAAATAGTAAGGTAATAGTTGAAATAAAAAAAATGATTGGGTTTTGGGTAGCTTTTTAAATTTTTGAGGTTTTTGATAATTTAAAAGATTATTAAATTCTTGATATTTATAGAAAATTATCAGCAATATTAGGCGTATCTAAGTGATCCAGTCTCTCAAAAATGAGGCAANAAATTTTAATAAGAATTTTTATTATATATTTTAGAAAGGATTAGTAAGATATAAGAAAGAGCAATCAGCACACGATCTATTAAGTTTCCTTTGGTCTTAATACAACTATTAAGGTTTCGGTTTTTTTCTAATTAAAAAAAAAATAGTAAGGTAATAGTTGAAATAAAAAAAATTATTGTGTTTTGGGTAGCTTTTTTAATTTTTGAGGTTTTTGATAATTTAAAAGATTATTAAATTCTTGATATTTATAGAAAATTATCAGCAATATTAGGCGTATCTAAGTGATCCAGTCTCTCAAAAATGAGGCAAACAGGCTACAAAGTTACAGAAAATTCTGTTAGTAGTGGCAAATCGTCACTGGACCTGATAGACTAGTAGTAGCTATGCGTTGTTCTATCATGTTTCCTTCACTATCCAGCTGGCAGTAAAATTACGGGTTACTAAATGTCACTGCCGTCTATCTTGGAGTATAGGTTAGTGGTCCTAAAGTAAGCGCTAATGTTCTAAACAGGTCTCGTTTAATTAAAATTTAATGCCACGTAAATTATAAAAGAGAAAAATTTCACTTAGTTAAGTAGTTATTTTATATGTGATTTATGATTATTTCAAATGTTTTGATTTTTAACTTAGAAAATATAAAAAATCCAGTAAACATGCGACACTAGTGATTACATAATAGCGAAAAATTTTAGTGGTCAAACTAAAAGCAATGACCTTCCCAACCTTTGTAGAATGAACCTTACCTGTACTACTTCGTATCACATTTTCAAGTTCAACAAAATCAGATTCAGAAGGAAAAAAAAACTCATCGTATGGTTGGTTTGTACACGTAACACATTCGCATAGTTATTAATCAAAAACTGTGTTTAATTTTTTCATTAAATACCCTGAGAACGGGCTGTTAAGTTTTATATGCTGTTCACGATAAAGTGGACTATTCAAATCAACTTTTGAAAAATATCACTGTCTCTACCTGCATATATTTTAACGATCACGCTGGCTGGTATACGCCCAGTAAAGTTGATAACGACAGAAAGAAAATAATTCCATGCTTTACCGTTGAATTAAGATTGTTTGGTAAAAATTTGTAAATACTGGAATGATTGCTTTTGAGTTCTGTTTTTTAATGCATACATGTGTTAAGACATCAACATTAATACACTGAAACGTCATGGTTTAACTGGGTGTGCATATCATTTCAGAACTTCGTAAATTTTTATTTACGTCGGTTTGTATCGCTTTGTGGAAATGTGCTTTCAAATACTTGTTAACATATTTTTAAAAAAGGTTAGTGCCACGCACACATCTAGAATCAAATATTTTAAGGAGCCCACAAATCATAGAAATAAATGAAAAATCTTTAATTTTACTTCATCCAGCGGAAAATACTACTGCTTCTACACAGCGTGTGTTAGTTCCAATCTGATTAGTATGATGGCAGCATTCGTTTATCATTTACCTTGCACATTTCTAATTATAAATAATTAAAGTTACTCTATATATCTTTCCATTCGTTTATTTCAAATGTTATAAATTACTGTAGCTGAAAAAATAGTGCTATGACTAACCTCAATACTTGCAGAGAACCCTTTAAAAAAAAAACTAAATTTTATTTACATTGTTAGGATTATCTGAGGGAAACCACGCTTGTGATAAAATTAATAACGTTTATTAACAAATTATAAAAAATAAGTGTATTTTATCATTTACTTAGGCACCAATGATATGCACAAAATATTATCAGTTTTTATCGCCATACCAGATTAAATTGCTTTCTCTCTCTCTCTCTCTCTGCACATATATAATCAGCAATGTCAACCAACTATACCTATACTTAAATGACTGTCACTCAAAATCATGATATCTGAATTACTGTCTTTCACTGAAGAGGTGAAATGATTTCCCAGAAATGATTTCCCAGCATTCTGGTAAGACATTACGCAAGGGGTTAAGGTGAGATAGACTCACCTCAAGCTGATCCCCACCCTCATTCTCACCTACGCCTCTGCCTGAAGTATAAGTGTGTGTCGCAAGTGTAAAAGGAAGAAGGGGGATCCAGTGGTTGCACCGCGAACATACAAATAGCATATAAGCATAGCAAATAGCATACAATAGTATTGCTTTAAAAATAATACTAGAAACGTTTTTATTTTTTTGTTTTTTTTTAGCAACCTAGAGTAAATGTATAGCCTTTTCCTCATCTCTCCATCACCAGAGAGGGAAAAAAAATTACGCTTTGTAAAAAAGTTACTTAGACAAACAAATTGGAAAGCACAATAACCAAAATAAACTATATAATTAATTTTAATTGGACACATAATGTTTGACCATCTATATTTCACGGAAACATTAATACGCTTTCATTACTGGAGGGCATTATAAAGCTTATGTTTGGTGACAATTTGTAGTGAACAAAATGAAGGATGTGTTGTTTTCCTGTCAACTCTCAGTATTACCAGATTTTGTGAGAAATTTTGATGAAGTGCATGTATGTGTAGTTAATTTTCAAGTCATGTCGAAGTTTTATTCAAAAGAAGTAAAATGTGTTGGCACAGTAGTAACCATTGCGATTTCAATGCTTTATAGCTCGGACTATTTATTTCATATTCCTGCTCAACTAGAAAACCATTTCTTTCATCAACGAAGGTAATCAATCTAGTTACAATAACTTCCGCAGTGAGGTGTCACGTATGCAAAGTTTTGAGAATATTGACCCCGTCTGATGCACCGTGTCCAACTCTGCACCTACACTCGCTGCATCGAGTGTCTAGAACACGTACAGAATGTACGTCATAAACTTCCCATAGTTTGAATCACATGGGAAAAGTCTTGATGTAGAAGGTAGTAATAACATGGTTTTTAAATTCACTTCGACATAAAAATTAATTAAATTCGAGCTTTAATTCCTGGGTTTATCAAATAATATTTTTATAAATTTTATCTGGTAGAAGACTGCAGCCGTGTGATTCTGCCTGTTATAAACTCTGGAATTCTAGCAGCAATTCTACCAACAAAAATTGCTAATATCAACATAAAATGTGCTATAAAAGTGACATGATTTAATGACCTCTAAAATCAAAACTGTCAGCTAAGTTGTAGCTCAGTTTTAAATTATGTAAAATTCATATCAGTCGGCGAGCTTCAGTGAGTTGTTCGAACAGAGAAATTATCCCGCACAAAATATTTCTGCTTTTTAACAATAAATATTATCTTTTGTAAAACGTGGAGTTGGGAGAGAGGCGAACTGTTTTATTTAGGTTTACCGCAAACAATTTATTTAGCGGTCGGTACTTTTAATTATGTGGTTAGTAAACATCACAAAAATTAAATATAATGTACGCTGTATATACTATAATTGTGTTTGATATCATAAAATATTATGTGCGTAGGAGTTTAACGAATGAATACCGTTGCGTACTAATAATTACGCAGTCTTTGCGTATATATTCAGAATATATCCCCGCAATTTCAAAAATTACCTGACAATTTTGAACCATCAAAGTTTTCTGCAATGTTCGCTAACCATACAAACTTCCCAATGACATAATTTTTGCTGTCCTAATATAAAAAGTAATTTAATTTCCTTTTTTGATTATGGAAGGTTTACAAACACGTATTACAGAAAATACTGTAATAAAATACATTATCGGATATTAATTCAAATGTTTTTATTTGTAGACTGCATTTTATATAAGTAAACTAAACTTTGACAGACAATCTGACCAACCTATAAGCTACGTAAACAGTAAATGCTCTCGTTTGCAAAGTTGTATCAGCTGATGAGTTGTTCCGAGATGTGTGTTATGTTGGCGAAATTGATGATGATTATGGAAGGAAACAGTACTCAGAACTAAAAGCTGTAATTCAAAAGTAAAATAATATTTACAACATGTAAGGTTTAAATTACTATTTTTTTTAATTAATGTCCTATTTTTTTGGCTTTTAGCGAATTGGTTTAAAAATGTGTTTAGCAATTATGGCGGAGCATGTTGACAGTTATGAACAGTGAAATATTTCCAGCTCTTGTGAACGCCATTTAGTATGTGTTCTTTTTCGTTACGTTATGCGGGTACCTTACTGGGGATATCGTAATATTATATCGGTAGTTAATAATTTTTGTATTTACTTTCCTTACGCATTCGTGGTTGTAGATGTCCATTTTTAGTGCGTTTTCTTACGTGAAATGTAATAATATCGAATTTGTATCAATGGCAGACAAACGTGTCCAAGGAGTGCCACAGAACATGTGTTCAGAAGTTGCAAATAAAAATCATGATTCCTTAAATCAGAGTATTTTGTAAATAACGTATTTTGAAACGGCTATTAGAATGTTTGAAATGTACGTAGTCTAGAAAACCAAAATTTCAACGCCGTTTGTAGTGTAAAAATAACACGTTTATTATACGTAAAATCCAACAAGCGTAATGTTAACTTTGCCAAAAATATTTACGTATATAAAAAATGTGTTTATTATTCGCATGGATACGAACAAAATAATATTCATCGTCCTTTTTTTTCGGCGAGGTTAAAATTTTATAGGTTTTAATAATTTGAATTTTTCTTCCGTTCAAGCAACGTTTTCCACTGGCCCATTAAAACATGTAACTTTAAATGATACCGTCTGATAATATGTGCTACAGTATAACTCGTCCATTACATAATAAAATAACTTGGGATAGTAACCTACATTGACAATAGCATTTGTTTACACATTTTCTTTTCATCGTAGAAAGAACAGATGTAGCGGTAGGATACATTGCCATCGTGCTTAATTACAAGAACGGGCAAAATTTAGTGAATTACATAAAACTGTATATATACATACACACACACGTGCGGGCGTGTGCCTTCAGCCAGGCTCGCTGGCGCTACCCAGGGGTCATTTTACATGCACCCTGCAGAGGCGGCCAAAGTTTATCCTTACGAATGACAGCCAGGCGGAATGGCTTAGCAGTCTACAATTGGGGCTCTAATTATGATAAACAAACGGAAGGACAAGAGGAGCAACAAGGGCTTGTGCTTCCCCCGTGCTGAGGAAGTAACGTCCCGATGATGAAGAACGGCGGTGGCGTGCCCTCACTATCACCTCTTTCCCTCAAAGTGTAAAAAAGTTTCCTCGACCTCGACGTCTCACGCAGCCAGACGATGAACGACATTTGGCAGCGACGACCCCTGGGAAAAAGGAAAAACCCTCCTGCCGCTCTTCTGGACCTCCCAAGAGTAGCGCGCGCGTACCGCAGACCAATACACGTGCGTAGGAATTTCTACCTTCTTCTCATAGCAATAAGCGAGAATTGAAAGTCACTTGAATATTCCCAGCAATTTTAAATTTTATTCTTCGCTGGATGAAATGCAGTGAAATAAAAAAGCTACAATTATTTACAATATACAATCTGACATCAAATAGAATATTTAATATAAAATAGTATAATCTTAAACTAATATTAATAATAACATGTGCTTCATTTAGAAATATATGTTTTTAAATTACTAAAAATGTATTAATTTCTAAGAAATGTTCTGGTATTCTTNATGTGCTTCATTTAGAAATATATGTTTTTAAATTACTAAAAATGTATTAATTTCTAAGAAATGTTCTGGTATTCTTGAATATGTATGTGAATTAGTTTGTTGTAATGAATCAAGTAAAAATTATGTTCCATATTTTCATTTAGTCAGATATTGTGAAAATTATACTTAGTAGTTATTTTCATTAAATTCTATTTTTTTTAATTTAGTGTTTAATTTATTTATAGATATATATAATTATCATTTAGCAGCTGCTTTTATATAAACAATTTATCATATAATATGTCTTCATTCCCTTTTAAAGTATTTATATATACAAATATTTATTATAAATATTATTATATTTATCTTAAATATTTTATCTAAAATCAGAGCATAAATGTAAATGATAAATAACAATATTTTCCCCTGTCAGCTTNATTTATCTTAAATATTTTATCTAAAATCAGAGCATAAATGTAAATGATAAATAACAATATTTTCCCCTGTCAGCTTCTTTTTGTAATTCTCTTAAAAACCTTCAGATCATCTTCTACAGAGTAATAATTCCATAAAATGTATTTCATCTTAAAATTATTTTGTTATTGAATTAGTTTAATATGGTAAATGAATTAAACCACCAATATTAATTTTATTTTTAAATAACTTAATAAACTCTGAAATTTTTTTTGAATTTTTGAGACATGGTCCTAATTAGTAGTAGTTTTTTCCAATATCAAATAATTTTATTAAGCATACCTTACAATGCCATTAGTTAAAAACAAGCTATGCAGATATTTAAAACATAAGATAAAATATTAAATTGTGCTTGAAAATTCATATTTCATTGTTTTATTTATTAAATATTTTTAAAAATATTTTTTTTTGAATATATAATTTTAAGAAATGTATTTTTTTGAATATATAATTTTAAGAAATGTATTTTTAAAATAATACTTTAAATTATATATTTTATTTATAATTATAGCTATGAGGTAACATACCGAGCCAATTTAATTCTCAAAAATTATTTATTTGGCATCTTTATAGCTGAAAGATATTTTATTTGTTTGCACCACATTATACACCACGTCTATACAGACTTGGTGTATATTAATAAGACTTTGTTAAATTAATTTTTCTAAATATTTTCTTTTCTTAGAAAATAATATTTTTATAATAATTAAATGTTATTTCGTTTATAACAACAATTTTTTTTATTCTTTTCGATTTTTAATTTTTTTTGTTGCGCACTTTAATAAATTTTTGAACATAGTTAAAATAATTCACTAATTATTATTCCATTATTTTCATCTTTAATTTTGCCCTATACTTTTTATAAATTTGTGGTATATTATATATGTTACCTGTTGGATAATCGCTAGTATCAAACTCATTTTTTATTTATTTCATATCGGAATAAAAAACTTATGTCTTTCTATAATCAATTACGGACACCAGATCTTTATAACATAATTGTATATTCTTTTTATATAATGGTTTCATATTTTTATAATAAAAAAATTTCCTTATTTCTTTAGAAATTTCTGATATTCACATTCTAACACGAATTGGTTTATTAAATAATACTTTAGATTTATTCATACAGACAGCTGCAAATTTTTCATTAAATATTGATAAGTGTTTATAGCTACATTTTGATAATTTTTTCATATTTAACAAAATTACTACTGGTTTTATTCTACTCTCTTTCATATATAATGTATAGTTTTACCATAAACTGATGATTTAATTGATTAAAATCTTTTTCAAAATCATTTGCTGCTTTGTTCTCATTTGTGTATTTGGATCAATATTTTTTAAGCCAATTTAATTAATTAAATTTTAGCATTTTAAGAATATTATTGGTTTTAAACCATCTTCCAAACATTATTTTAAATTTCTATAAAGTAAAATATATTTTTTTTTATCTTCTATAGATGTTATTATTTTTTCTTAGTTCTGGAGGTAATGGAAAATGTTTATGATGTTTATACAATTCTTTTGGATATTCTGAATCAACTTTTAAAATATATCCATGATCTGAAATCAATATATATTTCTCCCAGAACTGTAAATCATATGATGGATAATTAATCGAATAAATACCGCCATATGGTAAAAATTGTGACATGGCCAAACCATATAAATTGTTTGCATCTAGATACATTAAATCATTTCATTTTTTATTTTCATCATAATTATTTAACTACTTATTATTTGCTTTAACTATTTCAGTCATAGTTAAATATATTATTTTAAGCATTGCAACCAATATTTTGTTCGGAACTGTAGTGGTATCTAGACGACGCTTTGTCATACATCGCGACCAAAATAAATCTCTCTGTGCTTTATGTTACTGGCAGCAGCGATTTATAAGGCTACGGAATATAGTCTCTGCAGCAAACATTGTCTCCCACACAAAGGGAAACTTTCTCTCATGGGACGGTATGTTTTCCTGTGTACAGTCCTGACCATCAGGTCACTTCAAATGCAACGTCCCATATAGAGGACACACTGACTGAACGGATTAATGTATATTTTACAGCACTGTGAAATTCCAGATTTAATACTTTTTTCTTAAAATAAAATCAATTCATAATTGTAAAATAAATATAATTCAATTTTAGTTAATATTAACATAGCTTCCCAAGATAATCTAGGAGCTTTATAATACCAAGAAGGATCTCAATTATATGTTTTTATACAAACATATCTAAAATTTTCAAATATATAAGATACAATTAATACATCTGATTTATTCTATAATTTTGTGTATTCTCATTAATTTTTTCTATATATTTTTTCGTGAGCATAATTTTCTTCACTTATAAGTACTTTATCAATTTTTAAAAACATTTATGGCAATTTAGTCTCTTTAAATTTTTCTTCTGAATCCATATATTTATATGGATAACAGCCTATCTTATTTATTAAATCTAATTGTTCTATATCATAACATTTAGATATTTCCCAATTTATTATTATTATTATTATTTTAGATTTTTAGATTTATAGGTAATTGATCTCATAAATTTGAACGTAACTAAAAATCTTCATTCAAAACCATCTTTAAGGTATTTACTATAAAAAATATTTTTTCTCGCATTATTAGGTATTAAATTTATATGTCATAATATTCGCCTAAATCGTTAATAAATGAATGAGCGTCATTACCCGATAAATTATGAATAAATATTGTTAAAAATGTTGTATTTTCATAATTTATATTACTTGAAGAATGATTAGCACTTCGATATTCTCCAATTAAGTGGTCATGATATTNGTTGTATTTTCATAATTTATATTACTTGAAGAATGATTAGCACTTCGATATTCTCCAATTAAGTGGTCATGATATTAAACTTTGTGTATATTATTATTTTTAATATTTTCGATGGGATGCTTTAAACTCTCTTTATAATATTTTTATAAAACGTTTTGTTTTACATTTAATTTTCCTTCTACATCAACTATTGACACATATTCCTTTGTATTTTTTAAATCTAATTTTTCTAATTTTTCTTTGCAAATATAATATTTAGTTGCATTGTTAAATTCTTCTAGTTCTTTATGAGTTTATTCTTTTTCCTTTTTAAAATTTGCATAATATATTTTTTTCATTCCTTGTGATTCTTTTATTAACATTTGAATAAAACATTTGACGCATCTCTACCTATATATTCTATTGGTTTTTTATTATCACCATTGTTATTTTTAGTACAATAAGAATAACTACCTTGCTCGTGTTTATGATATTTATTTTTATAAAATTTTTCTGAATTTGTNTATTTTTAGTACAATAAGAATAACTACCTTGCTCGTGTTTATGATATTTATTTTTATAAAATTTTTCTGAATTTGTTTCACATGTTTCCATATTTTTTAATAAACATTCAAAATCAGCATAAATAGCAAAATGAACTTATAATGAACGATTTTAATTTTCATAATACAATATTTTACTAAATTTTGAATTTCTGTTCTAACTGCTTGATTTGTTGAGCGTTCATTAAATTTATTCTCAAACATATTTCGCAAGGAAAAATTTTACCTTCATGATGATTATATTGTGTTGAAATTATTTTGATAAATATTTAATCCAACAATAATGATTATTTTTATTATTAGTAAAGTATTATTACTTCATATGTTTATCTTTCTAACCTTCCGTTTTATGTATTGCATAAATATTATATTTTTTATCATAAAAATTAATATTTTTGGAAATAATAGATTTTGTGTCAAATATGGGTGCATCTGTTATTTTCATTGGCAATTCAAAATTTTATAAAATGTCATCAATCACTAAACCTAAATTTTTATATTTAGAAACTCTCTCGGCATTTTATGTTGCTGGATATAAAGATGATTTTGCAGAATCAATAAAACATTTACAATAATTATTTTTAACATTAATATAGGATTTTTTTTTGTAATTTTTTCCGTCGATTCTGTATATAATTAGCCATTTAATTGGTTACATTTATGAACTCATAGTTTTTACATGTAGTGTATTCAACCATAAAAAACCATCAAATTCCTTATGGTCTCAGAAATTCTTGCGATTATAATTTGGCTGTCATAATTTTATCAACGAAGAACGATTGTTTTTAGTTATTTCTGTAGAAGTTTTAGAACATGCTATCATCACAACCTTACCCTCCTTAAATATTTCTGACAAATTGTTATATACATATATGGTACTATATTATGTCTCTTACGCAGTGTATTTTGATAAAGTGACGGAAAAAAAAGGTATGATTGTATAAATAGTCACACCAGCTTTTTTCAATTATTTGTTCGCAGAACATCAAGTATGAAACTTTGTTTACTGTGGTTGTTTTACCGATTGGACATTAATTTGTGTTCAACATGGTGACTAGACTATGCAAATATTTAAAAACGCGATAGCTACGTCAAAGAAAATAAATATTTGTTTATTTTGTCTACGAAAATGAACGTATAGTTAAAATGGGTTACAGTAAACGCAAAATTGTCTGTGCACACATAAGTTGTCTGCTACCTTAACCAAAATATTGTTGAAATTTTGTTTCCTTCCTAAATTTCAACAAGAGTTAAAACGAATGCTGGAAGGAAAGCTGTTATGCAAATGATTAATAAATGAGCGAAATTATTTATAAATGAAATAAGCCTTTTATTTTCGAAGGTCAGCATTACAGGCTAATTATTTGTTTCACGAGAAACAAATATTTGCTGAACGCGTACGTTTGAAAATGAAAGTAGTTCGTCTTGATTAATCTCTTCATGATCGCCGTTTACGTGTCGTGTAAGAAACGGCACTGAAGTGCTGACGTGTACGAAACGTAGACTTTTTTTTTGTCATATGCATTCGGGTTTTGGGCAGTAACATGTAAAGGGGAAGAAAGAAAGAAAATTATTTTAGTGTTCATATTAAGAGGCTGTAAAATAAAATAAAACCTCATAGTTTTCTTTTCTACGGGCATTTGACCAACGGCTTTGTATAGTGATATTTACACATTAAATTGTTGCCTGACAAAAGCCAATTTCGAGTCGTTCGAGAGTGGTTGACCAAAAGACGACTACATTCACTATGAACCAGACTTTTCCACAACACACAGACGTGTTGTGTACTATTTCAGAAAGTCCTCGGATCTCAACGTATGCCAAGGTTAAGGAATTCAAACACCAATTAACAAAAGGGAAAATTAAACAACGCACCGTGTTTTTTGACTGGACCTGAAATAAAAAAACCATAATTTTTGTACATGATAAGGAATGTGTTTTCAACATAGCTTGAAAGAATAATCCCATTCCTTACTCCACGTATTATTTAACACGCCAACTAGACCAACAGGTGATTGTTATTATGGTGAAGGCCACAAGTGTTTTATGTATTCTAAACATATGTAACCCTATTGGTACGAATATAATTATGAATTGCAATACATTTGTCTTAAAAATTAAAGCACGTAGTAAATATTTTCAGTCTGTGGTGTTATTTGAATATTAGTTACACGTAATCGTTAGTGTGCAATCAAAACACCGTATGCATATTAGTGTTTCGCCCCTGACCGAAGTCGTCGAAAAATGAATATACCGCGCATGGGACACTTCATTACTAGGAAATGGGAAATTTCGAGAAATCATTTTAGGACAATTTAAACTTCAAACACATGTGTGTTCCTATAATACTCGCTATTGGTTCACAGTTTATTGGTAGGGACGCCCGATTTCCGCGAAACGATTTCACGGGCCAGTTGTATTTCATAACACTTTAACTCAGATTCACTTTCGCGATTAGGTGGTTTCCGTATTACANGTAAATATTTTCAGTCTGTGGTGTTATTTGAATATTAGTTACACGTTATCGTTAGTGTGCAATCAAAACACCGTATGCATATTAGTGTTTCGCCCCTGACCGAAGTCGTCGAAAAATTAATATACCGCGCATGGGACACTTCATTACTAGGAAATGGGAAATTTCGAGAAATCATTTTAGGACAATTTAAACTTCAAACACATGTGTGTTCCTATAATACTCGCTATTGGTTCACAGTTTATTGGTAGGGACGCCCGATTTCAGCGAAACTATTTCACGGGCCAGTTGTATTTCATAACACTTTAACTCAGATTCACTTTCGCGATTAGGTGGTTTCCGTATTACATATCCGACGTGTCTTTCACGCGAATCACAGACGCACAGCATTGGAGCTACCTAATTTTGATTGGCCAGCCAAGTAGGAAAACGTCTTCTCACAAAGACACGTCGCCAATAAGCAAAGAAAAATTGCTGGCACCCCAGATGTTCTTGAAGTATAGCATGTGCGGAAATCTTTTCACGGAATTCGGGTGTCCCTATTTATTGGAAACGTCCAGGAGAACTCTAAGCTAATAATAGACCGGCAATGAACCAAGAACCAAATCCTGTGTTATCTTGTTTGAGGTAAATTTGACCACATAAATGAACAGCGACCAGTGAACAGAAACCTGAGGATATAAAGTTATTAGGACAGTGAAGTCTAGCTTACGAGTAGTTTAAAACGCGATATTCTAAGAGACCCAAAAAAAATTCCCGATGTAATTTACCTGTATGCTAGAATTCACCGTCTTTTGTAAAGTATGCCTTACATCAAAAGCATATTGGTTGCTTGTCCTCGTTGTTAGAATTCATAATTAGACCTGTATTTTTTATTTTTCTGCGTTTTTATTGAAGCAGAGTTCCCTAAGAGGTGGCCATCAAGTCGTGAGCCTACTGCAAAAGTATTATAAAAGTACGAGTGTGAGATGTATAAATTTAACTAACACGAACCGGCGAAACTTTGAGGTTTCTATTAATAACAGACATGCGGTGAGCCTTTCGTGTTTAATGGGTTCGTGTCTTCCGAGGTACGAAGCGCTTCAAGCAAAGTTTGTTATTTTAAAGATTATTCTGTGTTTTAGTGGAGTTCTAATTGACTGCTATAGTCGGTATTGACACTGCTTTTCCATCTTATAGTTCCATTTTTCTCTGGAAGATATATACTTATGAATTGTTTTTAAGTGTATAAAAAAACATTGTAACTTTTTTTTTTTAAGAGACTTAAGATTTGTTGCATTTCTCTCAGACAATCGCCGAGTGCCGGTGGCTATAAATTCACTAATTTCCTTTACAAATAGAGGTAGTTATTTAAGTCAAACTTCAGCGAATTGAACCAACCTTGTATAGAGTAAATTGTACTTGCCACTTTAATATCTGAGCGAAGACCCAAGATTGAGTTGGTAAGTAAATTTAATTCAATCTATGGTTTTCAGGTTATCGGGTACATTTATTTGTCTTAGGGTTACTAAAAACAATTTGTCCTGCCCTAGAGCTTGCTTAATTTTCTGTCAGCAATGGCTATCTGTTGTACCGTAATATTTCATTAAAAACCCTCTTTCTTCAGTGTGGCTTCCCTTAGACAGTATTCACGACATACAGCTGCACATTAATAGTTTCAGTAATTGGATTATGTTTCTTGACCAAAATTTAATTGAATAATGTTATATAAGTGAAATCGGGATTATTAATTAAATATCATTAATCCAAACTTATTTTAACCCACCACACAATATTGGTGTCCCTAGGGTTCATGCAAGGAAACTAAAATCAGGGTACGTAAAGAAACATGAAAAATAATATTCATTCCTGCTGTGTCGTTTTAAAAAACGTCAGGACTATTTTTACTGTTTTGTCACTGCTAGATTTAATATCTTTTGAAACCTCATTTCAGTATTTTAATTCAGAAAAACGATTGTGAGTTATATTTAGTTGACTTATTGTTTTTGGTATTCGAATAATGCGATAATTGTGATTTTATTATCTGTTTGAGTATATACAGTTTAGTTAATAATGTCTATTTGCTCAGTGTTAATGATGTAAAATTTCATAGTTAATAATTTATTTATTTATTTATCAATGCATATGCAAGGTGTTATTTATGTATTTCAGTTTATTTAATCATTGTTTATAAAATTTTGTCATTTACGATTTTTTCTACTAACTTTTGTTTCAATTTATTTTTAATCAGTACTTTGGAAGCTACGTTTTTAATCCCGTCTCGCCTGCAGACCCGTGTTTCATGAGATTGTTTCTCTACCAGCCGGATATGCAATGCAGCGTTGCAAATTCTTTAAGTCGCCGTCTTAGGATACTCCTTCCACTCTCTTCCCTGCAACTGCAGTTATTGCAAATTTTCTCGGCGTAGCCCTGCCGCTTGGCGCGTGATTTCGCATAAAAAATGGGTATCTCTTCACGTGATATTTGCCCCCCACCTCTGTGTGCTTGAGTGCATTTCGTCTTTTCTGGACAGTCTGTGAAATATATCGGCTTTGTTTTATACTTTTAGTTGCTCTTTTGTTTGACGTTACTACAAGCTTCACAGCTTTGTTTCTGGCACTTATGATTCGACATGGGAACAAGATGGCTCGTGGCCGCTGTGTTCCTGTCTGTGTGCTTTGGGACTTAGTTCCTATGTGAACTGGTAGTCTTGCCATAATGTAGTCCTTTAGTGCTTATAATGTCGAAGTAAAGTTGTGAATTCGAATTTATTTTGGAATTTTGGTGATTCTGATTACATTACTTTTCCTCCGTTTGTCTTTTTCCCTCGTTGGTGAGTAAAATTTTCATATAAATATTTTCTCTCTTTTTCAAATTTAATAATAATTTAACTTATTGAAGTTATACTTCTTTTGGCGCGTTGAGGGTAAAAGTTTAGTGTGCAAAGGAAGTTGCGCGCGTACAGTGTAACGAAATTCGACAGTGAACGTGGTAGAGGTATGACCCTACGCACATGCGCGTATCGTCTAGGTATATACAAACGCAAGGTACACAACATAGCACGTGGTTATATTTAAAACAGACAGAAAATAGGTTAATGTAATAAGAAAATTGAAAAACATTTCATTTACATCATTAACTAGCGAACCGGCCTGGCTTCGCCCGCGTCCAATTGAGTTTTACAGTGATGCACTAATAAATAAATTTGGAAAACCGACATATATAATTATAATATGTTTGCATGGATTTTTAACTGATTGCGGCAACCAAAAGGAAGGAAATATTATTTATCCGATAACCAAGAAGTAAGGTATTGTTTTTGGAGTGTATCTGAGCAACTATCGCATATTTACCACATTTCCGCTTTCCAGCGTCGATAAATGAAAATCAAAACGTATGTTTCATCAAGTTGTAGTTTTAGAAAAAAGTGGACTTAGGTACTACGTTTTGCGCTTGGTTGAGGGATCTTAATCGATCACCAAAGTTAAGCAACATTCCCAGCGGCACACAATTTTATGGCTGACCGTGTAGTGGCATAACATCTGAGCGCTTCCGGGCTTCGGAGGGCACGTTAAATATAAAGTCCCGGTTGTTATCTATTGACAGCAGTCGTTAAGCCATTTCAGAGGTCCTTGGGCGGCCTTATAAACTCTGACACCAGAGGAAAAAAATATTTCGGTCACGTTCCCAGCCGTTGCAGAGTTAGGTTTTGTTGTTATTCTACAGGAACCATAAAAATTTTCCGGGATAGAAAGTATCTTACGTCCTATTCCAGAACCTAGAGTACCTACGTACCAAATTTCATCAAAATCCTTTCAGCCGTTATGGAGCTGAGTGGTAACGTACATACACGCACACACTTTCGCATTTATAACATTAGTAGGATTCATTGTGAATATATATGTTATTAATTAATTTTACTTACATTGCGCAGTGAAAAATTTGTTACAGACAAAAACTGTAAAGTAAAATTTTGAAAGTGTTTTCAAGTATTTGAGGTTAATTTTTGTAAGTATTAAATTATGTTCTTTAATCAGCCCTTTATTAATTGTNAAAGTGTTTTCAAGTATTTGAGGTTAATTTTTGTAAGTATTAAATTATGTTCTTTAATCAGCCCTTTATTAATTGTATTTAATGTCTTTCTTCGGAGTAAAATAGCAAAAGGATGAATGTATTTAATAAACGTATGCTAATAAAATTTTATTTTAGTCACGCCAAATAAGCATAAATTCTAACACGCGTACATAAGTACACCCACCATTGTTTTTAATTTTACTCTCTTTGTTGTAGAGAGAATCCAAGTAATCCTTGTTATTAAAAATTCTCCGAAGTTTGGTTTTTGCGGTGAAGTCCTGCCTTAAACTCACAACTACCAGTCGCGACTGAATGCCACAGCTGTTGGACTGTTCATGTGCTCTCGGAGCTTGTTCTTGTCTCCGAAAGCAGTTCTGTTTCGTGCATGTGTTCGCTGGACTCAAGCTAAGTGGATAAAATGTTTTTTCTTCATAAACTATCTTCTAGCACATGTGACTGAAAGATTTTCGACGGTTTTTGTAATATCTGTAAAATTTGTTATTACAAAATGTTTTATGTTTAATAGGAATTAGCAGTTTTAGATGATAGGGATTCTCCCAGGGCCCATAAGCTTTGTTTTACTTGATAATAATTTGAAATTACCATAAATTAATGTTTCTGCGCTTTATTTGTTGTATTTATAGATTTGTGGACATCTACAAGAATACATTTCTAATATAAATTAATATGATTTGCGTGAGAAATGCAGTTAATAATGTTGAATTTTTGAGAAGTGCAGTTAATAATGTTTAATTTNAATTAATATGATTTGCGTGAGAAATGCAGTTAATAATGTTGAATTTTTGAGAAGTGCAGTTAATAATGTTTAATTTCTAAGAAGTTTCACAATGACTTTTTCTTTAAAAAGAAATACTTTGCAAGTACTTATGTTATTGATGCAATCTAGTTTTACTGGATTTGTCTATTTGTTGATAGATTTTCTTTCCGTCCATCATTTGTTAAAAAACTATTATTCATTAATTTTTTTTATAACTTGATAAAAAATATAGTAAACATAGACAAAATTTTTGTTAATTCATAACTGCAAGTCTGGCGTTATTATTTGATGTTACTCAATTTTCTTCTGGGCCTATTTTGGTCACACTAGAATGTTTTGTGTTATACCTTTTATTTCTCTTTGTGCACATATATAACACCCAAAATTATTATTTATTAGCGCTTCCTGTTTATATTTTCATGTTGTGACTCTGTTGCAGGGTGTTTGGCTTCTTTGTTGTTCATTATTTTCAGCCACTGGTTCATTTGTGATATTTGTGGCTTTTGCGTGATTTATGTGTGCCAAGGACTCGTGCATTTTATTGATATGATAATTAATATTAATTATTGTCTTTTCGTCGTACATGGGCACACTGCAACTATAACTTTGGAGAGTCGAAAATTTAAGCATAAACATGTCCAAAATTGAGCGGTTCAAATGTTAATTCTCCCCACTTCTTTGTTAATTACTTGGGTGAAATATCAGTCTTCGAAGACTCATTGCTACCAAAACTACAATATAATCGAACCGTGAATTCAAAGTGAAGTCTTGCAAAAATGTACGTGTGATTTTAATTTCATTACTTGGAAATAGGGACAAACAGAATTATATTACAATGAGTATACTAAACATTATAATTAAATTATATGATTTATTAGACACAAAAATGTAATGTTAAGTTTGAGATTTCATTATAAATCAAGCACTGTTGTTCAGTGCTTGCGTAGTTTTTGAGTGCCTCGCTAATGTAACGTATATAGAGCTTCTTCCTTTGAGTTAGATGCTACGCGGCGGCAGCCTTTGAAAATAGCCGCCATCCATTCGCGTGACTACTCCGTCCTCCTTCACTAGCCCGTGCGGGACGGGTCCAAAGAAGCGACGCAAAGCAGCGAGCACATAATACCAAGCGACGTATGCTGAATAACTACTGTGCATTGAAATCACTGAATAATATATTCAGTTCTTGCTATTTTGAAATGTATCACCAACTAAAATACGGCAATATTGCTGTAATATATAAAGTCTGACGAACCACACTTCAGATTACCGCCAAATTTACTGTAATATCCCTTGTGCTGAATTTGATTTTTTAACACAAGGTCACGCTAGCAAATACTTTGGGACCTTCTAAAACTTTTAATAAAATTTCCTAAATATATTAGTTTGGAAGAAAGTATGCATATTATTAATGTAGATAAATGATTGCTTCTGTGAAGGATTTTGAAACCTAGGTACAGCAGGTC
This sequence comes from Clitarchus hookeri, assembly GCA_002778355.1. NCBI lineage: Eukaryota > Metazoa > Arthropoda > Insecta > Phasmatodea > Phasmatidae > Clitarchus > Clitarchus hookeri. The sequence continues at coordinate 266,196 of NQII01002113.1, read as the reverse complement.
CTGGTCATCCTGCAGCATAGGTACTTTGTTTTCTGAGAAGCATAGGCTCCTCAAAGAAAAGAAAGTAAAGAGGGGACACTGCCATGTATTACGTTGAGCTCTTGTTTTCGGCTATAAAAAGTGAATAGGTCACAGTTATATTGACAACATAACATTCGTCATAGCTTATCAGTACAATGAAAAGCTAATAATTTAGATATTGGCTACACTATTGAGACCATTTAGGGAACCTATCTTCGTCAAGGTAAACGTTGTTTAGGTGATAACGTTTGTTTAAAGTTTTTCCTAATGTTCATACAATTGAAAACTTATAATACCTTATTTATTGGGATTGCTATAATACTTTCTACAACTAGGCATTGGAGATTGGCCACTCATAATATTAAAAAAAATTGTATTTTGAACGTCCTTTTAACAAATAAAATCGAAAATCAAGTATGTCTTTGCGGTAAACATAACAGGCAAGACACAAAGTATCAAGTGAAAATGAGCAGCAACTCTGTGACTATCGAGTGAAGTTACAAAATTGTCGTTTTGTAAATTACTGTATATTAAAAGTGAAATGCTATTTCTAACCACCTCGTAGATATAAACTGAGTAATGCTATTTTGGTTGTTCCTAAGCTTATTACTATTAAACACGAATAAATTCTCATTTTATTTTTGGTGCTGGCAACATGGCTGTGACCCGAGACAATAGTGGCTCGAAAGGGGGGATCCACTCACGCCCCTGGTAGTCTTTAAAAAATAGTTAGTTGCAAAACATCATTGTAATAAGGAATTAATCAGTGTAACACTTTGAAGGTGAGATCTTTTCAGTTACAACTTTAGATAAAACAAATTAACTTTTGAAATATTATTATTTTGCNAACACTTTGAAGGTGAGATCTTTTCAGTTACAACTTTAGATAAAACAAATTAACTTTTGAAATATTATTATTTTGCATCATGATATACGGCTTCTCTGCCTTCTAGTGAAATTGATTTACGGCCAACGTTTAGATTAATTGGCAGCTAAAACAACATAGGGATAACAAAATATTTTCCGAACTTGATGAACTGGATAGAGATGNGTTTAGATTAATTGGCAGCTAAAACAACATAGGGATAACAAAATATTTTCCGAACTTGATGAACTGGATAGAGATGTGCTAAAGCTCATCAGGTTAAAGAGAGTCGTAATTATAATTAAACGCAACACATTTAATTGTAGCTTAATACATATACTGTACTACATGCATGAGCCAATGTTTACAAGTAACAACTAATGGGATNAATTAATATGATTTGCGTGAGAAATGCAGTTAATAATGTTGAATTTTTGAGAAGTGCAGTTAATAATGTTTAATTTTTGAGAAGTGCAGTTAATAATGTTTAATTTCTAAGAAGTTTCACAATGACTTATTCTTTAAAAAGAAATACTTTGCAAGTACTTATGTTATTGATGCAATCTAGTTTTACTGGATTTGTCTATTTGTTGATAGATTTTCTTTCCGTCCATCATTTGTTAAAAAACTATTATTCATTAATTTTTTTATAACTTGATAAAAAATATAGTAAACATAGACTAAATTTTTGTTAATTCATAACTGCAAGTCTGGCGTTATTATTTGATGTTACTCAATTTTCTTCTGGGCCTATTTTNTAAATTTTTGTTAATTCATAACTGCAAGTCTGGCGTTATTATTTGATGTTACTCAATTTTCTTCTGGGCCTATTTTGGTCACACTAGAATGTTTTGTGTTATACCTTTTATTTCTCTTTGTGCACATATATAACACCCAAAATTATTATTTATTAGCGCTTCCTGTTTATATTTTCATGTTGTGACTCTGTTGCAGGGTGTTTGGCTTCTTTGTTGTTCATTATTTTCAGCCACTGGTTCATTTGTTATATTTGTGGCTTTTGCGTGATTTATGTGTGCCAAGGACTCGTGCATTTTATTGATATGATAATTAATATTAATTATTGTCTTTTCGTCGTACATGGGCACACTGCAACTATAACTTTGGAGAGTCGAAAATTTAAGCATAAACATGTCCAAAATTGAGCGGTTCAAATGTTAATTCTCCCCNAACTATAACTTTGGAGAGTCGAAAATTTAAGCATAAACATGTCCAAAATTGAGCGGTTCAAATGTTAATTCTCCCCGCTTCTTTGTTAATTACTTGGGTGAAATATCAGTCTTCGAAGACTCATTGCTACCAAAACTACAATATAATCGAACCGTGAATTCAAACTGAAGTCTTGCAATAATGTACGTGTGATTTTAATTTCATTACTTGGAAATAGGGACAAACAGAATTATATTACAATGAGTATACTAAACATTATAATTAAATTATATGATTTATTAGACACAAAAATGTAATGTTAAGTTTGAGATTTCATTATAAATCAAGCACTGTTGTTCAGTGCTTGCGTAGTTTTTGAGTGCCTCGCTAATGTAACGTATATAGAGCTTCTTCCTTTGAGTTAGATGCTACGCGGCGGCAACCTTCGAAAATAGCCGCCATCCATTCGCGTGACTACTCCGTCCTCCTTCACTAGCCCGTGCGGGACGGGTCCAAAGAAGCGACGGAAAGCAGCGAGCACATAATACCAAGCGACGTATGCTGAATAACTACTGTGCATTGAAATCACTGAATAATATATTTAGTTCTTGCTATTTTTAAATGTATCACCAACTAAAATACTGCAATATTGCTGTAATATATAAAGTCTGACGAACCACACTTCAGATTACCGCCAAATTTACTGTAATATCCCTTCTGCTGAATTTGATTTTTTAACACAAGGTCACGCTGGCAAATACTTTGGGACCTTCTAGAACTTTTAATAAAATTTCCTAAATATATTAGTTTGGAAGAAAGTATGCATATTATTAATGTAGATAAATGATTGCTTCTGTGAAGGATTTTGAAACCTAGGTACAGCAGGTCCTGGTCATCCTGCAGCATAGGTACTTTGTTTTCTGAGAAGCATAGGCTCCTCGAAGAAAAGAAAGTAAAGAGGGGACACTGCCATGTATTGCGTTGAGCTCTTGTTTTCGGCTATAAAAAGTGAATAGGTCACAGTTATATTGACAACATAACATTCGTCATAGCTTATCAGTACAATGAAAAGCTAATAATTTAGATATTGGCTACACTATTGAGACCATTTAGGGAACCTATCTTCGTCAAGGTAAACGTTGTTTAGGTGATAACGTTTGTTTAAAGTTTTTCCTAATGTTCATACAATTGAAAACTTATAATACCTTATTTATTGGGATTGCTATAATACTTTCTACAACTAGGCATTGGAGATTGGCCACTCATAATATTAAAAAAAATTGTATTTTGAACGTCTTTTTAACAAATAAAATCGAAAATCAAGTATGTCTTTGCGGTAAACATAACAGGCAAGACACAAAGTATCAAGTGAAAATGAGCAGCAACTCTGTGACTATCGAGTGAAGTTACAAAATTGTCGTTTTGTAAATTACTGTATATTAAAAGTGAAATGCTATTTCTAACCACCTCGTAGATATAAACTGAGTAATGCTATTTTGGTTGCTCCTAAGCTTATTACTATTAAACACGAATAAATTCTCATTTAATTTTTGGTGCTGGCAACATGGCTGTGACCCGAGACAATAGTGGCTCGAAAGGGGGGATCCACTACGCCCCTGGTAGTCTTTAAAAAATAGTTAGTTGCAAAACATCATTGTAATAAGGAATTAATCAGTGTTACACTTTGAAGGTGAGATCTTTTCAGTTACAACTTTAGATAAAACAAATTAACTTTTGAAATATTATTATTTTGCATCATGATATACGGCTTCTCTGCCTTCTAGTGAAATTGATTTACGGCCAACGTTTAGATTAATTGGCAGCTAAAACAACATAGGGATAACAAAATATTTTCCGAACTTGATGAACTGGATAGAGATGGGCTAAAGCTCATCAGTTTAAAGAGAGTCGTAATTATAATTAAACGCAAGACATTTAATTGTAGCTTAATACATATACTGTACTACATGCATGAGCCAATGTTTACAAGTAACAACTAATGGGATTTTTTAAAAATAATATTGAAGGTGTTGTCAAGATATTATTACTATCTCTATAGCGCGTGAAAATACAGTAGAACATGCACAATATTTGTAGCCTACTTTCCGAAGAAAAAAAGGACTTATGAGATCACTTTCCTATCTGTGTGTCTCTGTCCATATGTGTGTGTAAGTTGTGTGCATGTGTGTGTGTCCCCCTCCCCCAAACCTTTTGAATGCATTACCAGAATATCACCAAACTCGGTATACATATAGTACTTAGGAAGGATATCTGACTTTTATAGTTTCCAATCACGTCGGGCGCATACTTTCAAAATAGCGGCCATTTTAAAATTTAAATACCATGGTAGGCTATCTCAAAACATCCGATTTAGAGTGATTAGGCACATATTTTCGAAATGGCGGAAACACAAGTATTTTAGGTTTATTTTGTATATCTACCATGCCACTCGAGCGTTGTAGACCAATTTTTGTACGCTGAAAATATATTTCACAACCATTATATAAGCCAACACATAGCCACTTTTGTCCACCATTAGGATAGTGCTACAAAAATTAATAAAGCATCTTGTATCTCGAGGATCAATCAACCGATACTCGCCAAATTTTACACGCAAGGAGTGCTGCAGAAAGTTATGTAAATTAACATATTTAAGGTTTGGCAGTCCTTTTTTAATGGCGTTAACATAAATAATTTAAGTTTGTGTGTTATATCATTTAAACAGTTAAACGAAATTTAACCAAACTTTGTACATTAATAGTATTCATTAAAAGCATCAATTATGCAAATAGAGATCATTTTTTGCCGGCCTTTATGCAAAATAATGTCATGTGAGAAAATGGAACATTTTGCCATATTTCCAGAACAATTCAACTAATTTCCACAAAATTTTGTATCGGCACTCAAGATCCCGATATTAAGAGCCACCAAATTCTCTCCACCTTATTCCACTCCACAAAAGTTTGCAAATAATTAGTGGTTCAGGAAGCCGCGTTAACTTACATATTTTAAGTGGTGTCGGACAACGATTTTCAAAATAGCGGCCATATAAATATTTTCATAAATTTATCAAAACTATTAAATAATTTTTAAAAATTCAACTAAATTCTTAATAATGAGAATATATATCAGAAGCATAGTATATATAACTTTTTTCGTGCAATTTCGTAAGATAGCACCAAATTAGAAAACAAAGTTTTTATGCCATACCTCGAAAACTAATCGACCAATTTCCACCAAATTTTTCACACAACAAGCGCTACGGTAGTACATGTAAACTTCATGTTTTAAGAGGCTCAGACACCTATTTTATAAATGGTCTTAAAACCAATTTCCAGTATTTCCATTGTCGATATTAACTTGGGTAAATTAAAACATTTTGTTTTATATAACGTAGCCGACGTCTCCCTCTCATAATATGAAAACAGTGAAAATTATTNCTCCACAAAAGTTTGCACATAATTAGTGGTTCAGGAAGCCGCGTTAACTTACATAATTTAAGTGGTGTCGGACAACGATTTTCAAAATAGCGGCCATATAAATATTTTCATAAATTTATCATATCTATTAAATAATTTTTAAAAATTCAACTAAATTCTTAATAATGAGAATATATATATCAGAAGCATAGTATATATAACTTTTTTCGTGCAATTTGGTAAGATAGCACCAAATTAGAAAACAAAGTTTTTATGCCATACCTCGGAAACCAATCGACCAATTTCCACCAAATTTTTCACACAACAAGCGCTACGGTAGTACATGAAAACTTCATGTTTTAAGAGGCTCAGACACCTATTCTATAAATGGTCTTAAAACCAATTTCCAGTATTTCCATTGTCGATATTAACTTGAGTAAATTAAAACATTTTGTTTTATATAACGTAGCCGACGTCTCCCTCTCATAATATGAAAACAGTGAAAATTATTNAGTAAATTAAAACATTTTGTTTTATATAACGTAGCCGACGTCTCCCTCTCATAATATGAAAACAGTGAAAATTATTAATGCCGTGGACAAACGTTGTCTTCAGATGTACGCAGAGTGCTTGTGCAGCCAAGCAGGTGTCAAATTATAGTGGGGAAATTGTATGAGAGGGGGAGTGGGGTGGGTGTCGGGTGTGACGTAAAGCCAATGATTTGTTAGAGGTATTGGTTCTGGATGTCGACAAAACAGCGGATAAAATGTAGTGGTAGAGATTCAATCATCTACTGGTCTCTGTTCTGGGAGTGTGCTTCGCCATGTTTATAAGAATCGAACTAACATCCTATATTTAAGTCTTTAAAACTTTTTCTTGGTAAAAATTTATTTCAAAACATAAAATTTGTTAAATTTCGCATTTTTTATGTTTTTTTAGTATAAAAATTATTTTATAATATATAATTTTAAATAATACATAATTTTTTTTATTTTTTTATTTTTAGAATTAATTTTTAATTTTTAATGATTTGTTTCTATTTTTCTCGTTTATTCGTGTTTAAGGATCGCCTGGGTCACGGCCAGTCACAAATAACCAAGATGGGTGTCCGCGTCCATAATGTAAACAAATATTGCCAGCGGGCTCATTAATGTAAACAAACATAGACACTGTACTTCCTGACTCCGCAGGGGCCGCGGTGGTGTAGTTGTCAGGCTACTCGCCTCTCACCTAGGCGATCCGGGCTCGATTCTCGGCGGGGCCAATCCCGGCCCTTCGCACGCTGGAATTGTACCGGACGATACCGCTGGTTGGCGAGCCTTCTCAGGTATCTCCCGTTTCCCCCGCCCATGCATTGCGGTACCGTTCCATACTCACCTCACTTCACCCTTATCGACTCTAAAGACCACTATGTTTAAAGCCATACAGATGTATCAATTTAACTCCTACTCAGTCCTGTAAGTCCGGCTTGCTGTTTTCAGAAATTTTCGGCTGACACATCAAGGAATTTCTAATCCGTCTTGCTGATTTAAGGACACAAGCAGAAAAAAAATTATTAGCTCTAAAAAAATTTTAGTTTGTTTAGAAATATTTTCAAAAATTTTATTTAGGTGTGAAATCATCCATATTTGAAGATGTTTATGGTTAAACATGGATATTTTGACGGCCGTGACGTCACAAGATGGCTGCCGGCTGGCCGTTCAACGATCCGCTCCTTATTCTTATTTTATTTGCCGTAAAACCATAATATACCAAACCTATATACTCATTCTACACTGGCTCCACTCGTCATTTCGAAGTAAATAATTTAGAAAATTCGACGCAAACGTCATTAAACTGGGGTTTTTATATTTGTGCAAAAACTGCAACATTATTTGCGTCTTCTTGGGTTGTTTAGGTTGGATTTTCAACTCCTTGAATGGTTTCTGTAGTGCAAAGAATGAAAATAAAGTAATTTTGATTCAGTAAAGTTGTTACTGTTTAATTTTTTTTTAAATAATATGGAAATTATCATGGAACTACATTATTTTAATAAGACTGCAAACGCTAGATAAACCTAAAAACTATTTTTTTAAATTCAGATTTTGTTACTATGCGGCATTCATCATGTGAATAAAACGATGGTGATTCGCTTGTTATTAAAAAAGAAGTACGAACGTAAAGGACTATTATTAGACTTATATGTCAATAATTACGCAGCTGGAATCTATCACGAACTGTCTAAAATTTTAACCTAAATATTACCACACATATCGTACGTTCTTAAAAGGTAGCGAAGGTGATTTTTTTCTTTTTTATGCCTTAGTGTGAAGTTTGTTAAGTAAGGTTACAGGTTTTTTTTCTAAGACACATTTGATGGCCCAGTAGGCACGATGCACAGAAAAAATACTAGTGCTGCTGCCACAAAATAAAATTTATTTTACAATTTCTTTGAACTATTGTGTTATAATTAAATTCATAATTTTGTGGAAAAATTAATAATGGCAAGCGTTTGCAAAGCTGTGCATGAATTATTTTAATGCAAATATATAGTTGAAGTGTTAATGTTAACACGGTAATTGTGTAATGTTACGACACTAAAGGTTGCATTAACATAAAGATAACAAGAGGAGCAAAATATGTGTAATTACGGTCTTGTTTTAATGTCCGGACAAAACCAGGTTACGCAGACCAGTCATCATTATATTTTCTTGTCTGAACACACTACGCAAACATTCATTATCTCCTTCTGACAAAGTTTGATATTAAAACAATGTAATGATAAAAAAATACCTGAAGCAACACAGTATAATTGGTAACAGGCGAGATCAGGAGAAATGGAAATTGTATTAGACAATAAGACATGTGATTGGGCCGACATGAAATAGCATGTAACAGTGTTCCGATCAATCTCTAGCACGTTGTCGGCTACACGTTGCGACGTCATTGTTACGGCTAGCGAGAAATACGTGCAAATATGCATATTTCGTTTGATCATGAGCTAGTATTAAGACGACGTTTGGGTGAAAAGAGAAAACCGTTTATTAAATTAAGAAAGCAGTGATAATGGAAGCGTTTGCTACCGAACAGTTATCAGCACTGAACACAAACAAAAGATATTCAGTGCAAATTCAGATTGATGTATTTAGAAAAATAAATAGTGTTCAATGATAGAAATTTAAACAATACTCACACTAAAGTAGTGTTATTACCACAGAAGTGTTAGGTTGGACCAAATAAAGCTAAAATAATTTATACGAAAAATATGACAAAATTTATTGTAGCACAAAGCAAAGACGCGCATTAGACGAGGAACACAATATTGCATTAATGCGTTAGAAGCCGCGTTGGCTGAGCGGTTAGCCTGCTCGCCCTCCCACCAAGGCAAACCGTATTCAATCCCCAGCCGGGTCACTCCCGGAATTTCGCAAGTGGGAATCGTGCCGGACTATGCCGCCGGTAGGTGGGTTTTCTTAGGGATCTCCCGTTTCCTCAACTCTTGCATTCCGGTTGTTCTCCATTCTCACCTCATTTCACACCCATCAGCTCTCAAGACCTCGTTGTTATGAGCAGCCAAAAACTCTCTCAACACAACTTAACTACATTAATGTAGAAGAAGTTAATATGTTCAGAATATTAAGAAATGGGTGTTTCACTTGTTTCGGTAACATTGCCAACATCAATAAACGCAGTTAATTTATCCTGCCTTTGTTTTATGACAATTCAAGCTAATATTGTGAGAACACAAGATCCACATTAATTCAGCGGTAACATAAGCATTTACGTCAGACTACTGTTAACATTATTTACTTTGATATTCCCTTAAAGCAAAAAAAAACTTACACTGTGAATACAAAACTATATATTAATGCAGCACAACTATTTTACGCCACTACGTAAGCAGAAACTTAATGCTGACCCTGCAGTACGTACTTATATTGGATGCACATTACTTATCACAGCTACAAAGGAAATAGTGTTTCCATTAATAGTTTAACAGTATCTTATATTAACGAAAACTTTATTACTGACTGCTGCCATATAAGAAAATATTACTTTATTGGTAACTTTACTACTGTCGCCTCAACATTAGTTCAATTTTTTTTTCTGTGGAATTACATATAGCAATTAATTTGAAAATAAACTTTCCATGGCACGTAATTATACGTGATATAGTATTTGTTGATTGGTGTTATAATTTCAAAGAATTGCGTTGTCTTTTGAACGCAAACAATGATGGCACCTTATAATTTGTATAACGCTTGGTGAATACAGAATATGATGTGTGACAACCTAGTTTTGCTACCATCTCAAATGCCTACTTCAAACGTAAAAATATACGTTTATGCAGTCTTCGCGAATTCGACACGGTTTCACTGGTACGCTCTTGGGAAATACAAATAGGCGTCTGATTAAAGTAGTTGGCTGTGCACAGCATTCAGCTGAGCCATGGTTAAAAGTGTCCAAGTAATGCGCGATAGAGATACTCAGTGGGATAAAATATTCTCCCTGCAATTTTATATGCTCAGGGAACTTTGTTTCTTCTATATGGCTAGTAAATATATTTTTAAAAAATGTCCTCTCCTCATCCAAAATATGACCTTACCTAATAAACTTCACCTATTCCTGCATTATTTAATGTTTTCATGTCTGCGTGGCCCTGCATTTGCCTTGCGACTACGCACTTCCGTCAGTGGCAAGCTGTGTCTAAAAGTGATAAATTCATATTGTTTCTGACTCTCCACAGAGAGGGCGTAGCCTGCACTCTACTGAGTGGCACACAGAAAGAAAAAGAGGTAAAGATACATGGAACTTTCAAGCAGAGAACGGGGAGAGCTGCAGCATCAAGATATTTTTTTCTGTCTGCATAAGAGAAAGCCTGTCTACTAGAGAAACCGCCAAAGCGGCTGTAATCATTTCTCTGCGAGTTTGCCCTTTAACGTGAAAATGTTCTTAAGCGAGGATTCGTACAAGCGCTTATTCCGCAAGGTTTACGTCTGCAAGCCTGCCGTCACAAGCATTACTAGGTGAGTGGCGTACCGCTTTCGGCTACATAAGAGCAATATTTCAGGAGTTATCATGACACGTAATGTAGAATGGTAGTTGACATTATCGAAAAGAATCGGTTTTAGCCTTTCCGAAAAGACAGGTTGCGAAAAATTACCTTGAAACGACACCCAGCATGTTCGGTATTTATACAAACGGGACGATTTCCGAAACATTGTGTTTAGTATGTCGACACTACGTTTTAATGAAACATACAAAATTACTCGCCTGCCATCATGCAATGCGTTCCATTTCACATACAGAGTCAAACTTTAAACAAAAGAGTCAATGTTTAATTCACTTAGAAACATGTGGTTTTCTGGTGTCAAAAAGTTTCACAATGTAAAATAATGTTGAAATTTCAGAAAAATTGTGGCTTTCACATTTGGAAATAAGTGAAAGGAAAATCTGCAAATTCGTTCTATGTTCTTAATGCACATACAAAATCCCTCGCCGAAAAAAGGTGTTGGGAGGCAAGATAGATGATAGGATTGGGAGACGGTTTTCTTTGATTTATATGGTTCGTAAAATAACATCATAAAAAGTTCTGTGTATTGCGGTAGTGGCAGCTTCATTGATGATGGATACCTGACGATGACATTGGGTTCAAATTATCTGTGGTTGGATTTGAGGTACCGCATTGGTTTATCGGTATGACGAGTTCCGATGTCTGTAGTCTCACCGGGACTGGCCAACTTGGCGATGCTGCGGGCCTGGTGATTGCTGTACCTCCTGTCGTCCCATGAATTATACGGTACATCTGGAATTTTGTTTTGCCCAGTCTTGTCTAAACCTAGCCAGTTTATTGGGGCTGGAGGAATGATATGACATGCGTCTCGTTTGCTACGCAAGCAGCCTTAACAATTTTCTTGTCGATCACATGCCTTAAATTCATAATGTGTTGCCTATCTCAAAATACAAATACTTTTAATTTATCGTTTTTCGTGTCGGTTGCATCACACTCTTTAGTCTTCGCAGCTAAATGTGGGTTCATATTAGTAGGGGGAATTGTGCATGTTCTGGTATGCTAGGGAGTCATTAGTGGCATAAGGGGCATTTGATAAACCTGTAAAGGGGTATTGGAGAGTGCGACACTAAACACCGGCATCCTTTAACATGGGAAACTGATCATAACACCCTCCCTCTAACCCTCTGAGAGGTGTGTTGTGGTTGGCTGACGGGTTCCCACACCCCTTGTAAAGTGTGCTGTTATTGGCCCTTTGCTTGTGGTGTACTCTTTTCGTGGCCAAAGTGCCCAAGCGACAATTGTGGGTCTTTGAAATTTTTCTAGGATTGACGAGTCGGTCAGTTCTTGGTTCGAGTCCTGGAGGGGGTTATTATTTGTAATCAGGCATATCTGCATAATCAGTAATTGTGTAATAAGTAATTGCACAACGAGGAATTTCATAATAAACGATTACGAGTACCGAGAGTAATACATGTACTGAGAGTTTGTACACGTACCGAAAGAGTAAGTACACACTAAGTACACATGTTTACCGATCGACTGCCGAAACACAAGTGACGAGGTTGGTGAGGTGTGCTCCTCAGTTCGAGTTCCGTCAGAGGCAATTACGTCTAAATGCAATTGGGGGTAAGTATTGCATAATGAACAATTGTGTAACGAACCATCATGAGTACCGAGAGTTATAAATATACCGAGATTAACTACAATACCAAGAGTAATTACACGGTAATTACACACTAAGAACACATCCTACCCTGACCAATGTCCTATTGTAAATGAGGTGTGAATCGCTAATATGTTTGTGTTATATCCGCCATCTTGTATTGTGTAATATGGTTAAGGGAGCCAAGCGCATGCCTGCAGGGAGCTCGCCTGCAGCTTCGACTACCTCTGGCTCCGAGGGCGAACTGGATGTTACTCTCTCCCTCGCCGCACAGAGCAACGGGCATGTCCGTTTACCAAAACACATAGGAATGAAAAAAGTCGTTGGTTTGTGGTACTATCAATTTTGTAAAAGTGGTGTAAAATCTGACAGACAATGTGATCAACCTACACTATATGGAAACAGTTAAATGCTTTTGTTTGTAAAGTATTTTAACAGCTGATGAATTGCTGTGGGATGCATTTGCTAAGTTGGCAATTTTAATTATGGCTTTGAAAGAAAAAAATACCCAGAACAAAAAGTTGTAATTGAAAATTGTAATTATGTTTACAAAATTATGTTTGAAATTTAATTTTCAAGCAATATTATTATATATGTTAATGTTTTTGCTTTTAGAGAATGGACTTTAAATACATATTTAGCATATATGATAGAGCATGTCGACACGTACGAACAGTATACGCGTTTAGGAAATGGCTAGTCATGTTTATGTTTCCAATTTCCAGCCTGGTGAACACCGTTGTGTGTGTGCTTTTTTTCTCATCCTGTTTATACGAGTATCTTGTTGGTGTTTTCGGATTATTTTATCTCTAGTTAATTAATTTTTTTTTGCTTTATTTAATCATAGTTAGTTGTAGGTACCATAATAGTGGGTTTTCTTGAGTGAAATTTAATATTAATCAGCATGTGCTTACCGCTTCGTAAAACTGCTTGTTCCGCCATGTTATTTAACCGCCATCCGCAACGAGGCGACACAAATATAATGTTCCAAAGTTTAAGTTTGTTGGTTTCAGGTAACCTGCACAGGGTTGATTTTACTGAATGGTTCTGAAAATAAATTATTTAATGTTAGTGACGAACAAATGTGATTTTAGTGACGTAAACTTGCAAGAATTTATATAGAAAAACATGTGCGCAAGAGGTTGCTAATTTTACAAACAGTAAGTTAGCATGTTTTGTAAATAATGTATTTTTAAACAGTTGCTATAATTATTTAAATTCACGTGGCTTGAAAACCGCACTTTTAACACTTGTGTAGTGTGTAAATAATGTTTATTTACCTTTATCGTGTACTGTGGTGTGTAATATGCTTGTTAATTATTTGTTTATCTTCAAAAAAATGCAATACTCAATAAAAGCTTGAGAACGATTCAGCTTATTATTTTCAGTTTAAATCAATAATCAACCATTCTTAAAGTGGCAGAACTTATATCAGTGTCTGGTAAATAAACAAACAAATAAACACAGTGTCCAAAAATTATGTTGTAAAATCAATAATCACCTGATCAACAAAACATTATACTGTGTATACTATAGTAAACATCATAATATTCGTCTGCTACCATAATGCCAAACAATATTAAGCCATTTGTTATCATAAATTATTAATTAATTGTTTGGAAGCATTATTTGGCAATTATTGACACCACATACAGTTTACCTATAAACTAATAGTAATTGATATATTACTTTTTTTGTTTAAAGTCCAGAGGTAAAAATAAATGTAATAAAAAAATATAAAATTTCAGTTTCAATATAGCTCTTTTAATTAAACAGTTTGAATGTGTAGATAAAAAATTACTCACTGATGAAATAATTAATGAATAGGATAACCGGAAATAAGTTCGTGAAAAGCTTATAGCCCTGGATGCCTTGAAAGCCCTGGAGTGCACCCTGTACCAACAACATAAATTTAATGATCAGTACAGATTTTCTTTTAATTGGGAAATGTTTCACATTTTAAAATTGATACGCAACAAATATTTCTATCATATTTTATGTCCTAAACATTATAAGAAATAAGTAAATGTAATTATGACACAGTTACGTAGTGACGTGGTAATGTGGCCCAGATGATAACAAGGTTAACAAAAACGTTCCATGAAGCTAGCACTAAGCTGATACTTCTTCAGGTGAACACGAGAAGCTGGAGAATAGTCCGGATTTGGCGGACTAGTATGAAAGTAGTACCGTATAGATGAGAAGATGAATAGTTGAAATAAAACTGCGAATGAAACTTCAAATGAAACATGGAATAAGAGTTAGTCTAAAACTTGAATAACGGTCCGTCCAATACTTGAAAGACACATTCGTCTAAACTTCGAATAATACTTCGTCCAAAACTTGAACCCTCTGGAACACAGAAACAAATATAATCCGGAAAATTATTCACTCGTTCCAGAGCCAATAAAACATGGCACGTACTACTGGAGAAACACTACAGCTGTACTCATCAATCTCGGAGGTAAAGGATGAAATTGCGTAGGATGATTAAAGAAAATCGCAAAAATAAAATATCCTACATCATTACTACTAACTCTGCACTAATCTACATGACGCATGTAAAACTAGATCAACTGCTATAGGGGAATCATTCGCCTGCAGCAACCATACCGAACACGTGAGTACCCTGCCAACACGTCATGTCGCGAAGCACATGTGCACATAGTCCGGCAAAAACCGGTTGGCAGTGGCAGAAGGATACAATATTGTGCACTGTGTGTGGGCACCAGAGTAACAAAATTTAGTTCAGAAGCCGTTCCTAGAGAACACTGGGTGTACCACAAATAGTCCACAAATATATAAAACAGCAAGAATTGCATGTGTTGAGCCTCTGGCAAGTAGCATGAACAAGGTACAGAGAAAGGTGTCCCACGTCTTCAGGAATGCGAATGTAGCAGCTAATATCCAGTTGTAAGCTGGGCTGTCTACAGCAAGCAACCAGCTTCCTATCAGACTTGGCAGCGAAGTAAACTCTGTAGGAACTCCCAGTACAGGAAACATGACTGAAATAAAATTTATAAATTAACACAATTGCCCTAAAATTGGAATAAATCACCAGAGGCCTAAACTTTCCCAATATACTGACACAATTACTTAGGAAAAATATCAACATATATGAAATCTGGTGAAACAGGGAAAATAATTTGTCACTAAATTTTGGAAACATTTTACTATGGTGACGAGTGCCACATTGTTAGTATTAAAAGCGCTGATGTCACACACCCTGCCATCTTAACCTTGCTAGGACCCCCCAGTAGTCACGTGCCGCGAGGCCAGGCCGGCTCAGGTGGGTGGGGGCAGACAGGCAGTTAACAAATGCCGAGGTAATGTCGACTTAAGCTAGCAAATCGCCGACGCACAGAGTAAAACACTTGAGAACATGGACACATGCCGATGTGAGATACACGAGAAAAAGGGTGACAGTGTTTGGCAGTTGCCACAGTTCCCCCCCCCCCACAAAACGTGTGATAACATGGATGCGTGCCGAAGTAATGCAGAGGTAAGCTAGAGTTTCGCCGACACACCTCAAGTTGGACGAAAAAAGGGCTGACAGTGTTTGGCAGTATGGCTTCAACACCCCCCCCCCTTCCCCTTCACCAACACACCAACGAGTGAGACATGTGTGAGGATCTGGGTGCATAGAAAGAGGTTAAAAATCAACTTGCAGGAAAAGGAGGGGACCAGACGTACCCTGCGCCGAGAGGCAGCGGTCGGGTTGGGGCTCGCCAGGAGCACCATGCCGGGACGCGAAGTTAGTCAGCCGTGTGACAGGAGTAGCATCAGTCGTGTCGAAGCAGTCGTATCATAAGTAGACAGTTGAATCACTGTGCTAAGAGGTGGAGGCCAGGGGGTGGGGGCTCACCAGGATCACCACACCAGGACGTGAAGTTAGTTAGTCATTCAACACAGAGAGCGGGATTCTAGTGGCGGTCTCAACGAGGGGCGTCACGCCGAGAGGACAGTTGGAACGCGGCACTGAGAGGCGGCAGCCGAGTGGGGACTTGCCAGGAGAACCACGCTGGGACGCGAAAGTAGTTAGTCGAAACACGTCGAGAGGACAGACAGTTAGTTGTTCGGCGGCCTCGCCACGAGGCACCACAGTTGGAGGTCCGCGCCCAGAGACTGTGGCCGGGTGGGGGCTCGCCAAGAGACCACGCCGTGATGCGAAGTTAGTGAGTCGTGCGACGGTGAAAGTGGGAGCCGAGTGGTGGTCTCAACGAGGGGCACCTGCCGAGACACGGTAGGTGGACAGTCGAAGTGCTGCGCCGAGGGAGTCTGTCAGATTGTGAGGTTGCGAGAGGCAGTCATATCGCGTGGTCGTCGAGGAGAGAACCCCAGAACGTCCATCGTGGAGAGCCATCATCGAGACCGAAGGATCAGCCGAATGAGGACACCAGCTGAGTCCACCACGCCAACTAGACCAAGCCTAGGGACAGTGAAGGGATGCCCAGCTTACTGGTCCTACACCTACCGCCGGAACACCCAGAACTACAAATACAGCTAAGTACCAGCGTCGTCGCTCAAGGGACATTCCCCGATGCCTAGCGTTCCCCCCACGATGTCGGAAGCAGTTAGCACGAGTACTTTAATTCGCCCTTAAGGCCCCCAACTCATGGTGTACCGTCTATGAGGTGTCTATATTTGTATTGTTATGGCCCAATAAAGACATTTAAAATGAAACCCTGAGATATCAAGTTATTATTTACACCTATTCAACATCCAAGGCACCCATAGTCTGTGCCTGGTAAAGCTAACTCGTACCCTACGAACCATCCTGTATGCCACAGGTGGGGAGTAGCATCAATGGCACACTTGTAAATTCAACGAATGTAAAGTTAACTTCGGTCAATAAGGGTGTTTGTTGCTGCATCTGTACTAATACAAACACTGATGTATGTATCGCTTTTTGTTTTTTATTCAAGTTAAAATGTTTGAAATTACAATAATTGAAATGTTATTTTCATACAAGCAAAATTTTCCACTCCTCCATCAAAACAATATGCAACTTAAAATGCCACACAAATCGTAATAACATTAAAACAAAGACGTCTCACGAAAGATGTTAAACGAAACCCCGCCCATCCTCACTGTTTTTCTTTTTCCCTCGAAAAAAAACACAGAACCCCAACAATCTTACATTAACATAAAAAAACAAAACAGGTTGGAATGCCAAATTAACTAAAATATCTTACATTGGTTACTGGACGGACGTTAACTAATATCAGTCTTTCAGTGTCTGTCATGACAGGAAACATAGGAAAGAAGACAATGCAGGTGTGCATTAGTATCAAACATTTGTTTGCAAACGTCTTTTTCTACAATAACGAAACAGCTGTGGGAAAATGATACAATCTGGCTGTGCTACTTTTCTATAACTGTCAACATTTACCCCACTTACATGAAATGGACAATAATATACAGGCTCTTTTAAATAGTACCCCAACTTTGAAGGTATATAATAACAAAACCAAACACCCTACAAAATTGATTGACCAATCAAATTATCCATGGAACTGTGAAGCTGGTTTACCATACATGTATAAATGTTCAATGTTACCATCATGAGTCCCCCAACGACATCTACGCGATAATCAAACTCGTTCTACGCACTTGTAAGCATGTCCGGTGTTATGGTTTGTATGGCGTTCGTAAGTCTCGGTTTGAGGTAGTGAGGGGGTAGCGAGCTTGCATTCTACACGTAAATGTGAAGGGGATGGTCTGATGTTTCCTTTATGTGCCGAGAGATGACACTAGGAGCGAATGTAGTCGCACTATGAGCATGTGTTGTGTGTTAGTCCTCATCATGATGGCGATGAAACAACAGAAGGGGTTCTGTGTTATTGATTTGCTAAATGTGAATCGGTTATGACTGTTCAACGTGAATTCCGTCGCAAATAAGGACCTCGTCATCCCGATAGGTGGAGTATCGTACCTTGGTTTCGTCAGTACCGTGACACAGGGTGCCTTTCCAAAGGCAAAAGTTCCTGGCGGCCGTGTGTGTCCGAAGAGAATGTGCAACAGATTCAACAAGAATTCGTTCGCAGTCTGAGAAAATAAACTCGACAAACTAGCTAGGAAATGCACATCCCTCAATCGACAGTATGGACAGTGTTGCGAAAGCGATTGCTGTACAAACCATACAGACTACAGCTGGTACAGGCTCTTACCGAAAGGGATAAATAACTAAGATATGATTTCTCCGCATTCGTCCTTGCCCAGAACGAGGTAGACGATGCCTTCATGTCTAACCTGGTTTTTAGCGATGAAGTGGCGTTCCATACAAATGGTAAGGTGAACTGGCACAACGTGAGGATATGGGGTCAGGAGCCTCCACATGAAACCACCGAACACGAGCGCGCTTCCCCCAAAGTGAACGTGTTTTGCGCTGTATCTAAAGACACGGTTTTGGGCCGTTTCTTTATTCACGAGCCCACTGTTACTAGAATCCCTTATTTGGACATGCTTACAGAACGGTTAATTCCTCGGAATGAAGAGGCGGTGGAAGAGTTCATTTTCCAGCAGAATGGTGCGCCACCCCATTGGCACCTAGCTGATCGCGGATACCTGAACGAGACGTTGCCGCAACGCTGGATTGGTCGAGGAGCAGCTGGTGACCAGACTCTTCATCACTGGCCCCCAAGAAGCCTGGATCTTACTCGGTGCGGTTTTTTCTATAGGGGTAAACGAAGGATCAAGTGTTTCGCCCCTGCCGGCTAACATTGGCGACCTCAAAACGAGAATTACAGACGCCATCCGAACCGTAACACCGGACATGCTGAAAAGAGTGTGGAACGAGTTTGATTATCGCGTAGATGTCGTTCAGGCCGCTCGTGGTGGTCACATTGAACATTTATGAATGAATGGTAAACAAATTTTACATTTTAATGTTTCATTTCATTGGTAAATGAAGGTTGTAGGTTGTTTGGTTTTGATTATATTGACTTTCAAAGTTGGGTTATTCTTTTATACTCGCCCTATACAAGATGAGAATACATTTTAAAATTTTTTACTATATTTTTAACATACAACAAAACCGCATCGGCTCATGTGACACTGCCTGCTTTAGCAGTAGTCAGTGACAATAGAATATAGTTGAAAATATCGAACCATGTTACATAATGAACGTGGCCATTGTCGTGTGTGTTGACGGGTGACAGGGCGGACTACTTAAAGATCGTGCTCTGCGTGTCGCACTAGCTAAGGCATGGAAACCAACGAAACCCTCGCCCTCAGCTGAGATGAAGTATCGCCCAGAGAGCGAAGCAATCCTGCGAAGGTCCAATAATCTTTAACGAACGCTCCCTTTCAAGGACAACAAAAATAAAAGTGCCCTTCGAACACTTCTCTCCAACAAACGATGGATCAAAGACACTGTTGCGAAAATTGTCATTTTAAATGGTCCTGCATGTGCTATGCAGTATTAACGTCCGGCAAAATAAAAGCTGTTATTTACATTAGACATTGAAAACGAACTAGTATATTTACTGAAATACTTCATCATCTACTTCGCACCCTATGAAATAAAATATATAATAAATTATCTACCACAACAGATGCGGTATATTGCCGATATTATTTAATGAATATGGTGTGAGAACTGTCCCTTAGGAATACCTGCAATGAACAACGATATATTCGCGCACCATCCGCACACAAGAAAGGAATGTTTGGTACGTACAATTGAAGAAATAATTCGCCACACACAAGGTTACGAAGTGCCTCACGTCAGAAACACCAACAGAAATACTGCGAGTGTTAAAAAGAAAAAGGAATTGTTGTGTTCGAATACTGCAAGTTTTTAAAAATGTTTTCTTGTGTCCAACGGCTTTAAAACCCGTACGACATATCACAAACGTGCATTGTCAAAGAAGTGTCTATCATACTCAGACTATGATACGTCCACGAAACTTTTTAAAGTTAAGGGACCATATACGTGTACTAACATGTCACCAGATTTACAAGGTTTGTACCGCTTACAGAGATACGAAGTACACGATATTGAATGGGATTCTGGCAACATACCATATGAAGACAAATACCAATATGTAAACGAAGCACTTGTTGCAGAATGATGGCAATTTTAAATAAAGAGTCACCCAGTATGTTTCCTCGATTTTTTTTATTAAATACTTGAAAACATTCATAACCACAGAGAATCTCTTACACAAACAAACACTTCGCAGGTGTAAATATCCTTCAAACTCTCTCCCGTATGACNCATAACCACAGAGAATCTCTTACACAAACAAACACTTCGCAGGTGTAAATATCCTTCAAACTCTCTCCCGTATGACAACATCCAATTTTGCACTTGATGCAAATACACACGATTCCCCCATCTTTTATCCTTACAAAGCAATGTCTAGCAGAAATTGATTCACATGAGATAATTTTTCAGAAGTATAATGAAATGATTATGGAAGAAACTTAACTGGTAAATATTCATTATTTAAAATTAAGTAAAATTAGAAATAACATCAAACAAAGTTTGGATTATAAAACTATTAGAAGTGAGAAAAAAATGATATAATACGTATATCACATCTAAAATAACTGGCCCCCAGCCATTGGGTGAATAAACACACACATCATCACCGCATATTGTCATCGACATCTCAAAGAGAGACAAACCCTCAATTTGTGGACCAGTGGTGCGGTGGGTGGTAGTGGTATTTCTGGAGATATAGGGCTATAGACATAAGGAAATAGTTTCGCAGGTTAAAGGATGCCTCCAATTAGTGTCCCTCTCTCCAAAACCCCTTTGCAGTTTAACCAAATATCCCTTATGCCATTAATGACTCCTTAGCATTCCAGAATATACATGCTGTCCCTACTACAGCAGAAACACAA
The DNA here is from genome assembly GCA_002778355.1 of Clitarchus hookeri. Classification (NCBI taxonomy): domain Eukaryota; kingdom Metazoa; phylum Arthropoda; class Insecta; order Phasmatodea; family Phasmatidae; genus Clitarchus; species Clitarchus hookeri. The sequence continues at coordinate 245,215 of NQII01002113.1, read as the reverse complement.
CGGACGAGGGTGGTTAGGTGCTCCTTGGTTCGAGTTCTGTCAAATAAAATGAAATTGAGGGTGACTAATTCATAATTAACAATTGTTTATTGAGGAATTGCATAATGACTAATTGCGTAATGAATGAATACACACACTGATAGTAATAAATGTACCGGGAGTTATTACATACTTAGAGTAATTACATCGTTATTACACACTTGCACCTGCTCTACTGCCACACCGAATCCCTGATATACCAAGTAAACTGTGACAATCTCTACGAAGCTATTTCTCCTGATTTGGCTACACAGTTTGACACTTCCAATTATGTGCCAAATAATCTGCAAAAATTCTCCTTAACAAAGGTGTTACAGGAGTTATGTAGGGATAATGTGCTGGTCACATCATTACACACTAAGTGGGTTTATATCCTAAACTTTGCAAATATACTGTTATGAATAACCAGTGTGTGCATAAAGCTAAGGGTATAAAATCCAACATGTTGCAGTTACTCCTGTATGAGAATTATTTGGAATGCCTTATGCAAAAAGCGTGGGTTATGGGGACCCAATACGATTTCAGTTCGCATTGCATGCCCACGATATCTTCACCAAACCTTTTACCAAGGTCATATTTTCAAGCCATGACGAAAAGCGCTTAAGGAAAAAAATTCTGTAAGGGTCGTTGCTGGTGGATTGATTGCTCTATCTCGTGTGTTAGCCTCTATGAAATATACTCTTAGACCATTTTCTTAGTGAACAACTAAATNCTCTATGAAATATACTCTTTGACCATTTTCTTAGTGAACAACTAAATTAACTACTGCTGGATATCGTTCGTGTACTGGGAGTGACTGTGCTCTTCCATATTTACGATAATCGAACTTTTAGTGTTACACACATTCACCTTGGTTTTTCGTATTAGGTAGCATATGTAATTTTTTCTCAATAATTATTACGTTTTTATAAATNACACACATTCACCTTGGTTTTTCGTATTAGGTAGCATATGTAATTTTTTCTCAATAATTATTACGTTTTTATAAATTTTTGGCAATTTTTTCTATATTTTTCAAGTTCAAGATCATTGTGTTTAAGGTTACCATCACCAACATCCAACATGGTGGTCGGAGTCAATAACGTAATAGGTTAATCGATTTTTGCGAATTCCTTAAAAAAAAATGTAGAATTATTTTTTAATTTTAAACTTTAAGATTTTTGGGGTTAATTTTATGGTTGCCAAAATTCAACAAGGGGTTGGAGTCAGTTACATAATATGTTCAAAAATTNTACACACATTCACCTTGGTTTTTCGTATTAGGTAGCATATGTAATTTTTTCTCAATAATTATTACGTTTTTATAAATGTTTGGCAATTTTTTCTATATTTTTCAAGTTCAAGATCATTGTGTTTAAGGTTACCATCACCAACATCCAACATGGTGGTCGGAGTCAATAACGTAATAGGTTAATCGATTTTTGCGAATTCCTTAAAAAAAAAAATGTAGAATTATTTTTTAATTTTAAACTTTAAGATTTTTGGGGTTAATGTTATAGTTGCCAAAATTCAACAAGGGGTTGGAGTCAGTTACGTAATATGTTCATAAATGTTTTCAAAGTATAGGAATTTTTGCAATTTACTATAAATTTTTTGTTTTCAGGTTACTGGTGTCAAAGTCAAGATCACTTGTATCCAACATGCGTGTCTGAGTTAGTTATGTAATATATTCTTAAAATTTTATGAGTTTGTTTCGATTGTTCACAATTTGTTCTTGATTTTTCGAGTTCAATTTAATTAGGGTCCATGCCAAGTCGTCATCAATCAAGATCGTGGCCGGAGTCATTGGTGTAACTTATTCCTTGATTTTTAGAGAATATTTCGAATTGTTATAATTTTTTGAGATTTTGTATGATTAAGAAGGTTTTGGTGAGGGGTGGGGTGTGTTTTTACGGGGCTAGATAAGCGGAAGGGGAGGGTGAAGTAATAAAATATGTTTCGCGATTTTTAGATTTAACTATTCGATTTTTTGCAATTTTTCTTGAATTTATGTGACAGGGTGGGTGGTTGTGATGGGTGAGGGGTTTGGCTAGAGCGGTGGAGTGAACGGAAGGTAAAGGTAAGGTAACATTATGTTATTCGATTTTTAAAATAACATTTTCGAATTTTTTAAATTTTTCTTGATTTATTATGACTGGGATTGTTGCGGTTTGAAAAAAAAGGGGGGAGGGGTGTTTATGGTGCGTGATAACAGGAAGAGAAGGGTTAGTTAATATTATATCTTGCTAAATGTTTTGGAAAGGGGATGAGGTAAGGGTGAACAGTGATTTGGGGAGAGAGGGTTGAGGTAGGGGTTGTGGACGTGATAAGTGCAGGATGGATGATGATCGGGGGAGGGTGCCATATCCGCTGATCCTCCTCGGTCCGCTGGACCGAACTCGTAGTCACGAATCCTGTTTTAATGCTCTAAGGATTAAGTGACTAATTCCGTTAAGAGCCTTTAATCCTCTTGCTCGCCTGAGGACTTTTCGGATCTTGCTTCGAGGAGCTGCGAATCAGCTTTCCTCATTTTTCCATTGTTTAAAAACTTTTTAGTGAAAAAAATATTTTTTGGTAAAATAATTAATATCAGAAGTGATTTTGTGGTTGAACAGGTCGTTTTGTTGATAACATGGCCTTTCCAGGCCGCCGACTGCGACCGCCTCATCAAGCGAGTTGGCTGGTGGCTCCTAGCTCTTAGCTCCTACTCCGGGAATCCTGTGCCTGCAGTTTCATATCTACTGGTCGCCGTTAACAATGGTTAAAAAGAAACCCAGGTAAAAATTTTGTGAGTTGCTGCGGATTGAGATCAGGAAACCGTCACTCATTGTAATTTTGCTCAGTCTAAAATCATTTATCTACCTTCATTCACCCTTAAATCACTCAGTCTAAAATCGTTCGTCATAAAGTTACTCAGCCTAAAATCGATCAGCCTAAAATTACTCAGCCTAAAAACGTTAGGTCTTAAATAATTTAGCCTTAATTAAGGCTGAAAATGTTTAGACTGAACGACGGGTACTCTTGAAATCGGTGTTGCGGATGTGCGATGAGTGGCTTGCAAGCGAAACACATGTGGCCGATGTAGAGATAAATGTATAGAGAGAGAGAGAGAGGGATAAAGATAGAGAGAGAAAGTGGCCGGACGCCTGGTTGGCCCGTGTTCGTCGGAGTTGGCGGGGCTCACTGCAGCCTCGCCCCTGCCTGTTATCGGTGCGTGTTCCCGCGCTAGCGTGAGGCCACCCTTTATCTGGCCGCCTCACCCCCTGAGACCCGCCTGCAGTAATGGACATTGGCGTGCCAGGTGGCCATTCCGCTACCGCCGAGAAGTCACGCCTTTTCCCTGACGGCAACTTGCCGCGGGTAGGGGAGGAGGGCCAGATTACCGGCTTGAGAGCATTGCCGGCTCCACATCGGCCGAGCTCGCTCGAGCTTCCGTCTGCCGCAGCTACCATCACCGCACTGCAACTTCCCGCTAAACAAAGAATTGAGGGGCCTCGGTGGGTCAGCGGTTAGATTGCTTGTTTCCTGCCAAAGTGGACCCAGTTCATTCCCTGGCCGGGTTAACCTNCGCCTCACCCCCTGAGACCCGCCTGCAGTAATGGACATTGGCGTGCCAGGTGGCCATTCCGCTACCGCCGAGAAGTCACGCCTTTTCCCTGACGGCAACTTGCCGCGGGTAGGGGAGGAGGGCCAGATTACCGGCTTGAGAGCATTGCCGGCTCCACATCGGCCGAGCTCGCTCGAGCTTCCGTCTGCCGCAGCTACCATCACCGCACTGCAACTTGCCGCTAAACAAATAATTGAGGGGCCTCGGTGGCTCAGCGGTTAGATTGCTTGTTTCCTGCCAAAGTGAACCCAGTTCATTCCCTGGCCGGGTTCATCCCCGGATTTTCGCTATTCGGAATAGTGCCGGACGATGCCGCTGGTTGGCGGGTTTTCTCGGGATCTCCCGTTCCCCCACCCATGCATTACCTCATTTCACCATCATCCGTTCTCAAGTCCTCGCTAAGAGCCGCCCAAATATCTCGACGCAATTCAACAAAGATTGGAGCAGGGCTGTGACAGTCACAGTCAGCTATTTATAAGAGGATCGTTTATGGTACATCTTAAGTAAAGGTAAGACGGTTGCCTCCTTGCCGCTTGACCTGCTTTGCAGTATGTTTGAAATACGCGCTTTTTAACGAAACCACCCGAGAAAAAATGCAGACGTAGGTACCAGATTACTTTGCCCGTTTCCCATCTAGACTATTAATACAGGTTGAATTAAAACAATCCCTTCAGCGCTTTAGTATGTGGTCCTGAACGGAGAACCAATCATTATTCAAGACGGGATCCCTGACTGGAAGAGCATGGTTTGGGCGCTGTGGGGCATCTAAGTTTGATCATGTTTTGGATCTGGTGATGGTTATACGTTCCATATTGTAACACGAAAACACCACCAACGCAACAGGAGCATGACATCATACAGTAAATTGCAAAAGGGGCTTGAATTGTCACCCGCCCTCCCCTACTTGATTACAGAGCCTGCATCAGCGGTGCAGAGATTGACGAACATGTGGTTTGTGTTTAGTAATTCGGTCGCTGCTTAATCTCGTGCGATGAGGTCTTCTTCTCATGGAGAAGGAGTCTCATGCACCTAACCCTTCATAGTACCTCAAAGAAAATGGTCCAGAGGTGTCAGATCTGGTGATCGTGGTAGCCTTGGAAGAGGTCCCACAGCGCTCAAACCATGCATTGCCAGACATGGGTCCTCTCTTGAAAAATTATGGGTTAGCCGTCCCGCAGAACATACTAAGCGCTGTCGGTGTGGTTTTTAAACATATGTTATAGCGACGGCAGTAGATGGTGCTTGGTACCATCTTAATATTTTTAACGTAGATAGTTACTGCAGCAGAGCTGTATTTTGCGGTCTTATCTGCGATTCTATCTGCAGCTGTGAATATAGTTCCTATAGCAGAGCATTCTGTTACTCCTACATAACAGATACTTCCTTCAGCACAACGATTTCAGGGATATTTGGATTGTTTCTGCAACAAGCGATTCTGTAATGAACTAAAATAGTATTATGTTGCTGGTACAGGAGTTTAGTTTATGCTACCCTGAAGCCAGTTTACATAACTGTTCCGTTGTCACTTTTCTGCTAGTATTTTTTAGTGTAAGTTGTGTCCTCAATATGTATTCATACGAAAGATAACATACTCAGACGTGGGCGGAATGGTACTTTCAAGACATAACTCATGCTATGAATATTAATTTGGAGCACTCGAACATCATACGCTAAAACATACTAGCAGGACGACAGAGAAAAAACGATATGAGNTGAATATTAATTTGGAGCACTCGAACATCATACGCTAAAACATACTAGCAGGACGACAGAGAAAAAACGATATGAGAATGTTTTGTAGGTTATAACAGACTTTCCACCAATTACATGATAGGGTCACTACTTAGCGTCTCATAGATAAACGCAACACGGCGAGAACACTACACGCCAGTTAAGAGCTTTGCGCATAGCGNTCACTACTTAGCGTCTCATAGATAAACGCAACACGGCGAGAACACTACACGCCAGTTAAGAGCTTTGCGCATAGCGGCGATGGCGTACGTCATTCACGTGGCAATGACACCCTTATTGCTACCACACTTATCGGTCTCAAACGTGAAAACGAAATTCAAAATAGGTGACCGACTTAAAGTGACTTTTGTAGTCTAATTTTCCCAGTGATTTTTCGAAGGGAAAATAAGGATGAGTCCGCTTCAGATAACTACACTATTATGCGACAGTGAACAAGCCGGGTAGCACAATGTAGATACTGGAATTGAAAATATTACACAACTGACAAGGTGAAGTCTGAGGTTCAGGTTTTTGACGGTACCATGAGGTCACGGGTTATAGTCCTGGCTAAGCCGTGCATGTTTGTGGTGCTTCTAGAGAAGTTTCGTATNTAAGCCGTGCATGTTTGTGGTGCTTCTAGAGAAGTTTCGTATGAAAAACGTAAACGTCTACAGAGCGCGGATCACAAAAGGAATATACTTGTAGGCCTGGACGTCTCACCTGGAGTCTAATTGAAAGGTTAATTTGACGGTGCTGTGCAGCAATATCTTCAGCGCCTTTGCTATGACACTCCGGCCAACAGTAACGTGCGCCACGTTTCTCGCATGAAAAACTCCGATAGAACTCGCCGAAAAGCAAACCCTGTTCGCCTTGGTGAGAGGCGAGTAGTCTCAGTACTACAGCATCACGGCCCCCACGTCACAGTTTCCGAATGACTTGCCTAGGATCTGGTGGGGTGCGGGAGGGGGAACTATAAGACATAAAGGAACTGAGAGCAGTTGATTAATGCCAGACCTTCCATCTCAGTTGGAAATAGGAGAAGACGTTGGTTAGTTGTTATGATTTTGATATTTTTCCTTAACGGGGATATAGNTCCATCTCAGTTGGAAATAGGAGAAGACGTTGGTTAGTTGTTATGATTTTGATATTTTTCCTTAACGGGGATATAGAGGCGTAACAAGTTATTGATAAGAGTTATATAATGAACACTATATAAAAGAGGTTTACTCAACATTAAGTTTGTACAACATTATTTCAATATAAATATGAATGAATATGAACGGGAGGGGCTATACTAGTATACTGAGTAAAGCCTAATTGGCGAGTCCCCACCTTGTTCATGATTCCGGAGGCTGATTAAGATGGCGCAAGTCGACGGCCGGACACACCCATCTTCAGCGGTCTTCTTGTTCCAATGGCCCGGCGACAAAAGACACCGCCCACGGAATACAGTCGTATATCGGCTGCGTGTACCCGTTAACTGGCCGGTGGAGGAGGTTTCTGTGGTTTGCGATTTCATAACTAATTTCAGCGATCACGGCCCATGTCCTGGATAAATAAGTGAAGGTGTGNGTACCCGTTAACTGGCCGGTGGAGGAGGTTTCTGTGGTTTGCGATTTCATAACTAATTTCAGCGATCACGGATAAGTGAAGGTGTGATCAGGCAGGCCGCTCAGCTAAGGGCCTGGCCACAACTTTAACATAGTGGTTCAGAAAAAAAATGTATCATACAGATATAAAATTACTTCCAAACAACGTATATGGAAGTAAAAAGCATATTTTTTTCGATAAACTCTGAGGTAGTAATTAAGTAATGAACACAAAATGTCCGTAAATAATAGTAATTACATTTATTTCCCGGTATGCGGCTTGGCAACAAAAGATTTAACATATTAAACACTGATGCTAGTAAGAGTGAAGTAAGGAATCGCATCCTCGTTTGCATGGATTCAGATGGAAAATAGACCTATCACGTTATTGAGGCACATATGATACTCTGTGTATGCTCTTATGTATGTCTGAATATGCTCACATAACGACTGTGTTTTTCGTTCCTACGTTTTCGTGCTCTCGTGCACTGAACATAAACACTGCAACTTTGATATGGTGCATGCACAAAAACCTTTAATGGCATTGAATATGCTGATGACAGACTTCAGTACGCTAGGGCCTTTCTGGAAAGCCGCAAGAACAAAAGACAGGCACATTTTTATGTAGTGACTGCTTATCCTCGAAAACTGACCAGAGTTATGGTAATTTTAATGAGTTTCTTTGGTGACGCACTTTAATTTTAGAATACAAAACTACTTTTCCCGAAAATAGTTACAAATTTTGAGCGCACGAATAAAAAATAACTTCCGTGTTTACACAGTTATGATTCAATTTTAGTCTACTTTCCTTGGAAAGGTGTGCTTATGAAATCGTGCGAATGCCTGCCTGGGATGTATGATGGCCCTTCCCCTTAATAACTTTGTCACTAACGACTTTTACGACACAACATTTTATAAAAGCAAATATTATATATTTATAAAAAATAGTTAAACTTCTCAGTACACGCATGTATTTGTAATAAAATGCGATCAATCGATCCACGTGATTTACTTTCATGGCAGTGTCAAGTGCGGTAATATTAATACCTTATTGTAATCACTTACCTCAATAAATACGTGGTAATTATGCACTTATACTGTTCTCACTGTTGGCAGCAACGTTTCAAAGATATAAACACATATATAATTATATTGTGTTATCAAAATATTTTTATATCTTAATACTTTCAAAAGAAAGTCAATCTTCCATGTTTGTTGTAATGAAATACCTTTATATACTAGACACAATAAAGGTATATTTTGTGCATTTTTAAGAGAAAGCCTGGCTGGCTGTGCATTTACTTGCAAAAAATACTATGATACCAACATAATAGACCACGTGACTCAACTTTGTTTACTTTGTGATAACATGCATGTTTCTTATGAATCGAACGCTCAAGATTTGTCATAATTCAGTAAACTAATGTTTTCACCTCATAAACAGTGTTAATATGATTATTTGTGCCATTAGCCTTCTTTCCGAAGGAAAAACAGGCTTTTGAAATAGCTTTCATGTCTGTGCGTGTGTGTGTATTTTTTGTGTATACTCCTAGAAAAGAACCTCGGTACTCATATAGTATTTAGTAATGATATCCTATCTTTATAGTTTCTTACACGCAGTATGCTCATTTTAAAAGTGGCTGTTTTTTCAATATTTAAGGCATTCTATCATATCTCGAGAATCATTTAACTAATTTAAAACGAATTTTGTATTTTGACAGTTTATCATACAAATGCTTAATTTAGAGCGTGATATTATTATTAATCCGCCATTTTGGACGATAGAGTCCATGAGAAAATAAAGCCTATCTCGTAAACTACTTAATATTGATCCGCCAATTTTTTACAGGTAAATAATACTATGGTAGGCCACGTTACCATGAGTAATTTAAATGCATAGGGTACTTATATTCAACATTGTCACAATATTAGTATCTTAGGTAAATTTGGTTTATATTTACATCTGCAATTCCGTTTAACAAATTTCGATCAAACATCGTACGCTGAAAGTATCAAATACGAGTATGAAATATGGTAACTCATAAATTATTTGGTACGCCATTTTGTATGATAACGCCACATTAAAGTATTAATTTTTGCGTCATATCTCCAAGAAAAATCAATCTATCGAATTTTGCAAACAGGAAATNAGAAAAATCAATCTATCGAATTTTGCAAACAGGAAATACTACACCAATAAATGTAAACTGATACGTTTTAAGTATGTCACACACTTATTTTGAAAATGGTGGATATGTTTTACTATATTATGTATACGAAATCATGTAACTAATTTAAACTGTATGTTGTCAGGTCACTAATACAATTTATGCCATGTTAACATATGTGATTGAAAAAATTATATTAGTATGGCGTCTATATACATATTTTATTTTAATTGGGTATATATACCATGACTTTGGACCTTTTTAAAATAAATTTGTTATGCTAAAAGTATTAAATATAGGCGTAAAAAATGCCGATATATAACCTATTTCGTTCACCATTTTGTAATATAACACTAAGTGAATAATACAATTTTTGAATCATATCTCGAAAAAATCAATCAACCTATTCCTNATTGATCCGCCAATTTTTTACAGGTAAATAATACTATGGTAGGCCACGTTACCATGAGTAATTTAAATGCATAGGGCACTTATATTGAACATTGTGACAATATTAGTATCTTAGGTAAATTTGGTTTATATTTAGATCTGCAATTCCGTTTAACAAATTTCGATCAAACATCGTACGCTGAAAGTATCAAATACGAGTATGAAATATGGTAACACATAAATTATTTTGTACGCCATTTTGTATGATAACGCCACATTAAAGTATTAATTTTTGCGTCATATCTCCAATAAAAATCAATCTATCGAATTTTGCAAACAGGAAATACTACAGTAAACTGATACGTTTTAAGTATGTCACACACTTATTTTGAAAATGGTGGATATACAAACATGTTTTACTATATTATGTATACGAAATCATGTAACTAATTTAAACTGTATGTTGTCAGGTCACTAATACAATTTATGCCATGTTAACATATGTGATTTAAAAAATTATATTAGTATGGCGTCTATATACATATTTTAGTTTAATTGGGTATATATACCATGACTTTGGACCTTTTTAAAATCAATTTGTTATGCTAAAAGTATTAAATATAGGCGTAAAAAATGCCGATATATAACCTATTTCGTTCAGCATTTTGTAATATAACACTAAGTGAATAATACAATTTTTGAATCATATCTCGAAAAAATCAATCAACCTATTCCTNGCATTTTGTAATATAACACTAAGTGAATAATACAATTTTTGAATCATATCTCGAAAAAATCAATCAACCTATTCCTACCAAACGTTACGCCATTTTAACTTGTATATTTGAAGTGTATGTGCCATATATTTTCAAAATGATGGCCACATACCAATTTTTTATTGCTTTGCGATATCTGCGAAATATAGTAACTAAGTTCAACCAATCTTCGTGTGTTGACCGTAGACTATGTTACAAGTGTCAAGTATGCCTACACAGCGCCTCTTTAGTTAGAGAATCAGGCACATATTTTCAAAATGATTGCGATATAAATATTTTATTTTTACACACATCCCAAGTAGCAAACAACAAGCAGTTAACAGTTGACTAACTGTTGGCAGTGGTGGCAAACGTTTTCATTTATGACTGTCAGCATTACTTAGATGATTGACAGTCAGGTCATATAGTAAAAGTGGCATTAGATACTTCTTAGATAATCGTAATATAGGCCAATGCTTTCACAATGATTGTTAGAATTCAACAGGTGCCCCAACCAGAAGATAAACGAAATGCTAACCGTTACTTACTGCTGGGAAAATACTAGCAGCAAGCTAATGGACCATTTACGGCATGCCAACTGTTATTTACTGCTGGAGAAATACAAGCAGCAGACTTGTGGGTCACTGAAGGCATTCCAACTGTTACTTACTGCCGTGGATGTACTAGTAGCATGCTAATGGTCCACGAATGGCATGCCAACTGTGGCCTACTACTGGGGACATAATAGTGGCATACTTACGGGCCTTTTGTTGTATGCCAACTATTCGTTATTACTAAAGAAACATTATCAGCAAACTTATGTACCATTTATTGCATGCCCACTGTTACTGCTGGGGAAATATTATTGATATTTCCATGGGCCATTTATGTCATGCCGATTTTATACTGTTGCGCAATAGCATATACCATATGTGAATTCACTTGATTTTTTATTTTATGCGTATATGAAATAAAATTTCTATGTGATATTTCTGGTTATACGAAAAACACAGTTTTTAGGCTGAAAACCTGCAAAGCATGACATGTAAAAAAATTCGTTATTTTGCATTTTCAATTCTACCGGATGGTATCCCGAAACTAAAATACTAGTATTTTAAACAAAACACAGAAATCCCAGTATTGAATTATGATACTAACATAGATTGTGTCTATAGCAAAGCTAATTTTGCAACTTATGTGTAGAAAGCACTCAAATTTACATAAAACGGTTTACGTATAGACATGGTAGCGTAGACGCTAGCATTCTAATCTCTGAACGAAAGTATTGTGTACGATACCTGGTTCTTCCTAAGAAATTATCCAATTAAGAAAAAGTACTTAAGAAAACAAATATGAACATAGTATTTCAAAATTCTTTTTGGGTAAAACATAATTATTTTTTGGCTTTGAAAATGCATGGCAAGCTGCTACTAAGTGCGCCACAAGTGGCCAATAGCGGGGTTGTAAGTGACAAACAGCTGTGCCACAAGTGGCTTGCCAACAGTTTGCTGATTACATGAGGCAGGCCAGAAGCAATAAGCTATAAGCTAGTGGGCCACTGCTGTCACGCATGGCCCACTAATGGTGCTGACATCTTTGGGGGACAGTTGCTGCTCGTACAGAAGCGGGCCAGCTTGTAGGCAGATCGTATATTGCTAAATTGACGTAATCTGAACAGTGGCCCATATGTGGCCAATTGCACACAACAGCCAAGAGGCATCACGTGAGCCAGAAGCATCTGCGGGTGCATTAAATACGTTGACTGATTGTTAACTGGTTATGGAAACAGTATGTTGATTGCTAGTTTAAAAGCAGTTTTGCACAAGTGGGCCAACTGACTTTTGCTTCATAATATGTTACTTTTATCTCTGTTTTGGAGTATGGCGTACTTCATTAGATGAACTTCCATGCACATGTATAAGGAAGTTTGTTAAAGGCCTTAACAGGTCATTAAATGAAACAACATAGCAAATTCGCCTAGAATACCAACCAAAAGCTGTGTTATAAATTAAAGCGATCACGAAGCCACTAGTTTAAGAAAACGTTTAGAATTAAACGAATATTCTAAGGGAATCCTCAGTTATGTATAAATAATTCCTGTGGCGTGTGGGAAAATACTAGAATATAATGTAAGCTGTTCACATCCTGTTACCTGATCTGACATGAAAGCCAATAGAACAGGCAAACCTTCGTGTCTGCAACGTAATTTTTTCTGTCGCTACAATAGAACAGTTACATTCACAAGAAAGTTATTACAAACAATGTGTTTTTCTGAAACGAAATGTCAGGTTTTCCTCCAATGAAATTGACCGGTTCTTTACCACTATATATGCTCTAACTATACGATAAAAAGTGTACCAAAACCATATGCTCCCATAGCGTAGTTGAATCTACTAAATTTGTACGTCAGCTTACGTTGCGAGAGTACTTGGGTTGAAATATCAAGTATGGTACATGTTATCATTGAGCATTTTAATCCGCAAGCAGCCTCCGGATTAGAAAACTGCATAAAACAGTGATTAGAATTAGCAGCGATCTAAAATAATTACGTGAATATCGATGCATTATGTTGTCGTGTTACACTAGGGGTTAGTTTTCAATGTCTATCTTTGAAACCAAGTATCCAACGTAATTGAGCAATATCTAGGCCTAAATATTGTTCAACGAATTAGCAGTAATAAGTAGGCATTCGATACATTTTCCTTGAATAAGGTGAATTCTTATCATTTATGGCAAAACTTGTCACATCAAGACTGAAGTAGAATAAACTACCGCAACATAAGAGATTAAATTTATTTTCATTAAAGGAAATGTGATTAAGAATCTGAAAAATCTGAGATGGAATTCAGACAATATTTCACAATACAGATGAGGGTTTCGTGGGGGAAAAATCCAATCTTTAATATTCCCTTTGATTTATATTGGTTTGTGTTTATAGCTTGGCTCCCTGTAAATACATTATCTCCGAGGTATTAACAGCTTCCAAAAAGGTTATAAAATACCTAACTATTAAGTCTTTAAGAAGTGAATTATTATAAATATTAATTTCTAAGTAATTGTGGTTACTTCGCTAATTTAGTGTAAAAATGTAATTAATGAAGGTCGGTTATTTTCGTGCACACCAGTGAGTTCGGCCACCAACATATTNTAATTTAGTGTAAAAATGTAATTAATGAAGGTCGGTTATTTTCGTGCACACCAGTGAGTTCGGCCACCAACATATTAGTCTCCTAAAGCATAACTGTTCCCGTCATCACTCTCGCGATTACCGGCCCTTTTGCTTGATATAGCCTCAAANTAATTTAGTGTAAAAATGTAATTAATGAAGGTCGGTTATTTTCGTGCACACCAGTGAGTTCGGCCACCAACATATTTAGTCTCCTAAAGCATAACTGTTCCCGTCATCACTCTCGCGATTACCGGCCCTTTTGCTTGATATAGCCTCAAANTTTAGTCTCCTAAAGCATAACTGTTCCCGTCATCACTCTCGCGATTACCGGCCCTTTTGCTTGATATAGCCTCAAAACCAGCCGCAGGAGAAGTGGAAATGTTATGGATGCTGCACTGGGTCACAGACACAGACTGGAAAACGTTACCAATTCAAGCACACAATTTTACTTCTTGTCAAAAGAGTTGCTTGGTTCATTAAGACCACTGCTTCGACAGTTTTGTTAACAGTAAGTTATGCCCTATCACTTTAAACTGGCGATGCGACTTCTCAATAAGAAACCGTCACGATAAGCTCATTGAATTTGAATGTACAGTGAAGAGCCAAAAAAAAAAAAAAAAATGGTAGACCGGCCTAATATCGTGTAGAGCTCCCGCGAGCACGCAGAATTGCCACATGACGACGTGGCATGGACTCGACTAATGTCTGAAGGTATACAGGAGGAAATTCACACCATGAATCCTGCAGGGAAGTCCACAAATCCATAGGAGTGTGCGGCGGTGGAGATCTCTTCTGGAAAGCAAGTAGCAAGGCTTCCAAGATATGATCAATTATGTTCATGTCTGATGATTTAGGTAGCCAATTGAAGTGTCTAAAGTCAGAAGAGTGTCCTTGGAGCTACTCAGTAGCAACTCTCGACGTGTGGGGTGTCGCATTGTCATGCTGGAATTGTCGACGTCCGTCAGAATGCACAATGGACATGAATGGGTGCAGGTGATCGGACAGGATGCTTACGTAACTGCCACCTGCCAAAGTCGTATTTAGACTTATCAGGGGTCCCATTTCACGCCAACTGCACAGGCCCCATACCATGACAGAGCCTCCACCAGCTTGAACAGTCCCTTGTTGACATATATGGTCCATGGATTTATGAAGATGTCTCCATACCCGGACACGTACATCAGCCCGATACAATTGCAAACGAGACTCGTCAGACCACAATGGCGGTGTTGGCGGGTCCAGGTGAGGCGTAAAGCTTTGTGTCGTGCAGTCAACAACGGTACACGAGTGGGCCTTCGGCTCCGAACGCTCATATCAATGATGGTCCGTTGAATAGTTAGCATGCTGGCACTTGTTGATGTNTCCGAACGCTCATATCAATGATGGTCCGTTGAATAGTTCGCATGCTGGCACTTGTTGATGTCCCAGCATTAAAATCTGCGCCAATTTGAGAAAGGGTTGCACGTCTGTCACGTATAATGATTCTCGTCAGTCGTCGTTTGTCCCGTTCGTTCACGATCTTTTTCCGGCCGCAGTGATGTCGAAGATTTGATGTTTTACTGGATTCCCGATATTAACGGTACACCCGTGAAATGGTCGTACGCAAAAATCCAAATTTTATCGCTACCTCGGAGATGCTATGGCCCATCTCTCGTGCACCGACTATAACACCACGTTCAAATTCCCTTAAATCTTGATAACCTGCCATTGTAGCAGCAGTAACCCATCTAGCAACTTTGCTAGACGCTTGTTGTCTTATATAGGCGCTGCCGACCACATCACATTACTCTGATTGGTTCCATACCTCTGTTATTTGCATACGCATACCTATACCAGTTTTTTTTGGCTCTCCAGTGTATAAGATGCATTGTCTGTTATGGCATATGGCCAAGCAAAATTAATACTAATGTTAAACATGATTATATTTTATAACTACATCAACAATAAAGCACCATACTTCGTTGTTAATAGCCAACTCATTCAAGCACCTTGACTAGCAACCTATTGCTCAAATCCTGAAGGTCGTGCCGGAACCTGGGATAGACATTGCCTCTTAAGCTTTGCGACACATATCACCAATATGCGAGCAGTGGACATGGTAACTTAGGGTTCTTCACAATGTAGGATAACAATTTTTTAATTATCACAGTCTCACTTCTCCATTTTAAAAGCCGAAGAACATCTGTTTGGAAACGTTTCTGCTGTAAATGCACATATAAAAAAACTTAGAGAAGTTTAAAGTGCGTGTGTCTGAAGCCAATAATAGTGAATTTATTTCAACACGCGGAACACTTTCTTGTTTATAACTATTGGTTGACATGTTTTTAGAGACTTTTAATATACATTCGACATATAGTTTGAGTTAGAATATTTTATGGCACCAAAAATATTTTACTTCGGAAGCGAGTGAATTCACAAAGAAATAAAAAGCTAGAAATCATAATTATGAAACTTAAATTGAGAAAACACTATTGGAGTAAAAAAAATCTCTTAATATCACACAAATGTTCTCAGGTATATACTTTGTGTGTGGATGTACTTTGTACGTGTCTTCAAGCAAATATGTATGTGTACATGCATTTCCTTGCAATAAAGTCATTGCAATGGGAACTGATTTTGCAAAGACAATAGTTAGATATAGTATGTTCTAAGACAGCATCTTGACAGGCACACAGGGACACCGAAGCTTGGTAAGGAAATGACAAACCTCATGTGTTTACATTCCGCTTCGGGGGCGGCCATCTTGGCAGCCAGTGACACTCGGAAGCGGCCATGTTGGCAGCCAGCGCCAAAATTCCCCAATGCAAAAAAAAAATTTCTTTGCAGCAACTTATTTTTCAAAATTAAGGTTTTTAAAAGATTGATTTAATATTTCAAAACCGTGGTTCAATATTTCAAAATAGTGATTTAATATTTTAAAATATTGATGTAATATTTCAAATGATTTAAAAAATAATTTTTCCTCGCTCATTCCCTGGCTGCCATGTTTGTTCATGGAGGATCCCTAAGCCAACACCAAGGGGTAGCCATGTTGGTTGTGGCTCCAGAAGACGCCGCACCATATGGTTATGTAATGCTCTGGCATTCAAGAGGCCACGGTGTAGCAATGGGTAGAGCGCAACTTCACGCTCTTGCATTCACGCACCGACGATGGTGGCTCCCAACAGAGAGGCGAACCAGGACATAGCTTCGGGACCTCATGCTCCAGCTTTCAATTGGAAGGGTGCTGCGGTGATGCAATGGGTAGAGCAAAACTTCACTTTCTTGCATTCATGCACTGACGATGGTGGCAACTAACAGAGACGCCAGGCCATAGCTTCGGTAGCTACGGGACATAATGCTCTCGCATTCCATAGCAAGGGTGCTGCAGAGATGTAATGGATAGAGCGCAACTTCACGCTCTTGCATTCATGACGGCTCCCAACAGAGAGCTTCGGGACTTCAGGCTCTGGCATTCAAGGGGGGTGCCGCGATGATGCAATGGGCGGACCGCATCTTCTCACTCTTGCATTCACGCACCGACGATGGTGGCTCCCAACAGAGGCGCAAGCCAGGACATAGCTTCGGGACTTCATGCTTCTGCATTCCATTCGAAGGGTGCTGCGGTGATGCAATGGGTTGAGCGCATTTGCACGCTCTTGCATTCACGCACTAACGATGGTGGCTCCCAACAGAGATGCGAACCAGGACATAGCTTCGGGACTTCGCACTTCAGCATTCTATGGGAAGGGTGCCGCGGTGATGCAATGGGTAGAGCGCAACTTCACTTTTTTGCGTTCATGCACCGACGATGGTGGCTCCCAACAGAGACGCCAGGCACTAGCTTCGGGAGCTATGGTACACCACGCTCTCGCATTGCATAGTAAGGGTCCCGCGGTGATGTAATGGGTAGAGTGCAACTTCACGCTCTTACATTCACACACCGAAGACGGCTCCGAACAGAGACGCCAGGCAGGACATAGCTTCGGGATCTAAGGGAACTTCGACGATGGCGAAGCCATCGTCGAAGACGCTGAAGATGGGAGCAAGCTCCCGTCTTCAGCCACACGAAGTTCTGACGATTTTTCTGTATTTTTTGGAGGTCGAGGTTAAGGTCTGGAGGTCAAGGTCAAAGTCAAATTCATATTTTCCTCCTGCATATCATGTTAGTGATCAATTTGGGGGTCAAGGTCAAGGTCTGGATATCAAGGTCTAATTATTTTCCTCGTGCATATGACATCAAGGTAAATTTATTTTCTACTTGCATTTCCCTGTGATTTTTGGAGGTCAAGGTTAAATTATTTTCCAATTTAATACCATGTCAGTGATTAAAGGCCAAGGTAAAATACTATGACGACATCCAAGATGACCATCGAATTCCCTATGATTTTTGGACATGGCTGCCAGGGAATGATTACCCTGTAATTTTTGGAGGTCAAGGTCAAATTATTATTTTTCTACATGAATACCATGTCAGTGATGAAAGGTCACGGTCAAATTTATTCCTCCGTGCATACCATGTCGGTACTCGAAGGTCAAGGTCAAATTTGTTTACCAGTGAGACGGGAGGCATCAGCATTAGCTTGGTTATGACTAATGCCAAAAAAATATTACTATGACGACATCCAAAATGGCCATGGTCTCAAGAATCCTTCAATAAACATGGATATAATAAATGAATAACATTAAAATAATACTATGACCTCATCCAAGATGACCGTTGTCTCAAGAAACCTTCGAAAGAGAACTGAGTTCGTGCCTTGGAACTGTACAAAAATGTTAATTCTCTTTCGGACTTTGACAAAATCTGATAATTGGCTTTTCCTAGTGATGGACGTGAACTTAATATTAGCATTTATATGATAAATGAATAACGTTAAAATAGATTACACCATCCAGGATGACCATCCGCTGAACATGTCATGTGTTCTTTCATGTCAATATCATGATGAGATATTCTGTGAAACATTAACTAGTGCTAGACAAGACCATCCTGCTCTGTACAACAGTCATTACACATTGGTTTTCTCATACTCCTTTTAACAACCTTTTACCTATATGCCTGTCGAAGACATGTCTCATGCTCTACCATTTTAAATCGTTTTTTTTCGGAAGGGATATGTATAGCCCTCGCAGCTTTTTCAACGATCATGTGTGCACCGGCCGTCCACTGTGCTCTGTGTGTACACTCAGGGTCAACACGGCATCTTGCTGGCACCTGCTACTGGTCCTCTAATATATATTTTGGGGTAAGTTTTTCGTCTGCATCGTGGTGGCGAGTAGATATATAAAACAAATGTATTATTATATTACCGATAAGAGGGATTGACTGTACCTTTTCGAAACACACAACGCTTTAACAGAGAGTATTAAATGAATCTCATTTAAGTTGGGTGTAACAGTCATGCACATGGTCGGAACCTATAGTAGCCTACAGTAGCCAGTCACACATACAGTACGGTCTGTTCCCGGAGCTGTTCGCAGCCAATCAGCGACTGGGTACGTCTTTATCAAAGGAACCGTCACACTGTTTCGTGTCTATGTTATTATCTACTCTGTGCCAGCACTTTATGATCGGCTGCTGTTTTTTTTCTGCAATGGACTAAGATTGCCTACTTTTATAGAGACACAAGTACTCGATTGAATGATAATTCTTTCTGTTGCACCAGATTAACTCAAATTTAACATATTAGTTAAAGAGTTTAAAGTGTACTTTCAAGTGTTGTCCTCTGTTTCACGTTGTGGTATGTCACAAGATGAGAGGGAGTTTTCACTGCAAGGACAGCAAACGTGTTGATGTATTTAACCTAAGGTGTTCTGTACGCTGTGTGTCGCCGAGCGGTGTATAGTCATTACAACTTCTCTCGTTTTTTAACCTACCGCTGGCTACATTCAGTCACAGGTCTTGGCCTGTACTCGTACCGTGCCACGACCTATCTGCCCGTTTATACACTCTTGCTATTTGACATCTGGTCCTTACAGCCATTCATATATTTTGATATTTTAGATTATTTCGTATTGCCTGCTCATCGTCTTTAGTATTCATGAGGTACTCACATGTTCGGCATACAACTCGCCCATATTTTTGTATCTTTTAAAATATCTCAGTTTGTTGTAAGTAGTCCATCCTTAATTTTATTTATGTATATGCTTTCATATATCTACATATATATATATATACATATATGTATTTCAACCAAGTCATTAACGTCTTTGCAACACTATGAAGCTAGACTTCCCGTCACTATTCACAGAAGGTTCACGAATCATGTATTCATGAATATTCTTCCATAATAGTAGGTTGTTAGATACTTCTGAGTCAGAGTACTAGGTTCCAATCTGTGTTTCTACACGTAGGTAAGTGTTCTGCACGTCGAAATTCAGTCATGTTGGCGGAAGGCTATCATGCGCCTAGCAGGAGCTGTGTGACCTTTGGAGCCTTACATAACACTCTGTTGGCTAGTGTTATTCGTTAAACTTGACAAGACCTGCACGGTGCTTGCGTCGTCACCCAACCATCTGAGCTGTCTAACATATTCCACAGCGTATGACAACAGTCGCATTATGTTGCTAGTGTTGTACACTGAATGTATTGGACCATTTCAGTCGGTTTGTAAGGAAGTTATCTGCTAGTCTGTTGTACTGGCCAGAATAGTCTGGTAGTGTATAACATCGTTAATTTTTTCATTCTATGTTTGGCAGTTAGCGATGACTCGAGCTGTCGTCCTTGTAAAGGACTGATGGTAATCGTTTATATTAATATTTTTTACAGTTAATTATATTTTCGACATTTGTCAAAATCTGGTTCTTCTCAGAGGTGGAGGTGAACTTAATATTGACAAGGATTAACATAAATTAGTAACATCGAAATGATTTACATACTTTTACCTTCAGACTTGACATAATACAAATACATAATCACATTTGATACATGCTCAACATAGTGTTCATTCGAGCGAAACCTTTATGTTGACTGATTTAGAAGAAGAACAATATCTTCTGTGAACATTCAAGTGGCTCTTATTCGAATATACTGCACTGCAGTTATCTCATGGGTAGGTCTTGTAGACGGTAGCAAATTTACAGTTTCTATCTTCATGTTGTTTGGTCCTGCTATGCTTCCTGAATTTCTTGCCGCAATACTTGCACTCGCTTCCTGATGAACTACTAACATAGCCTTTGCATGTATTGTTATATATATACACACTATCACTTAGGGCAAACATGGCATCACAGGTATCACAGTGGAATGTTTTGTATGCCGGTCTGAACATGCAATGGCAACTTTCATGCCTACGTGAATTATACCTTGTGTTAAAAGTATTTCCACAGAAGTTACATTGATGACGTATCGCTTGCATCGGCTCTTCAAGACCCCTTGCTGTTGGCCAGGTTGTAGACAGTAAATCGTCTGCTATTGGTTCCATCCTCATATTATAGCAGGGTGCACGATTGTAGTAGTAGTTACAATGATATCGTAATGCGTGCAGTGGCTCTTCAGTGTACCTTGCTGTTGATGCCGATGTAGGCGATGGTGAGACTTCATCCATTGATTCTGTCTTCATATTGTTGTAAACAGGCCTGTTTGACAACGGAATAGTCTTCATTTTACATTATGTTCGCTTATATATACTATACATGTGTCAATTTGTATTGCATGTCTCGGCTTTCCTCAGTGAACGACAGCCTCGCGTAGCATGTTAGGTTCCTTTATGCGCTGTGGTGTCATGTCGGAGGGCTGGGATGTGCGCAATAAATATGCCTTCCTAAGCATTGTATCATATAGTATTTCGTGTGACGTCGTGGAAGCAAGACCTACAACGGACGGTCTGCTGTAAGTATGAAACAATTTAAGTATACTCGAATTTGGGAAGATTCTGAGATCACCCTCCAGGCTTCGCATGCATAATGTATATATATTTCCATTGCTCTCGCGCCAGAAGAGTGACGGTAAAACCATGTAATCGCGATTTTCTCTCTCTTGGCGAGACAGGGTACTATAACATAATATTATTATTATTATTTTAAAGCAAATTCGAGTTTCTTTTTTAATACTCTCTCTTGGGACACTACTCAGCTGCCGCAGCATCCACTCTATCCATTGCATCGCCTCGGGCCCTCTTGGGATGCGAGAACTACTTTACACTGACGGCCTTGAAAGTCGTCTGGTGTGTGCATGTGTCCCCCCTCTCCTGGCTCACAGTGCCTCGGCATGTGTCTCTTCACATTTACACATATTTTCTCGATGCTGCATTCCACTTGTGTCTTGAAAGTGGGCGCGTGCGTACGTCTATGTAATTAATCTGCATGATGTCTTTTTTTGTGTACTGACTGATCGTACAGCCTGGCTGCAGCATATATATGTCATGGAGGCATGGTGGCCATCTCTCTCTTAGGGACATGCCTGCCCCTTGCTCTGTGCATGCAGGAGCGCGAAGTGTGCACTCTATCCACTACTCTACCGAGGCCCCGTCGAAATGGAATGCTAGTAGGTGCCATTTAACATGCCATCTATTCATTCCATCACTGCGACACCTCATAGCAATGGCGTGCAAGTGCATGGTGTTTTTTTACATGCGCACTCTATATGCTATGCTATCACAGCCGCCCCAATCGTACTCAAAGTTTTGATTTCGGATGTCGAGTTCTTCGAGCAAATTTGTACTATGTTTATTCGTCATCCCTTTTAATATCTTGCTGCGATTCGTCTCTGAAAATGTTTCGTCGTGGTGAGGGACATCGTACCGATGGCACCGAGGTTCCCATCTAACTTCTTACTTATTGCTTCCAGCGCATTCGTGTCATTAAGGTGACTGCCTAGTTTCGCTCGTCCACATCGTTCGAAGCTTTGTCATTAAGGAGACTGTCTAGTTTCGAGCAAGACCGCTAACTTGATCGCCTACATCGTTAATTTTTCTTCTCTGTAGCTGCAAATGCACCGCCTAACATGAGCATGACGTTTTAACATGCACTCTACCCATTGCGTCACCATAGCACCCTTTGAACTGGAATGCTAGAGCGTGACATTTAACTTGACATTTTAGGTGTATCTCTTGGGACACGTCTGCCCCCTGACATGTGAATGCGAATGCATGAAATTGCGCTCTATCCATTTCATTACTGCGGCACCACCCCCATTGCTATGGAAGGCAAGAGCGTGAAGTCCAGTAACCCGAGGGAGGCCTCTCTGGGGAAATTTCTGCCACCTACCCTGTGTATGTGGGAGCATGAAGTTGTGCTCTACCCATTGAAATGGGATTCTAGAGCGTGAAGTCCCGAAGCCCGAGGCATGCGTCTCTATTGGGACCCGTCTGCCCTCCCCCGGGGATGCGAGAGCGCGATGTTTTAACATGCACTCTATCCACTACACTAGTGCGGCCCCCCATTGACATGAAATGCTAGAGTGTGAAGTCCCGATGTCCTGGCTGGCGTCTCTGTTGGAAGCATTCTTCGGTGTATGAATGCAAGAGCGTGAAGTTGTGCTCTAGCCACTACATCACCACAGCACCCTTGCTATGGAATGCGAGAGCATGATGTCCCATAGCTCCCGAAGCAATGGCCTGCCTGGCGTCTCTGTTGGGAGCCATTGTCGGTGCGTGAATGCAAGAGCATGGATTTGCTATCTACCCATTACATCACTGCGGCCCCTTGCTATGGAATACAGGAGCATTAAGTCCCGAAGGTATGTCCTGGCTTGCGTTTCTGTTGGGAGCCCCCATCGTCGGTGCGTGAATGCAAGAGCGTGAAGTTGCGCTCTTCACATTGCATCACCGCAGCACCCCCCCTTGTAAGCGAGAGCGTGAAGTCCCGAAGCTCTCTGTTGGGAGCCGTCGTCGTCTGTGCGTGAATGCAAGAGCGTGAAGTTGCGCTTTACCCATTGCTTAACAGTGGCCCCTTGAATGCCAGAGCATGACATAACCATTGGGCGCGGTGTCTTCGGGAGCCACAACCCACATGGCCACCCCTTGGCGTTGGCTTAGGAAGCCTCCATGAACAAACATGGCCGCCAGGGAATGAGCGAGGAAAAAAATTTTTTTTGGGACTTTTGAAATATTTAATTAATATTTTGAAATATCGAATCAATGTTTTGAAATATTAAATCAATCTTTCAGAAACCCTAATTTTGAAAAATAATACAATTTTGAATATTTATTTTGTNAGCCACAACCCACATGGCCACCCCTTGGCGTTGGCTTAGGAAGCCTCCATGAACAAACATGGCCGCCAGGGAATGAGTGAGGAAAAAAATTTTTTTTGGGACTTTTGAAATATTTAATTAATATTTTGAAATATCGAATCAATGTTTTGAAATATTAAATCAATCTTTCAGAAACCCTAATTTTGAAAAATAATACAATTTTGAATATTTATTTTGTAAAAAAAAAATTTTTTTTAAATTTATTTTTAAAAAAATTGCAAAATTTTGCACTGGCTGCCAAGATGGCCGCCTCCGAAGCGGAATGCAAAGGCATGAGGTTTGTCATTTCCTTACCAAGCTTCGGTGTCCCTGTGTCCCTGTCAAGACTCTGTCTTAGAACATACTATATCTAACTACTAAAGACCTATAATTTCATGTTATTCTAAAATAATGAACAACATATTTTTTTACATTTTTTTGGTAATATACTTTTTAAACACTACATATGTAGCTGTCCCTTGGACCAAAATGTTAGCAGCATCAAACAGATTTTTCATATTTAGAGGTCTGAAAATTTAGCAAACGCGATAACGCGAAAAAAAAAAACGCGAATTTTCACATAAATAAATAAATATTACCATTTTTTAAGATTTCAACTGTATTTAACGAATTGTACAAAATCCTGAAGTATTTTCGCTATTTATTATTGTTTTATGTCACATAGTTGCTTTTTACGACGTATTTTATGTGTTTTTGCATATTCGAATACGAATGCATGGAGAGTTGGCCAGTAAACTTTTTCTATTTCCACCATAAACGAAAACATGCTTTACTTTTCATCACGTGTGTTTACAGACATAGATAACATGAGTGCAAGTGATGATGCGTCACTTTGAACATTCTAGTGCCTGACACTGCAGGTTTATTTTTTAATTAGGATACCCCGACGTAGTGGTGCTAAAGTCTACCAGGCATTACGTCATCTAAGGAATTCGCGCCAACTAGCTCGCCTAGTTTGTTTACATTCGTATCATCGTCACGTTTTATCCAAAAATTTGTTATTTATTAACAAAGCGTCGCGGAGGAGAAAAATGTGTTTATATAAATGTAATAATGTAAAATTTATTTGTAAATTGAATTATCACGTATTTTAGTCTTGTGTTCTTCCAGCTAACTGTATTTATCATACATATTATTTATACAAATGTGCATTTAAAAAATAACACGTTTTGAACAAACAAAAATTTTGTCAGCCGGCCTAACGAAAAAACTATGTTGTTGAAAGTTTAAATAGTTCCAAAACATAAAGGTAGATCCCTCAAATTTTTTTTTCTGTTCGTACAAAGCACTTTTATTATTATTTTAACAGTTCTTTTATAATTGTTTATAAATTGTTTACATTAGTCTCTTCATAAAACAGTATTCCCTTGTCAGTGGATTGTGAACGTTGTTCTAAGTGTCAGGCAGAATACAAAATCTTAAGTAATAAAATGTGAAATTTTTGCAATATTGTCTGTTGATAAAGGAAACTGGTGGTTTTGTCTTAAAAACGTAACTGTATATTTCTCCGGAAATAAGATATTTTGCAAGGACATACCAATTGATGAAATTACCGCTTTTTAACAGGAATAACACTGTCAATTCAGGTTGTACGAATGAAGTAACATTTCTCAAACTACGTACATCTTTATAAATAGCACATGAAAAAATTGGAGCAATTCTCATGCAGAAACCTGCATTTTTGTAGCAAGAAAATAACAGCTATTTTTGACAAAAGCAACACATATTTTTGAAAAAAATTTCACATATTTTTGAAAAGAAAAATATAATAACACCTACTATTTAGATCTCTATTCATAATGAATCTGAACTAGCTATACGGAAGCGCCGGAACGCAAAGGTTCACCGCACAAAGATAAAAAAAAAAAAAGCGTGACGATGGTAATGAGTTTTGAAAGAATGACGAATGAAAAGAGAAATGGGCCGAAACAAGGCGTGTTTCATTCTTCGCTCGCAAAGGGCATTTATGAAAATGAGCAGCGGTGCAACACGTCAGCACAAAAGAAACGAGGTGGAAGGGCACAAAGCTGGCCTTGCTTTGTGCCGAGCTCCGGTCCTAGCGCGGCAAGTGAAAACATTCTAATGACCGCGCCTTTCCACAGCGCGTCTTCATTTTCTGGTTCGCTCTCACTCACCGAACAATACGCGGGTCTCTCTTTGTCTCGCGTCGCGCCAACATCGTGTCAGCCGATTGTACCTCTGCTCCTCCAAGATATTTAATTAAGAAATGGAAAAAAAAATTCTGCGGCATTGAGAAGACAGATTCCTGTGAGCACTGAAATGAGACACGACAACCTTTTAATTCTGTTAAATAAATTGTTCGGCTAATCATAAATTCTCGTATTCTACGCCAAAAGTAAATGTATCAGGATCCGTTTCTATGTGCACGCTAATTATTATTTGAACGTGCAACCATCGTTTCTGAAACGGTTCTTTCTTTTTTAAGAGCGACCGCCATTGTTGAGTTCGCTAAAGCGTTCCGGGTTGAGGGCGTGATATACGGTTGACAATGTGCGCAGTTCAACATGCAACCAACCTAGAGGTGCAAACTGATGGATGAAGCTCTCGCTCACGACTGAATACCACGACCCTTGGCAACGTCATACTGATGGGAAGTTTGGTGCGTTTATGACTGTCAGAACAATTGCAATGCGGGTCTCCGCCTCCCTTGTTCTATTCAGGTTAGGAAGCGCAATTGTTTTAGTTAGACAACCAATAATTTTCGCCACCAGGATGCACTGTCGTTGCATGTATACTGGATTTTTCAATTTTGTATGCAAGGAAAAGGGATAATGGCAATTTTCATAAAATAATTATAATTGTACAATAACTTCCAATTTTTTATGAGGTAGAATCTAAGTAAAGAATGAACTTGTTTGATCGCACTAGATTGGAAATGTAACTAAATATGTTTACATGTTTATTAATATTCTGTCGTAATCTAGATTTAGCAAAACGTTGGGCTACAAAATTGTATTATTTAAGTGTGACAAATGAATATGCATAAATTGTAAATTTGTTAAAAGAGCGTTCCTGCAATGTTCCCTATGGGGAAAGGAGAAAAGTACAAAGTTCCTTTTAGTGACAGCTATATTTATTTCGCGCTTAAATTCCTAACTTTTTCCTCCAGAGATAAGATTGTTTATGAACGCCTATTGCCCAACACTGTTAGATTTTTCCTGTTTGTTCTTGTAAACACCATTGGAAGGCGTGAATAACATGAACGAAATAAAGTTAATATTACATTTTAGCTGGAGAAAGTATATACTACAATTCAAGCCATACACGAGATTTTACACACAAATATTCAGAATTGCTCAATTTACCGCCAGCTTAAAAGCGACTTATGAGGAACACCAGCTCACCTAGCGGTGTAAATTATTCCAATGCCAAACTCTTCCATAAATTGTCTCGTTTTGTCCCTTATCTGAGTACAATCAACCTTAACAGTAGCTAATAACATTTTAAAAAGCTACGCGATAGTAACGTTTGTTGAGTGAAATTAACGCTGTCACATTCTGGAAATAAAATGTGACATTGCGAAGCTGCAAGAGGCGAATGCCAATTACTGTGATACCACGCCTCCTGCTGTAGGACGCCCGCAGGAAAAAAAATCATCCTGCTAGGTAAGGATCGGATGTAGCGGATGGCCACTGGAGCTCTAGAAGGCTGAGCTTCCAGTGCGATGTGGAAAGTATTCCAGAGCAACCCGGCGGTGCCACAACGGGGATTGTCGTCTTGCCAACTGTTGTGTTAGCTGTACGTCCGCCGCGTCTAGTTGTGTTGGTATCCCCGACTAGGGTTGCGTGCCCGTACTTACGCCACATCGCGGATGTAAGTCGAGCTCGGGAATATCTGCTCGTCTTTCGCAACATAGTCCTTTCACGGTTACTTAAAACATTTCTGAAGCCATGCTAAAGTTTTATTATCATGATATTCCTCCGCATCATGCAAACCGAGTCTAAAAAAATTACACCTAAGAGACAGCGGATCGTATTTGTGCGCACTCACTGTAATGCTATTTTGTATAACAACTATTTAATACAAGAGAGTACCAGCACACCCATTTTCTCCCCGTTTTTATTCATAGCAATTATAAATTTAATGTTATAATGCAAAAATAAACAAAAAGTCAAAGTTCAATTTAACGAAAAATGAAGTACTTATATGTTAACAGAAGTATAAAATGCTTATGAAAAAGGAAACAACGAAACACGTAATTCATGGGGTGATATTTCAATGGTTTGACTTAAAAAGTTTGAAGAAAATTCGAATAGACTAAGGCATCAAAGAAATTTAATCAATCGTATGTTACACAAGTTCATGCTGTTACGGTAGTTAACATCACTATGCGTAGAAACTGGCCGAAAGTCATAACTTAAACAAATGCAAAACTCCTATTTGAAAATGAATTTACATTGCATGATGTAATGTAACGTCACTATACGTGTTTAGTGATGTGTGGATATTTTATAGGCCCCACGTACGGCGCCAGATGTAAAGTAACGAAAACGCTACTAAAGCAACAACAAATAATAAAGATGGATATATAGTTTAGAAGCGTGGAGGCTGAATATGGTATATATACGGATGTGTGACAGGATAATACTCATAAATAACACTACAAAACTCAATTTATAAATAATATGAAACATAAATGCGAAAAAATCAACTTACGACTGGAAATTCAGCAGAGACGTTTCGAGAAAAGTAAATTATTTCTGACAGGAAATATGAAATCGATTTTCAAACAAAATTTTATTTGTGGCCTCAGCAACACTAGCCCCTCTGGTGATTAATATGCTCCCTTAACTTTATGCCTGGCAATTCAAATTTTAATTTTTCAGAAGAAAAATTAATTAATTTGTGTCTCTTCTCCATAATAGCTTAGGGTATAACAAAAAGACAGTTCCAGGGTGTCCGTAGTTAAATTAACTAGGGTAAGTTCAAGTTGAAAAAAATTCGTCTCTGCTTCGAAAAAAAATAATTACTTGACTTAGCTGATTATAAATTAATAAGAAGGAATGTGGACTTTTTTGAAGTTCTGGGCGATCTGGTCGTCTGCAGTTGCATCCCCCTGGATGCAGCAGGATATTTCCTCGCGGGCTTCCCTAATTAGGCTCTCGGGCCTATAGTGCTAATACGGTCCCAGCACATGAATACGCATCGCGGTAGTTCGACATATTTACACCTGTAAAATTACGCGGGCGACGACCGATAGAGGTCTGCTTCTTCCTATTCTTGCTCTCGCGTCATCGTCTTCTTCCAGACGGCCTGTTTACAGGTGCGAACTCGTGTCCTTATATTAGAACTAAATTAAAAATATCTGCGGGCTGAACCCACGTGGGGCAGCGTCCTGCCGTCGAAAACCAAGATGGATCAAATTGTCTATTATAAACTTAATTAATTAACGACGTCGAAAACTGACCAATCCCGAGAGTGCTAGAGGCAATAATTACTCATCACGTCACTTAGTTACTATGGCAACGGATCAACAACTGCTTAGAAATTAGGGCCGTCTAAACATATCACAAATATAACAGACTGGAAACACATATAAATTTGTTATACCACAAAATATAAATGTGAAAATTATACGAACAATGAATTTATACACTAACACAATTACTGTGCAAATAAAAAATAACATACATGAAATCAGATTACGTCCTCAAAATACATAAATAAGTTAATAATAAAAATATGAGTATGGCCAAATTTACAACGTCACAACGTACATATTTCTTTGTGACAACGAAGTGAATATATTTCTTAGTTTGTTGTAACCTAAAATGTGCTGTGTATATTGTTTATACAGTCTAAGTTTCGTTTTAAAACGTTATCTTCTATGAAAATGACAGAGTTGTATAAAAAAAACATAACCTGGCATTTCTTTAATGTTTTCACATAGTTGTTAGAAATTATTTGTTAGAAATGAATCAATTGAAAAGCAATAATGCTTTTACTCCTCACGATTTTTAGTATAGTTATCGTCTACTAATTTTCCTATATTTCCATTATTTGTAACTTGAATATTCGTAGTTATCTCAGAAACTTCATTTATTTTCAAATAACTTCTGATGTAATAAATTTGCTGTTTAGCTTCTCCTTCTCAACGCGGACAACAGGAATAACATTTTGGTGACGAACCTGCTGTTCAGATTGTCCATGTTATTTAGTTTCAATATGCACGATCCGCATCCCACATATTTGTTTGTTACAGCAATACCTGCTTGAAGCTCCTATTGTACATGTGATACTTATATTCCTGAAACATCATCTACCATAAATTGAATTGAACGCGGTTAATGTTATCCAAATTAAATAGGTTTGTTTGCTGTTTCCACTATGGTCAAGATGTCACACCAAAACAAATTGATATGAGGGGTATTATTATAATAACTAATAATATATACGAAAGTTTGCCAAATTTATTATAACGGAAGTGACACCCACAGAACACGCACTTTTGCTCACATATCGCAAAGATTTGTGACAATAATTATTCCCTAAACAAATATCAACAACAAATATTTTGTACAGTAACACAAACATATATTTTTTACGCGTTGGTACTAACCAGTGTGTTCGGAGAAAGAGATTTTATTTAATTATTATTAATTTTCAATTCCAAATCTTTCCTGCCAAGCGATTATTGAGAGCAATGATAGAATTGTTAATATGATATTCCATTGGGCTTTTCACCACAGACCTGTGATAAATGCCATGAGCTTAACGTCAACTTCTGAAGCCAAGGAACTAGACATCATCAGATATTCATAACATTCAGTAACCTTACTAACTCATACATCAGTAATCATAACTGACATAAAATAATGCGTGTACAAAAATAAAATTACACATGGGTGCGTTTCTTGAAAATAAGTGTATGAATATATACAATATATTATACTTTTTACAAAAATTATAGATTTTTACACACATTTCTCTAAACAGACATTATTGCATTCTTTAGCATCTTAGCACATATATTTCACTGCAGCGAATATTGTCTAATATTCTCTGTGTACTGAAGAATTTTCAGTTAACAGTGCCCAGGAAAGTCACCGTCAATTCCTGGTGTATTGCAAATACGTATATGATAGCCACTCTATTTTCAAGTCTAAAAATTTTACATGAACTAGAGGATTATTTTTTATTGATAAACTCCTCATGTAACCGAAAGTTAGCTGTTGTTAGGAATTTATCCAAAATGTAACTTTAGGCTGCATCATGAAGATCACAAATGCACAAATGTAATAACAGAATTTCCCGACGAAATGTACTAGGCTAGACAATTCTTTCAAAAACATGTCCTGCTCGTAGAATCACGTGCGTGATCATTCCTGTGTCTAATATTTCCTTTTTTTTTTAAATGTATTATTATTGTGAAAGAATCAAGAGCCGAAGACCTTCTGTACTTAAAGAAAATTCTTAAAAAACATTATTATAATTTCCTTGTAGATTTTAAATAAATTATTATTATATATCAGAAAAACACAAATAATATACCTACAAAATTCATTTGCGATGCATATATTGCACCAATATAATATACATGAAAAACAAAGCAGCACACTTGATTATAGAACACATCAACTTGACTAATAATAAGTAGTGTTGACAATTATAATATATTTCTTATCAGATCCACACAAAGATTAAAACTGGACATGAATATGCAAACTGCTCTGTTGATTAAAGATTATTTTTAAACAATTATTATTTGCAGAATAGAATTAAAGCAATTTATATGACTAGACGAACAATAAGAGCAATTTAAAAATGAGGGCACCTTTATGTGCCCAGTAAAGCCTCTTTTCAATAAACCAATACGTTATAATATTGATTTAAAAATCCTCTATAAAAATTAGGTTTCGGAGCAGGCAGCCAAATGATCCGTTAGAGCGCTACCAAATAAAATATCAATGAACGAGCACAATTAAAAAAAAATTTACTACGGCCAACGCGAGAGTCGTAAACATGAAATATTAAAACAGTTATTTATTCTTGGGCAGCAAACAAGACTAACCACAACACGTTAAAACAGGATACACACAGCAACACTAGGTCTTAGTTAAAGCAAAAACCAGATTTATACTGGCGACTGAGACCACAATTTTCATAAATCGCTATCCCTGCTGCATACCCAAGACAATACATCTACGCCACACAAGACATTAAAACAATTAAAAAGCCCATCTATCGTGACGCTAGCGTTACGAGCGCTGCAGTAGATTTCATAAAATCATTCGCTTGCATCATCTTCATTAAAAAAATCAAAGTTATATCCAGTGTGGCACCATATGTATCAACTTGGCCTAGCTATTGCCCTAGCTATATACCTACTAACTATTGACCAAGCTATATACTTACTAACACATTTCAGCAGTGAGATTTAATCATTTTTATACCTCCATTGAACCAGACATTTTATCGAGTTCGTTGTTCACTTTACCATGCAGTTAAATCTCCAACAGTTTAATCCAGACAAGTTCTTTGCTCAGCTTTAAATCTCGGTCATACTTAAAGCAGACAACTGACTCCTGCCAGACTGATCCCTTCACAATCAGAATCACACGCACAACAATCAGAACCACAATCAGAACCACAATCAGAACCACAATCAACACCACAATGAGAACCACAATCAGCACCACAATCAGAACCATAAACAGTACCACAATCAGAACCACAATCAGCACAACATGTGCAACAATCAGCACAACATGTGCAACAATCAGTACCACAATTAGCACCACAATCAGCAACACAATCAGCACCACAAACCACACCAAGATCAGCACCACACATAACAATCAGCACCACACACACCACAATCAGCACCACACACACCATAATCAGCACCACACACACCACAATCAGCACTGCACTTATCACTGCACTTAGCACCACACTTCGCACTACAGACATCATAAATGACCCATAAATAACCCATATATATGCTTAAATAACCCATAATGACACATAACGACCCATAAATAACCCATAATGACAAATAAAAGAAACATAATGACCCATATGTGATACATAATGACCCGTACCTACCCCTAAAAGACCCATAAAATATAGATCTGCCATTAATGGGTCTTTATGGGTTAATTATGGATCATTTATGGGTCATAATAACATTTGTAGATCATTTATGAGAAATTATGGTCATTTATGGGTTTTATGTGTCATTTATAGGCCATTATGTGTTATAAATAAGACACTATGAGTTATTTATGGTGTGTGCCATGCAAAGTGCGGTGCTGTGTGTGGTGCTGTGTGGTGCAGATTGTGGTGCTGATTTTGGTGTTGATTGTTGTGTTGATTGTTGTGCTTATTTTGGTGCTGAATGTTGTGCTGATAGTGGTGTTGATTGTAGTGCATGTGGTGCTGACTGTAATGCTAAATGTATAGCTGATTACTGTGTGTGTGGTGATGTTTGTGGTGCTGATTGAGGTGTTGATTGTGGTGTTGATTGTGCTGTTGATTGTGGTGCTGAGTTTGTGCGTGTGTTGCTGATTGTGAAGTGTCGGTCTGGCACTAGTAAGATGTGTTCTTTAAGTGTGACCATGATTACAAGCGAAGCGAACAACTTATCTGGAAAAAAACTGTTGGAGATATAACTGCATGGTAATGTAATCAACGAATTAGATAAAATGTCTGGTTGAATGAAGGCATAAAAATGCTTAAATCTCACTGTTTAAATTTGTAAGTAAGTTTATATATACATAAAGCAATAGCTAGACCAAGCAGATTACAAATTTTGCCACTGTGGAAAAGACTTCGGCTTTTTGTATACTGTAGAGTATACCTCTACGGATGTACCTTCTCCCACTTATGGAAAATTACATGTAAAACAGTGTTGCTACTGTGAAATGATCTTCAGCAAAAGCTGTCATGCTTGGCGACGTGAGAGAACCACCTATACGAAAGGTCCTTTTCGCGCAATGAAGCATTAAACTGTTATGTTTGGCGACATGAGAGAACCGCCTGTTTGAAGAGTCATTTTAGCAATATTAAGCATTTAGACAATTGCCATATGCAGTTTATAAAAGGTGATATATTGAAGAACCACGTCATGAACTACAAGGATTCGTCTTTTGAGAGCTAGCAAGTGATGTCAATACCCCCTGCTGCATCGATAAATACTGTTTTTACAGTACACCAAAGAATTTCCTTCGACAAGTGGTGTGAAAAAGGCAGAAGGAGTCAAGAATGCGTGTTACATATTTCCCGAAGACACAAATGAACTTGTTGATAGACTCAGACAAATGTCTGAGTCTATCACCTGCAAAAACGCGGGGATTTCTCGCGCATTGGTGAGATAGCTTAAATCATCGATGGACTGAAAGATCGGGATTATATCAGATGAGACTGTTGGCTACTATCCATGATCTGCATACATCTGAGAAATATAACGACGTAATAAACAAAATAATTTGAAATATAGAATGCATATAATAAGTAAATTTAATTTATGTACACGTAGCAATGTGTGTTTAATTCCTTACACGTTCCCTTCTGCTTCTCAGAAAGACTTCTTCAATCAGTGGTGTAAACAATCAATTGAGACTCTGTTTTAGATAAATTTTATGTGACTGCATGCAGGAGGAGATCTATAGTTCGGTTTGAAGTATTATGCCTTTCTCGAGTCATTTAAAATCGACTCAGTTCTATATTTCGAACGGATGAAATGATGGTAATTATTTTGAGATAATTTTTCGCAACTAATTGGTTGGCTTGGTCGGTTGGCTTGGTAAGTTAGTATGATACTTTTGTATGGACAGCACTGGTAGAAATGATTTGCGAAGATTCTGTAAAGATTTTCTGCTAAGAGTTTAGCTACGAGTCTC
This sequence comes from Clitarchus hookeri, assembly GCA_002778355.1. Classification (NCBI taxonomy): domain Eukaryota; kingdom Metazoa; phylum Arthropoda; class Insecta; order Phasmatodea; family Phasmatidae; genus Clitarchus; species Clitarchus hookeri. The sequence goes on along the minus strand of NQII01002113.1, from coordinate 210,746 downwards.
ATACACCGAAGAGCCAAAAAAACTGGTATAGGCGTGCGTATGCAAATAACAGGGGTATGGAACCAATCAGAGTATCGCGATGCGGTCGGCAGCTAGACAGGTTACTGCTGCTACAATGCCAGGTTATCAAGATTTAAGTGAGTGTGAATGTGGTGTTATAGTCGGCGCACGAGAGATGGGACATAGCTTCTCGGAGGTAGCCATAACATTTGGATGTTCGCGTACGACCATTTCACGAGTGTACCGTGAATATCGGGAATCCGGTAAAACATCACATCTTCGACATCGCTGCGGCCGGAAAAACATCGTGGAAGAACGGTATAAACGACGACTGACGAAAATCATTAAACGTGACAAACGTGCAACCCTTTCTCAAATTGGCGCAGATTGGATTTGTGGACTGCCCTGCAGGATTCATGGTGTGAATT
>NQII01002113.1:143870-210300 GCA_002778355.1 Clitarchus hookeri | reverse complement strand
TACATGATATTAGGCACGTGTACCAGTTTTTTTGGCCCTTCAGTGTGACGCTAGTCTGTGGTAGGCCCCACAGTTGGGAGCCAATTTAACTTGACATAGGCTGTTTAATGGGCTGTGTATGCCGCACAGTTGGGCGCCAATTTAACTTGATGCCTTTAAGCCCCACAGTTGGGAAGCCAATTTAACTATTGACGCTATACCGCCACTGTGGAAGACAGTGTGACTTAAAGTGTCGTTGTTAATGCCCCCAGGAGCAGACTATAATGTGTTTGGAGGTTGAGGGTATTGTAATAATGAAGCCTTTTACTGTTTCATTTTGAAGGACGAATATATTGTCTCTGGTATATTCACAAATAAACAACATCAACACTTGCGAGGTGTGGTACTGTGATAATTTGGTTACTCGGATTGACTGCTAACGACTTTGTGATGGAGGGGGGCTTCTCTTGACGGCGTACTGAATACTTAACTATTGCTGGAATGATGTCAGCTGTGGTGTGTTAGCTCCGGCGATGGGCTGTTGCTGCCCTCTCACTATGGTGATTTGCCCCCGGCCAAAATGGCGCGGCTGGCCTCTCTCTGCGCGGCGATCTTCAACTGGCCGCTCGATTGTCTACTGATCTAACCTCTCGGCGCGGTACTAATGAACTGATGCCCAACTACTCACGAAAAGGGGTTTTTATGCTTGCCAGCCTCCAGTCTTAATTTTCGGCACGTGTCGCCTTGTGGGGGCGAGGAGGTGAGGGGGGTGGAACGCATAACAATGCCTTTCAAAACAAATGTCCTGGTGTCTGAAGGTTTGGAGGGGCGGGGTGAGGGCGGGGGTAGTACCTCGCCCCTAGTTTACTCTCGTCAGCTACTTCTTCCGTGGTGCATATATTTTGAGTTTAGGCGAAATACATATGATTATTTGCTGATATCTCGAGAAAACCCCTGCGCTCCACAGATCTCCCGGGCAGGCTAGAGGCCTAGGAGGGTGGGTGGGTGAAGGGGGATGGACAACTCCTCCGCGACACGTGTTATAGTCGTCACGTGCACCCTTCTCGAGTTGACCTTCCCCTGCGGTGACTAGGAGTGACACGTGTCTCTACCCCGGTTATGCGGGGGGGGAGGGGTAGTTGTGGCCCAGCATCGCTCTAAAATTACTAAACCGTCACACGACAAGTGTATTAGGATACATTTTCCAATATTACCTATCATTGTTTGTTTGTACAGGTGGGTTGTAAAGCAGGTTGGTCTTGAAGGTTGGTCTAGCCTGTTGTGTAGTAACTGGTCTCGCTGGAGTTAGTCTTTGGCTATGTCAGTTTCGTCAGGGACCAGTCTTGGGTGGAATTAGTTTTGGGTGGAGTTACTCTTGAGTGGAGTCGTTCCTGCGTGCTGTCAGCCATTAAATAATATTATTTGTCTGTGTGGTCCCATGATGGGACCAGCCATTAATTAACAATTCTTTGGACTGCGATTATTATCAATTTTTCGAGTTCAGTATCATTCGGTTAAGGTTAAGAACGATAAAAACAAGCATGGTGTATAATCGACAGCTTCTCTGTCAGAGAAATCGATAACTAATCCACTAGCGTTACCTAGGTGATGTAAAGATAAACAATTGACAAAAGAACAGACGAATATGATGGATGAAGTGTATTCGTTAGGATAAGAACTGGAGAGTGGGGCGGATACCTGCTCACTAACTAACCAAATTGAAAACATTGGTAGGAGAGGGTAATTTTATTACAATGTAATTGATTGGAGGGGGCTCAGTCATCTGCTGGACGGGGTGCTGAAGAAACTTCCTGAAATGTATGTTTCCTAATAAATTGTAAAATAATAAATTTTTAATAATTTTTATAGATTTTAAAATAATCTTTACAAATTTTTTGAAGGTTAATTTTTAATTTTTGCAGTATTTTTAATTTTATGGGTTTAAGGTTAACCAAGGTCATGGAGCCAAAATGGTCAAATATCAACTTCAAGGTCACTTGGATTCAATATGGCGGTTGGGTGACATTATAACATGGCAGCCGAAATACCGGAATGACAGAGCATGATGTCGGCTTCGGCTACAAACTCCCTTATGTCCAAACGTTCGAAANTTTTTTTTTTTTTTTTTTTTGCAATTTTATGGAAGTTCTTAAAAATTTTTTTAAATTCTTTAAAACTTCGAATTTTTCTATTTTTTGGGTTTTAAGGGACAATAGTCAAGGGTCTTGGATTAAGGGTCTTGAGACTTGATTCTTGGGTCAAAGTTCTTGAGTCTTTAGTGAAGTGAATTGAGTCTCTTTCATTTGTCAAGAGTCTTGATTCTTGGGTCAAGTGTCTTGTGTCTTCGTTCAAGTGTCTTGAATCTCGAGTCTTGAGACTTGGGTAAAGAGCCTTTAGTCGTGAGTCAAAAGTCTTTATTATTGGGTCTTGGGTAAAGGATATTGAGTCTTTGTTCTTGGGTCTTGGTATAGATTCTTGGGTCTTGAGTCTTGAAATTTTACGTATATTTTATCTAAATGTTATTTTTTCTTTCATTTGTAACTAAAATGAATAAATACAGTGAAAAAATAGGTGCCTAGAAAAAAAATTATTTTAATGGAAAATATTTTTACTCTTAAAGCACATGAATACGGTGCGCTGGTCCTCTGGTGAAAATGTCTAAGCTTTGTTTATATGAGGCCGAAGAACATCCTTGAAGTAGAACTTAATCAGGGCTTCGGAAAAGCTATAAGTAACCGTGAATGGAGTACAGATTTGAAACTCCGAAACATTCACCCGGTAGCACCCCGATTACTCCACGCAGACGACTTTGCGTCCTTCACATCACTCCCCATAAACTGACTAGGCGTGAGACCTGTATTTATACCTGCGATAATGCTTTCAACATTATTCTACCCCTACGCACGTCCCAGGCATCATGTAATGAAATGTACAATAGAACGATACGACGTGGAAAAGTTTTCTGAAGTTGTGCTAACTTCAGAAAGTTTTTTCACNAAATGTACAATAGAACGATACGACGTGGAAAAGTTTTCTGAAGTTGTGCTAACTTCAGAAAGTTTTTTCACGTCGTTACTTCACGTTACGTCACGACTTTATATCAATAAAATGTATGGGTCACCGCTGAAAGTTCCATAGCTACACGCAGTGCGACTAGAACACTGCACGCCAGTTCAGAGCCTTGCGCTTAGTGGCGATGGGGCACATGATGCGCGTGGCAGTATCGCCCTTATCGCTCCCACGCTTCTTGGCCTCAAACGAGGGAAAAATCTCCAGGTAGGCGGGAACCTTAACGTCGGGGTCTTGAGAGCCGATTGTGATTAAGAAGCCGTGCCGGTATAATTAAAAGAGGAGAAGGGGGGAGGAAGATTCCCGAGAATATCCGCCGAGTGGTATCGTCCGGCACGATTCCTACGAGCGAAAATCCGGGAGAGATCCCGCCAGGAATCGAACCCGGTTCGCCTTGACGGGAGGCTAGCGCTCTGGCTGCGGCACCACTGGCCTTTGGTAAGTGGGTAAACAGACAGTTAGCGAAAACAAAAAATTAATATATATTTTTTTATCGTCTATAGTTTATCGAAATTATTTAATTTTTTATTGAATTTCCGTGAATGCATCTGTGTTAAACGTGCCAATTTTCTCAAGGTTACACCACCCTCAGGAAAACCTTTTCTAAATTGTTTTTGTTTTTTGTTTTGCGAATTTTGGATTGTTAAGCACCAGAGTTGCTAACATGGTCATTTTATTACCAAAACTGGTGATTGTATCATTAAAACTGGTGATTTCATAAAATGGTCTGGTGGCTAAATTTCATATTTGCGACATAGGTCGAAAAGTTAATGATTTCTCTAAAAAGCTGGTGGCAGAGCTGATAATTTGAAGGAAGACATAAAAATGAAATAATTCAATAAGTAAATTATCCTTAGATTTTACTCCAAAATATCAATTCAAAAAAGTTGGCAACTATGTAAAGCACGCAATCAATAAATACTGCCGAAAAAATCCAACAGAGGATAAATTTTGTGAAGAAAAAACATAAAAAAGGCGTTACCGGGTAATCAAATAGGTAAGTTGCATGTTTACTTGGTATCGATTTTAGGAACAGCTAACACACGAATATACACCGAATTATTAAGATATTTACAGGGCATCATTTGGAGCAAATTATGGATATGTGCGTACATGAATGTACTATCCACAATATTTACAGAGTAATTCGAAAAAATTGGAAGCGCTTCACAATGAACAGCTACCCGTTTGACTTCTGCTGTGAACCGGACATGACCTTGACTATTAAGAAGTAATACTGCCTTTAACTCTGTGCAGTGCGTGGAAACGGCTCATTCCTGCACATTTACTGTGGTTGAAACACTTCGTTGTTAAATGTAGTAGCTGTGTAACAATGTAAAGTACAATTTCCCCAGAATAATACGCCTATACGGTGTTTAATTTTAAACTATCAAGCAATAAGACTAATAATATGTTTTTTATACTTCTGAATAGGTTAATCGTTTTTTTCATTTTCGAATTTTTTTTTAATTACTCTGTAAATATTGAGAATATGACCTACATTTATATNGGTTAATCGTTTTTTTCATTTTCGAATTTTTTTTTAATTACTCTGTAAATATTGAGAATATGACCTACATTTATATGACATATTTTTCTTCTAATGACCTAAGGAATACACCCTACGAACGGCGGTAACTCCTCGTGAATGATCCTGTATACTCGAATGAATATATCGGATTACATGTATATTTTATTATTAAGGGGAAAAAAGAGTGAAAAATTTATTTTAGAATAGCTCGTATTACAGTTAGTTTTTTCGCGGTGCTTACACACTACATTTTACAAAGCTGTAAGACGAAAGAATATAAAATATTTTGTATCATCCAGCCATTGCAACAGAAAAGCTGATTCACACCGCAAATAAACATTTTGCCATACAAAATAATAGACGAATATGAACATACACTGTAAAACTTGGAACTATAGTATACCTAATGTTTCCCTCGCCGCGCAATGTAAAAATTGTGTATGTTTCTCCACACAGCAACACATGTAAAATCATCTACTTCAATAATTTCTTGTGGCGTTTTCTTAACTTTGGGTATTAACATGTCAGACTGGTTTTGCTGTTTACTTTCCCTGTGACAAATTTCTTTGGCAGTTGATTCTGAATTTCCAGGTGCGACTTTTCTTTTCCTTCACTTAATTGTGCTGCAACAATATGTGCGACCCCCCGTGCTTGTCCAGTCATAAGGTATGTAGAAAGCGTATTTTTCTAGTAAGGGCTTGACTTTAAAATATTTTTTCTCTTACCACGGCNGGTTAATCGTTTTTTTCATTTTCGAATTTTTTTTTAATTACTCTGTAAATATTGAGAATATGACCTACATTTATATTACATATTTTTCTTCTAATGACCTAAGGAATACACCCTACGAACGGCGGTAACTCCTCGTGAATGATCCTGTATACTCGAATGAATATATCGGATTACATGTATATTTTATTATTAAGGGGAAAAAAGAGTGAAAAATTTATTTTAGAATAGCTCGTATTACAGTTAGTTTTTTCGCGGTGCTTACACACTACATTTTACAAAGCTGTAAGACGAAAGAATATAAAATATTTTGTATCATCCAGCCATTGCAACAGAAAAGCTGATTCACACCGCAAATAAACATTTTGCCATACAAAATAATAGACGAATATGAACATACACTGTAAAACTTGGAACTATAGTATACCTAATGTTTCCCTCGCCGCGCAATGTAAAAATTGTGTATGTTTCTCCACACAGCAACACATGTAAAATCATCTACTTCAATAATTTCTTGTGGCGTTTTCTTAACTTTGGGTATTAACATGTCAGACTGGTTTTGCTGTTTACTTTCCCTGTGACAAATTTCTTTGGCAGTTGATTCTGAATTTCCAGGTGCGACTTTTCTTTTCCTTCACTTAATTGTGCTGCAACAATATGTGCGACCCCCCGTGCTTGTCCAGTCATAAGGTATGTAGAAAGCGTATTTTTCTAGTAAGGGCTTGACTTTAAAATATTTTTTCTCTTACCACGGCAATTCGGTTCCTATGCCCACGCCCAATAAGGAGTAAAGGCCTTGGTGGCCAATCTTTAATTTCAGATGTAATAAATTTATTTGTTAGGACACTATATAATGTTATTGATTATGAAATATCACCAACGTCAGACTACTGTTACTTTCGTTGAACCTATAGATGCCGACCGGCGNCAATGTTATTGATTATGAAATATCACCAACGTCAGACTACTGTTACTTTCGTTGAACCTATAGATGCCGACCGGCGTATGTATCGTCTGCGCGCATGCTCCTTATGAACTATCGCGCAGTGGTTTCGTCGTTATCGTTGAAATTAAGGAATTTAAGCGGTGGCCCTATAATTTTATTGGACACGACTCTATAGCAAGGTCCAGCACATGCCTCTGTCGCAGCTTCCCATGTATCTGGTTCACATATTTTGAGATGCAGCAACCTGGAAAAAGCCGCTTTTAGCTATTTTGGAGGACTTGAAAATAACATTTACAATTTGATTGATGTCTTGAAAGTACCATTCCGTCATCGATTTTGAAATGTTTTCTTCTCTTACGTAAACCTACTGGTGATACGTCTAGTATTTTCTTCAAAATACAAATTTTGGAAAACGCTACAACTGATTTTAAGCGCCAAGTAGACGACCACGTTAAATACACATTATTATAATATATATAAATATTTGTTTAGAAAATATTTTACAAAAAATTAAGCTAGCTAGCCACTTTCACTCGAACCATTATTTTGTAAGTGAACCTGGAAACCTAACGAACTATTTCATCATTCTTGCAAAATCAATGTTAAACGACTTTACTGTTAATTTAAAATAATTAACATATGTTGTGTATAGTCGTATTAATACCACTTAGACAGGAAAATGATTTTAACATTCCATAGTAATATAGAGTATAGTCGTATACTGCAATGTATTATGATGCTCACATCACCCCAAAAACATACCCTAAAATATATNGTAATATAGAGTATAGTCGTATACTGCAATGTATTATGATGCTCACATCACCCCAAAAACATACCCTAAAATATATGCAATAGTAAAGAATAAGAATATACTCAATGGAACAGTTATTTTAAAAGATGGTCAGAAAGCTACAGTTAAGAATTAATTTCGGTATAAGTATGATTTGGGGGTCCATGGAAATTATCGTAATTCCAACGGGGATGCTTATAATCCACAGGGTGAGGGGAGGTTCGGAACCGCACGTCCTCATAGCCTCTATACCCATAGTGGTGTACCGAACTTGATACGCGACNGGGTGAGGGGAGGTTCGGAACCGCACGTCCTCATAGCCTCTATACCCATAGTGGTGTACCGAACTTGATACGCGACGTAGATGCAATGGAGGTAAGTCGTACCGTGTAACTCGGACCGGCCGACAACCGCGCCGGAGCGATCACTCAGGGCCGCGAGCCGCTGAGTGACTTATCTCCTCCACCACCTCAACTGCTCTTCACGTGACTGACTGCCCGCTGACACTGGGGTCTGCGGATGTGGTTTTGTCCCTTCTCTAACTATATCTAATCATTTTTTATAATTTCGCTCAATAACGCACTACAGTGAAAATCGTTGCTTTTCACATAAGCAATTACTTAGTTACAGTTATAACTATAAAATTTGTGTGTAATGCTATTAATATGTGTCCGAAAGCAGACGAAAGTACCACTAAAAATAAACCTCATGATAGAAAAATACCTTAACTGGTGCACACCGGTGTATCAACCACTGGTGGATTCATCGATAAATTCTCGAAAACGGGGTATGTCAATAAACTATTTAAATAACCAAATATTATGCTGTTAACTCATTTGATAAAGCGTAGTGCAGTACTGTTATTACTTCACCACAATGAGAAAATATTGCTATTTAAAAATTATTTAATTAGCTTCGGTGACTTGTTAGGACTATGATTCATTGACCAGAAACAGGTAACTCGCCCACTTTCGACAGAAATGTAATGAAATATGGATAACCGAAATATGCCGATCGGCATATTTCGTAACAATTGATCCGTAACAGGAACAATCAGCGTAGTGCGCATGCCTGAAGTGTAATGACAGGTGTTTAAATACCACTGTAACTTTCAAAGCCATAAGACTTCGACTAAGGCCTTCATATTAATACTTCTTTAAGAATTTTAATACACGAAATCTGGGTAAACATATTTATCTCGATTTAGTTTTTGATATATTTAAGGTAATTGTGTGAGATGGAAATAATGATCGCACTTGACTCATTTAGAAGACATTTTTATAGTACTCTTGGAAATAAATAATTAAGTAGGAAATATTTTAATTGTACTAAACAATTTAATATTCAATACTTTCTAAATTCATTAAAAGTGAAAGAAAATTTTTTTTTTNATATTTTAATTGTACTAAACAATTTAATATTCAATACTTTCTAAATTCATTAAAAGTGAAAGAAAATTTTTTTTTTCTCTCATAAATGTCTGGACTGCAACGAATACAACGGTTCTAGCTGACACAATAAACACTACAGTANATTTTTTTTTTCTCTCATAAATGTCTGGACTGCAACGAATACAACGGTTCTAGCTGACACAATAAACACTACAGTAGGGTAAATTCAAAATCACCTTTCTATTAAAATCTAGAAACCGCTTGATAATCTACGTAATAATTACCATGAAGCAGTTAAAAAAATATTATTTTCACGGTTTACAAAATGATTTAACGAGTTCATCCTAGCACCATGCCAGAACTGTGTGTAACATTTGTGTTGTTCCTGTGTTCGCTGTTATCCGTCCTGATGGCAACTACTGCGGTGGCGTAATTTTGTATCCAGTAAATGGAGTAATTACAGGTGAGCATGAATATTTCATACTGCAGCGAGTGTCGTCTGACTGATAGGGAGCGGAATTATGGTTGACGCAGCCTTTGCGTAATGCGCGCGCAGTTGAATTGTTTAACCGATGGCGCGACATTGATAAGCCGCGAGTGTATGTGAGGCTGGCCCTCGTGGATTTGAAGGCTTGAATTTGATGGTCGACGGAAATACCCGGGCATTACTCTGTAAATCCGCTTTTGCTCTGGTACGACATATTTAGATGTTTGCGTGAACAGAGGAAGAATCGTCTACTAAAATGAAGTATAGTCTGTTCGCGGTTTCTACACGCATTTTTTTTTTAAATCCAACCTTTGAAAAATCATTTTATGTATGACGTATTAATTTATTTCCTAAATATGCCATGTGTCAGGAGCGTTTTCTACTTCCGTTAGAATAAAAGTATCTTGTTTGCTGTTAAATTAAACATTTAGTTAAATCTTATTTTTAGATTACGAAATTTTATTCATATTTAATATTTATAAAAACAGAGGGAAAAAAAGGTGTGTTGGTAATGCCTAGTTCGAAATAGTTCTTATTCAAAATATTACTGAACTGAGTGTGAACGAATGCAGTGCGTTGTACCTTTAGAGTAATTTTCTAGACTCGGTTAAGCTATTTTTTGCATGAGGCGGAGAAATATCATGGTAAAACTTTGGCAGAACTTCAGAAAAGTTGGAAGTAACCGTCAATGTACTGTATTAAAACTTTTTCATTAAGAGTTTTGTTTATTAAATTATGTTTATGACTGGGCCACGGCGATTGAGCGGTTTGCCTGCTCGCCCCAAACCAAGGCGAACCGTATTGAATCCCCGGCTGGGTCAGCGGATTTTCGCATGTGGGAATCGTGCCTGACAATGCCGTTGGTTGGCGGATTTTCTCGGGGATGTCCCGTTTACCCCGCTCCTTCAATTTGGTGCGGCTCCATACTCACCTGAATCACCGTCATCGGCTCTCAAGACCTCGCTGTTAAGAGCCGCCCAAATCTCTTCACTCACTAGTGTATGGCGCAACCATATGTTTTACAAAATAAAACACTGTAACGATAGATTTATTTTATCGTTTCAACATCGAACGTTGCGTGTCAGAAAGTAGTGCAGAAATTATAATGAATAAAAATATACAAAAATTGCAGTAACAATCTTCTTAAGTTAAAGAAATGGACACATTTAGTAGCAAACCATGTGACAACGGTTAGAGGTACCCGATTTTTTCGAAAAGTTTCCACGACTAGTTGCCTTCCAAAACACTTTGTCACTTATACACTTTCATCATTTGTCTTGTGTCTCAGCTAATCTGCCCACGAGTTAATGCGTCCATTGTCGGAGTAACTTCTCAGAAAGACACTCTGCCAATCTAAGTAATGTTGCAAGTGTTTGCGTAACAACGCAACATCCCTTGTATTTATTGAAGAAATTAAGCAGTAGCGTTTTCCTGATGACGAAACTATCCAACTTTTTTGAGCGATATGGTTATGAATTTGGACTCAGACCACAGAGAGATAATGGAAAAATACCTGACTCTGCAAAATATTCTATCATTGCAAACGTAACAGCGGGTATAATTCTCATTTTGCTTCGTTCTGCACCGACTTGCGTGTTACGAAGGACAGTGTGAACATACAGCGTATTTAATCGCCAGGTAATATCAGTGCAGTCCTTTTCAACTCAACAGGGTAATGTTAACGAAATTTATACAAAAAATTAGATAAAAATACTGTTAGGCGTTATGTTATCATGGCCGGGTATACCATTTCAACTACTTAAATCAAGCATCAAGCAATCCTTGAAGGTGAACAAATTGATTAGAGTCGCAAAGTGTTTTTATGGAAAAGGTAATAGGAGTGGCTTCGGAATTATGTACCCAAAACGTCGATTCTCATTCACATTAATTTTTTTGCATACATAGAACTACCGTATCGTGATTCACGGCTTGTAGCGGAGTCGGCATTGTCCACATTAAGAGGCTATATGATACGTTTCTTTATTTCATGACGTTCTAATTGCGTGCGCCAGGTTTATTTCGATGACCTGCCTGAACGCTCTCTCGCGGATTGAAGTTTCACCAGGCCAGCGTGCAGTGTATTTCAGCAATCGACTCGCTATTGCCCAAACTCGACGTCAGTGGACACAGCGGGAATCCCCTCCGCCGGACTTAGAACGATGGCACGGTGGCGGCAACAGAGATAAACACTGCCAGGATATAAGTTACAGCTATTAGCCGGCTAATTGGTTCACAGTAACGTTGCAGCAGAAAATAGCTACGTCGATATTTCACAATTTTTAATTACAAACCTAGTTATTTTAAAATGAAATTACCTTATATAATCCTCCACAATATTACAATACAATTTAAGTGTACGAGAATATACACTGAAGAGCCAAAAAATTTGGCACACCTGCTTAATATCAAGTAGGGCCCCCGCGAGAACGTAGACGTGCCACGAGACAACGTGACATGGACTCGAGTAATGTCTGAAGGTACGCAGGAGGCAATTCACACCATGAATCCTTCAGGGCAGTCCACAAATCCATAGGGGTGTGAGGCGGTGGAGATCTCTTCTGAACAGCACGTTGCAAGGAATCCCAGATATGCTCAATTATGTTCATGTCTGGTGATTTAGGTGGATAATGGAAGTGTCTAAAGTGAGAAAAGTGTTCCTGGAGCCATTCGGTAGCAACTCTTGGCGTGTGGGGTGTCGCATTGTCCTGCTGTAATTGTCCACGTCCCTCGGAATGCACAATGGACACGAATGGGTGCAGGTGATCTGACAGGATGCTTACGTATCTGTCACCTGTCAGAGGCGTATCTATACGTATCAGAGGTCCCATCTCACGCCAACTACACACGCCCCATACCATGACAGAGCCTCCGCCAGCTTGAACATTTCCCTGTTGACATGTAGGGTCCATGAATTCATGAAGATGTCTCCATACCCGTACACGTCCATCCGCCCGATACAATTGGAAAAGAGACTCGTTAGACCAGGCAACGTGTATCCTGTCATCAATAGTCCAATGGCAGTGTTGGCAGGCCCAGGCGAGGCGTAAAGCTTTGTGTCGTGCAGTCAACAACGGTACATGAGTGAGCCTTGGGCTCCGAAAGCCCATATAAATGATGGTCCGTTGAATTGTTCGCACGTTGGCACTTGTTGATGCCCCATCATTGAAATCGGCGCCAATTTGAGAAAGGGTTTCACGTCTGTCACGTTTAATGATTCTCGTCAGTAGTCGTTTGTCCCGTTCGTTTACGATCTTTTCCGGCCACAGCGATGTCGAAGATTTGATATTTTACCGGATTTCCGATATTCACGGTACACTCATGAAATAGTCGAACGCGAAAATCCAAATTTTATAGCTACCTCGGAGATGCTATGTCCAATCTCTCGTGCGCCGTCTACAACACAACGTTCAAACACACTTAAATCTTGATAACCTGCCATTGTAGCAGCTGTAACCGATCTAGCAACTTTGCCAGACGCTTGTTGTCTTATATAGGCGCTGCCGACCGCATCGCGTTACTCTGATTGGTTCCATACCTCTGTTATTTGCATACGCATGCCTATAACATTTTTTTTGGCTCTCCAGTGCATGTGCTTGCATATTGGAAATATTTGTATTCATATTTTTGCTTCAGGGTAAAAACGCACCAAGCAGACATTGTTGTGTAAGATGGCTGACGCAGCGGGTCGGGCTGAAGTGTCACCACACGTCGTAAAACATGAAAGAGGGGAAACCTGTACAAAGCCGACAAAAACGAGTGTTGATTTGCGTGTATAATAGGAAGTGTATGGCTTTTTCTCTGTTGTCCGTACGCGATATAGTGAGACTTGTTTCTGAAGAAACTGATGTTTCAGAGCGAAGTGGTTTTATAACAAGAAAGTAATGTAAAGTGAATGGTGTTTTAACAACGCCGAACAAAAAACGTGTATGTAAAAATTTAAGCACTAAGTACGACACATTTGTGAAAAATGCTGTAAGGCTTTAAGTACTTTAATTTTTGTTTTAAAATGAGCTCCCGCATATAAATGATGTGCTACATTCAGTTGAGAGTGACCCCGACTTGCCGAATTTTAAGCGCTCGACATTTCAAAATGTTTTAAAGCTTTTTAACTTTGAGTTCGTGAAGCGTCGAAGGAATTAATTTTTAATCGACAGTGTACACATATCTTTGCAGCACGTGAGTATCTATGTTCAGCGAAAATGTACAGGGCAGAGGGACGATGTGTATTGCTTAGACGAATGGTGGCTAAACGAAGGACACTACGTCCCAAAGTGTGGGTTGACAATACATTAAATAGTAAAAGGAAGGCTGTTTTGGATGGTCTTTCAACAGGACTTAAAAATCCTCCAGGAATGGCAAAAAAATCAATAAAACTGCACATTTTAAGTAACGCTGGGTTTCTTGACGGTGGACTTCTAACATTTATGTCAAAAACGTCTAACGACTACCACGAAGAAATTACAAGTGAAATGATTGTTAAGTGGTTTGAAAAAGTGCTCTTTTCGTTAGATGAAAATGCCGTTATTGTCATGGACAATGCCCCTTACCGTAGTGCGAAACTATAAAAAAAATCTTTACAAAAAGTAGTAGGAAAAGTAACATCACTACCTGGTTACGAGAAAAAAATATCGACTTTGACAGTGACATGATAAGAGTACAGCTAATGGTAAAAGTTAACCAGTGCAAGTATTTGTACTACAAATATGTTGTTGATGAAATGGCGGCTTAGACGGGGCGCGTTGTTTGTCGATTGCGTCCTTATCACTTTAAGCTCAACCTCATTAAGTTAGAGTGGAGTTAGGTGGAAGTGTAAGTCATAAGAAGGAAAAGATAGTTTAAAAGGGCCGAGATAAAGGAATTATTACCAACCATATTCAGTGACGTGACCGTAGAGATATAGCGGAAATGCATCAGACAAGTGCAGGACATCGAAAATAAAATGTTTATCCTAGACAACATTCAAGACCACCATCAAGACAGTTTCAGTGGAAATTTCGAATACAGTTCTTCAAATAACAGCGACTTGGGCGGTATTAAGCCATTTTCACACTTAGATGCATACGTGTGTATCTCAACCTGGATAAACAGTATTCTCTGTAACGTTTGTTGACGAATTATGATTAATTAATTACGAAGTATTTATATTAGTAGCATTTGTAACTATTCATGTAATTCATAATTGTCGTTGGGCCCGCTTCTAACGTAACACCTTAAACACTGCTTTTATAGCGTGAACCAGAAGGGTGCGTGATTTTGACAGCTGGTTGATAATACACAAGTTTGTGCCGGCAACAACCAGTACCGTCAAAGCGCGCGAACAGGCGGAGTGATACAAACTGCCGCCTTAGAATGGATAGAGAGTAGGCCAATATGACAGCTCGAGGCACGCCAGTTTTCTATACGACGCCGATTTAGAAAAAAAAAGGACCAAGATACAACCAAGATGTGCCGACCACTGTAATCCCACTATGCTACATCAGTGTTCGGCTTCAAAACAGGTGGGGCTTATTGGACTGTATCCAAGTACGAGACGTGGCTCTCTTGGTACGTACTTCAGGTTAAGGCTCCCGCCTACCTTGGGCTTCCTTCCACGTTTGAAGCCGGGAAGCGCGGGAGCGATAAGGGCGACACTGCCACGCGAATTAAGTGGGCCATCGCCGCTAAGCGCAAGGCTCAGAAATGGCGTGCAGTGTCTTAGTCGCATTGCGTATACCTATGGGACTTTCAGAGGTGACCCTATCCTTTTATTAATGGAAAGTCTGTAGGAAGGTTTGGTGCAGGGTCCTTGAAGAATTCTGTATGTATCTGGTGCTTACGTTTTGAGCTACAAAGCTTTAAAAATTTAATTTTTTTTAGCCGTTTTGCAGTAATATAAAATAATGTTTCTAACGTGCGTAACGTCTTGAAAGTACTCAAGAGGCCTCGTCTAAAGTGTGTGTTCCTTTCGTAGATCAGCACATTGGACACACGTTTAATAATTTCGGGGCCAAACATGTGTTTCAAACCCTCTGCAACGCAGTTCAAGCCCCAAGTTGACGAGAGTTTTAGTATATTAGTAGATAAAGTTCCCTCTGTGTAACTTTTGTAATTGTTATAAACCGCTGTCTTATGATTAATTTGTGAAATTAATCTCTCTTGTTCCAATTGTTGCTCTACGAGTTAACACATAAAAAGTTCGCCCGTACACTGATATGTAGGCCTACGGTTTTAAACTAAGCACAAGCATTGCTATCTAAAATAATTATACATATTTCATAGGAGAACAATGAGNTACACTGATATGTAGGCCTACGGTTTTAAACTAAGCACAAGCATTGCTATCTAAAATAATTATACATATTTCATAGGAGAACAATGAGCTGCGCTTTGCTGGTTGGTTCCATGGTCAATTGGCAGGCTCCCACCGTGCGAGGCCACATTCACTAGCTAATTAAGAAATAGCGTTACTTTCCTATTCCATTTACGGGGACAGTCACGAACACTCTCACTAAAATGCGGAGTAAACTGAATCTAAGTAAACACATACATGTTCGGCTGACTTCCCAGGAATCTGTCTTTTCAAACACTCCAGTAAATATTTCGTGAGAATTTTCCATTATCTACTTGAAAGAAAACAACAATCAAATTATTACAAAGCAAGTAAATACCTTATATTAATTCCGTTGTCTATTATTTCGGGTTTTGATTTAAATTAATATTAGTGTGCTAAATGAGTATACTACACGTATACTACCAAACAAAATCCATATAAGATAATCTCAGCCCTCATCAAAGTTGGCTTTTTAACTAAATTGTTACCTAACCGATTTTTGTCTGCAAATCAGTTACTTGTTAGCGCGATTGAGTTAACTACGAGGCTTACAAATAACCAAGTACAAACTACCAAATCGCCACCATGTTAATTTTACCCGTGTTATTTTAATAAACTAATGCGTATCACACATAGGCGTGTTTACTGTGCAATTATTGGTTAGTAACATTAAAAGTGTTACTATTTGATTTTCTAAACAGTGCTATAAAAATTATTTTGTGAAGATATGCGGTTTCTGTTTAAGGACTCCCATTTTTTTGTTAAATAATTACTTTACACCAAAACTAAGTCGTGTTGTGTAGTAAATAATAGCACAGAAGCTACACAGCTGAATATTACGGTGTGTCAAATAAAACCTCACAAAATTCAAAATGGAAATTAAAAATAAACTTTCGAATATGACTTATCTTGCTTTATAAAATACAATGCATCTTTGGATGCTTTGACGGCGTCATTTCATTCAAAAAACGTAAGAAACAACGAAAATTTATATGGACGTAATGCCAATATAACCAATAAAATTACTACCGCCTTACATAAAATTTTATAAGAATAGATGAGTTGTTCTAAATGAGTTAATATTGTTGAATAATTTCAGATAAGGCCTAAAGAAAGAAGAAAGCATTTCCTGCAAATTTCCATATTTTTTATGCGGTAATACTTCTGCCCTTACGTGTCCAAATTGCTGACACGTTTGTGAAATTAAACATAATTTTATTATGATATAAATTTAAAGTTTCTACTATTGGCGTTATTTTAAGCGTTCTGTAGCGACATAAAATATTGAATTGTTTTGCTTCCCACCAAGATTTGAGTACATTATCATTGACCTTAACCATGCGACCACTACTTGTCAATTTATAAACATTCCAGAATGTTATTAAGACGTAATATGATGTTTATGTGTAGTTCTGCAAATAAGGGGTTGTCAAAGATTCTCTTGTCTCATGAAATTATTTTATAGATATAATTGGCTTATTTTCTCTTAAGTTACATTCCATGATAATAAAACAATTAACTTTTAAGAATACATTGATAATTACCTCGGTAAAATATATCATAAATAATAGCTTTGTTGTTACTATATACAGTATCCCCTAATTATTTTCGAAGAAAAGATAATTACTGCAAAGTACTGTAGTACCTCGTCGGCAGGCAACACGCATGACACGACGTAATAAAATTGCCGCTTTATAAGGGACACCTATTCAGTAAGTGATTTAGACATTCTTCAACACGTAGCGGAGAAAAATAGTTACGTTTACAATCATCTCAAAAATTGTAGGTAACAATTTGTCTGTCTGTAGTAGTGGATGTAAATATCATGAATACATTTATCCTGTGAAACTGGTGATAACTAAATCTGATCGTGCAAAATCTCTTCAACGTAACGGCAGTGAAATTTTCCTTTCAGTGTGATGACGTATGGACTGACGCCTTTCATGCATATTTTTCACAACGTTAAGCAGAAACTAAAATCACTTTTGATTGATAATTCTGCGCGCGAGAAATCCTTTAATTTTGGCCCGGCATAATTGTTTCTGGGGGTATCGCGAAGCACGAGCCCTGCACATGCGCACATAAACATGCGAGGCAGGACGCAACTCATGGCTCGGACGGGAGGTCTGCGGCGGTCGTCTTTTACTGCTCGGGCATTCGGAATGCTGGAAATGTTTTATCTTCCCGAGCCAGCGTTGGACGACGGACACGGGATTACGTCTGGTGCTAAGAGGAGGAGGGGGGTGGGGGGTCGCAGGAGCTGCTACACTGGGGAGGGTGGAGAGATCGTAGAGTGAGGACAAGTGTATGTATGTGCAGAGAGAGAGACGAGGGGGCCACGGCGAGAAATGTTTTAACTGCTGCACGAGGACCCGCGCGTCGCTGTCGAAATGGCCAGAAGAGCACGCAGTAAAAACGATAGTGCCACCGGAGTGTCGGGCTCGCAGTCAAATGCCGCAGGGCGNAAACGGAATAATAGAACGAACTTGGATCTAGGTCACGAGACTAATCGTTTGGAAGTAGCGTGTCACATAAAACAGAATATGTGTGGCTAAAGAAACTTTTAAATAGAAGATAGTGTTCGCAGGTTTACTATAAAGGAAGAAGATACAGTCCAAACTACTTAAATTCTTCTGGCAATATAGCTCCTGTAAACAGTGGTGAAGGTAAAATTTAGTATTATGGAAATGCTGTTTTGCAAAAGAAAATAGTAATAAATGATTATATTGAATTTATTTGAATTCCAGTGAATCAATTACGACGTTGGACTTAAGTAAATGTTTTGCTTCTTTTTTAGAAATGCTATTTGTTACCTGTTTGCAAATATTTATGCATGTAAAGAAAAAAATTTACATTTATATACACACGTTAATTTAAAAAACGATAAGAAACTGTTTTCTTTCCAAATTTATTATTTAAATACGTTCACTGTATGTCGAATTATGTGCGATAGTGATCTTTTACGTGTATACGTAAATCAAATCAATGGCCTTATGAGGTTATGTATGTGATATGACAAATGTATTTCGAAAAATGCTTTCCTTTCAATACCTGGCCTATGTGGGACGTAAGTCAGAGATATGCGTTAAATAATCACATCAAGTAGCATGATGTTTGAAACCAGNTACCTGGCCTATGTGGGACGTAAGTCAGAGATATGCGTTAAATAATCACATCAAGTAGCATGATGTTTGAAACCAGCTAACGCACTGTCCATACAGTTCATGCAGCAAAGATTTTTTGGCCAATGGGGAAACATTTTAGAATCAAAACCGGGTCTCCCAAGTGGGATTTGACACTTCAATTTTTTACCATCCCACCAGAACAATAACTNATTTTAGAATCAAAACCGGGTCTCCCAAGTGGGATTTGACACTTCAATTTTTTACCATCCCACCAGAACAATAACTGAGCAGTCTCTGTCAACACCTTCTCCTGTAAGTTAGGGTAATTCGAGTATCGCTGCTTTGTTAATAGCCCGAAAGTTTCAGAATCACATCACCCGTATCACGATGGTAAGTGAGAAAGATGTGGGTGGCTATTTACAACTGAAGTTTCAGCGCCGATGGCGCAAGCGTTGTTGAGATGGAGCAGCGGTGGAATGCGATGACGGAGGTAAACGGAAGTGTCCCGANAGCGCCGATGGCGCAAGCGTTGTTGAGATGGAGCAGCGGTGGAATGCGATGACGGAGGTAAACGGAAGTGTCCCGAGTAAGCCCATCGGCCTAGGGCAACGTCCGACACGTTTCACACATGGAAATATTAGGGCTTCACCACACTGGGATCGGAACACCTTTCGCCGAGTAGAAAGGCGAGTGATGTGACCACAACACCACCAGGGCCTCCCGTTGTCATGGTCGGCTGATGCGACTCGCGTGGTGCTATAACTTTGTCCTGCTAGTAACAAAATCAAGTAATTCAAAAAATGTTAAGGGAGATGAGCCATTGTGTCTATATTATATAGCCGTTGATAAATCAAGATATGTAGTCCTTATACATCAGGGACGAATCTCCGCAAGGAATATTCAGGATGTTATTAACTGTGATCAGCCCTTAGCAAAACTAAGGTTACACTTCTACAACGGGTTTGAAAGTTCAATGTTAAAAGTTTGGCAACGGAAAATTTTCACCCCTAGGTAAGCGCTAGAATCGGCAATGTACCAGGTTTTCTCTATTTCCTGCGTAAGAAAACAGGATAATTGCAATAATCATAAATAACATATAAAATAATTTCGTAGCAAAGTAAAATCCTTCCCTTTCATTATTCACGTAGTTTATTATTGAAATGAAAAATTACTGATTGGAACACTGCGCACCTAGCGGCGGAAATTTTCCCTATACCAAACAAACCAATAAGAAATCTTGCTTTGTTCTTAACCTGAGTAGAACAAATCTTAGCTGAACTGACTGCCTGATGACGCCTTCTAACATTAATACCGAAAACCAGGGCACTACCCGTGTTTGCCTGAACACACTGCAAGAAGACACAGCAGAAATACTCTCCTCCATCGCCAATAAGCGAGGCCTATAATGGCACGACACGCCCGATTTTGGGAAATGCAACGTTATAAGCGGAGCTTTTTGTCATCGAAGCATCGTACCAAGAGGACGCCTGGAGAATGGTGTGCCCACTCATTGCTAACTCTGACTACGACTGCGTGAATATTGTGGGGTCTCTCTAATAGGTTTTTATGAATAATATCCTTTCAGTCAAATTATAAAACATCGTGATATTTCACGTAAATCTCCTCCAAATATATGCAAAATTTCTAATTATTACTGTATTACAATAATAGGTAGAGCCAGGTGGTGCAGTGGTTAAGTTTCGGGCTCGCGTTCGGTAAGTCCTGGGTTCGAATCGCGGGCCGGCCATCTTCATTTCTGTTTCCCATGGTTTCCCGAAGTCACTCCAGTTGAGTGCTGGGATGGTTCCTTACCACAGGTCATGGCCGATTTCTGCCCTCTTCCTGCTAAGAAACTTTCTCCGTCTGTAATGGCCTCGCTCTCGACAAGACGTTAATTCCTACCTACCTCTTATAACAATAGTGCTAATAATAATTTTGAATAAACTTCCAGCTTATACCGTTGTGTTCAACCTATCCCCGAGGTGTAATCACCTTTTAATGTATGATTAGAGTGAGAAGAAACAGAACATTGGTGGAGGCAGTGGATATCGTTCAGAACGATAATCGCCGCGTCTTCAGTGTGTGACCACCTGCCACAAGGGTGACTATTCCAGGAATTATTTTAACTGCACTTAATCTTTATTCATGGCAGACGATGGTAACCGAAGTGGTACAATCTCCAGGGCTTATCATTAACAGCGAAAAGTGTTTCGTGATTCGTGTGGAGTCGGTGCTGGAAATGTTGCTGGTACAACTGCACAACTGCGACGACATCCGGCAATTTTTTAGTACCAGAGTCAGTTAAATGAATAAAAATCACTAACTTTTGTCCATGAGAACTCAGAATGCACCCTATTGCATTATCGACACTCCATCGTTAGTATTCATCAACAACTCTCAGCCGTGGCAACTTAACTGTGAAGATAAACTTGCTACCTCGATACTTCACTGGCTAATAATGTTCACTGATATCATAATATTAATTGTTTTGCAGAATATCAGGAAATAATTTCAACAGAAGTGCGTTCGCTGACATCTTTCAAGAAAATTTAATTTTTGTACCTGGGACTTACGCTTGAGTTTTAATTTCTTCATTCAAAGTACATTTGCATGTTTCAAAGATAATAATATATTACTAACAGAGAAAATTGAAAGTTAATGTAGCAAAAAAACTTCCATGTTGGTTTGTTGCAATGATTAAATATATGTATCCCTACTTTGAAATCCATAAGACTTGGATTTTATTGTAACCGAAATAAGAATTTTCCACAATTTTTTGCATGAGGAGAATAATGATAAAAGAAAATTATTCACTGCGGATATTTTAACGAATGTTGCTTATTTGGCAGGGCCCCGGGAACGTAAAATGACAAGTTCCTTTACAATAATGAGCATATAGTGTTACGTTCTGGTCTAATGCCATGTTTGACTCGTGCATGTTTGGCAATTAAATATACTGCTAACAAAAAGTTTAGCAAATTCCCCGCTGCCCACAAAAAAGTTTAGCATATGCCCAGTTCGCCAACAAATACGTAATATCTATGTTTCTATTAGGAGGGCATCGTAACTACGTTGTGTTTATCACGTAAACATTGGCGTCTTTCCCTCCAGCGACATGTCTTTTGCACGTACACAAACACAAAAAGATTAACATCAGGCCTTGAAAAAAGCCGCAGTTGAGGAATAGGATAATTCACTTCAGGAAATGCTTAATGATCTTGTTTTTGCATGCCTCGTGGGATACAAGCATACATCAGGAATTGCAAAGGTCCTACACGCGATTGATGTTTGTCAATGCATCTGGGAAGACCATTGTTTATGTTATTGACAATGCTGAGATTCCTTTATTTATGTTGTTTTTTCAGTTTAAGTGTTTTGTTTGTTTCATACTGGAATGACGTAAAAGAGCATTACGTTTTTTGTCATTCATTTATATGCCATTAGGAGTACACCATGAAATGTAAACTACATTTAATTAATATACCATCCTGGATTCTTATNTTTCATTTATATGCCATTAGGAGTACACCATGAAATGTAAACTACATTTAATTAATATACCATCCTGGATTCTTATATGTGGTAAAAATTTTGTGAGCAGTACATAAATATGTGGTTGAGCGTGTTTTCGGAGACAGTTCCGGGTTTCTCCACAGAGAGCACTGGCGCGTCGCCTCGCTGATTACATCAGGGGTTAATTCACTTGTAATTAGTCGTGCGCAGGTCCACGCAGCGCACGGAAACAGGGAATTAAGCAGAGTGCGCGGGCAAACAAATGGTAAATAGAGGGCGGTGCGCGCGCAGACGGCATAAGCAGCGCGACCCAGGGGTCAGCACGCGGTCACCACATTCCCGCCGCGGGTACGCGCGCTGTGTCAGACGACAATGGCAGAGGAGGGGCGCCTCCTCNATCAAACTGGCTGGACTCCAAACGACCGAGCCGCATCCCGCTTCTTCGCCAGCCGCCATTCCATTCCATTCCATTCCACCCTCCTCCCCCCACGCACACCAACCAACAAGCCAGTTATTCTATTTTCCTTCCCTCGGACGTTAAGGACGCAGCCTACCTTGTGCTTATACTGCGTTGCTGAGTGTATTCGAAATCAGCGTTTTATATTATGGAACCATTAAACGTGCCCTCGTTATACCAATGTGCGAAAATAAAAAACGCTCCACGCGTGGTATGTATAATACTCTCTATACATCATGCACACTATAAATGCTATTCCTGAGCCCTCAAACATAGCTAAAAACGGCTTTTCCACGCTGCTGTATCTCATAATATACTGGTTAGAATCATGGGATACTATTTTTAGGGAACTGCATTGAAATTTACTACAGTTTTATCCACCGATAAATGATAGGGTCACCGCTTAAAGCTCCATAGATAAACGCAGCACAACGGAAACACTGCACGCCGGTTCAAGGCCTTGCGCTTAGGAGCGAGGGGGCATCAGGCGCGCGTGTCAGTGTGGTCCATATCGCTCCCGCGCTTCCCTGCCTCAGACGCGCTGAAAGCCTCCTAGTAAGCGGCGCTTATATCTATTCCCCTCGCTCGGCGTCCGTTCAACGAGACCGACAGTGATCAAACACTACTTTTCTTCGTGCGTCAATCGATAATATTCGATGTACTCGTCAATGCATAGTATATTCGCGATTTCTTCACATTATTTTTAATTAACCCCTNCAATCGATAATATTCGATGTACTCGTCAATGCATAGTATATTCGCGATTTCTTCACATTATTTTTAATTAACCCCTCGAATAAATTATCTATGTATGACGTCTTTATTTGTTTTCTAAATTTTCCATGTCTCACAAGCGTATTACACTCGTGTTAAAATAAAAGTACCACAGTTTTGGTTTGATTGAAATTTTATTTATATTTTATCCATAAATTATAATATTTAATTTATAATTAATACGAATATAAACAGTGAGAAAAGTGTTGTGTTGGTAATTCATAGTAAGAAATAGTTCTAATGCANCAATCGATAATATTCGATGTACTCGTCAATGCATAGTATATTCGCGATTTCTTCACATTATTTTTAATTAACCCCTTGAATAAATTATCTATGTATGACGTCTTTATTTGTTTTCTAAATTTTCCATGTCTCACAAGCGTATTACACTCGTGTTAAAATAAAAGTACCACAGTTTTGGTTTGATTGAAATTTTATTTATATTTTATCCATAAATTATAATATTTAAATTATAATTAATACGAATATAAACAGTGAGAAAAGTGTTGTGTTGGTAATTCATAGTAAGAAATAGTTCTAATGCANTTTATAATTAATACGAATATAAACAGTGAGAAAAGTGTTGTGTTGGTAATTCATAGTAAGAAATAGTTCTAATGCAAAGTAATTTTACAATGAGTGCGCACGAATGCGGTGCGTTGTCCTTCTGGTGTAATTTTTTAGACTCGGCTAAGCTTTGTTTGCACGAGGCGAAGAAATGTTCTGCAAATAGAACTTAAGCAATACTTAAGAAATGTTAAGGTAGTCGTGAATGGACTATACAATTGACGGTCGCAATTGTATAAATTCTCGCCGAGGCTGAATAAACTGAAGAACCCATCCGCTGTTCCAGGCAAAGATAATCATAAAAACCCAAACTTCCCAGCACGGAACAAAACATAGTAGAAATATGAAGTATTCTAAAGCATATTATAGACAGCTGCATCATATTGATAGCAGTAAAAAACAGTGTAGAATAACTGCTGTGCATTAGTACAGGTTGTTAGAGACTATCGTCAGCGTTGGATGAATTCAGAGCTGTTGGAAAAATTTCGGTAACTAGGAAGAAGCCTGCATTATATGTATACAGCACACTGCAAAAATTTAAAATAAAATAAAAAGTTTTTTTTATTAAGTGGGCTTATTTAATTAGAAATTAAAGATATTTTAAGTCTTACAGATTCTATAGTAGACAATAATGTATTTTAACTGCAATGCGTATAACAAATATTCATATTTGGTACGCATTGAGCCTTTTGTAGTGTATCCATTAGAGTGTAATAAAATTTAATAAAAACTTTTCCTACTCACTGAAATTGACTGGTCTGCACAGCAACACAAAAACACAATAATACATAAAAGGGTCCCTAAACTACATGTCGCAATTCAAACCACGGCATATATGGGCTAATAAACTATAAACCTAGTTGCAAAATGTTCGGAAAACATCTAGTATCTTTAAAATGAAATTGGAAAAACCGCGCTGGGAGTCGTCAACTTCATGTACTTGCGTGCACAGCAAGTTGCATATAACGAAGGCGAATGGAACTGGCGCGTCATGAGGCGACCGCTTCTACGTAGGCCATCATGAATACACGTTCGGACTCTACATCGCCAATACTGATGTCTGTGCGTTGTTGTAAATAAAATGCAATCACTTTTGACAGTCTTCACTCCTGAATTGCTAATTTCCCACTGTCCGTGTAGTTTGATACGCGTGTACTAACAAGCAACCATTACAGGCGCCCATGTACCTCGAATTCATCATGATGTAAGTGTCGGCGCTCTCTAATGGCGCGCCAGTTCCGTCAATCTTCGCGATATGCAACTTTTTATACACGCAGGTACGTGGAGTTGTGGACCCCAATTTCAATTAAATTCAATTTCTATTTTAAAAATACAGACGAACTGTTCCGAACATTTTGCCACGCCGATTTCTTGCTTTGTATTAGCAGTTAAGTGCCGTGGTTTGAATTTCTACATGTAATTTAAAAACCATATATATATATATATNCTTGCTTTGTATTAGCAGTTAAGTGCCGTGGTTTGAATTTCTACATGTAATTTAAAAACCATATATATATATATATGTGTGTGTGTGTGTGTGTGTTTGTTTGTGTGTGTGTGTGTGTTTACAGAAAAAATCTTCGGAACTGACGTCTTTGGCATTTTCATAGTGTATACCAAGAAAAATTTTTAATATTTTAAAATCTCGTCGCTTTATTAAATATTTTTNTCTTTGGCATTTTCATAGTGTATACCAAGAAAAATTTTTAATATTTTAAAATCTCGTCGCTTTATTAAATATTTTTGAGATTGTTGTGATTATTTTATTTTACACATAATAAATTTTATTACCAAGTATCGTTACAATACTTTCATTTTCTCAAAATTTACCTATGGTCTTCAAAATATTTTTATTAAAAATGAAATCTTTCTCAGAACAAATATAAACAGAAAGACGTTTAGCCAAAGAGTTTTATGTTATTTCAGGAAATTGTGACTGACATGGCGTCAGCTGTCAAGCGAATTACTCTAAGAGTTCAGAATTTCTCAGTAGGATGTGAGACTTTTTAACCCTTTTTAGCGAGGCAGTTAGTTGCACGGGAAACGAAAATATACCACATTAGAAAGCTGCTAGCTGACAATTCCGTACAGACATNGCGAGGCAGTTAGTTGCACGGGAAACGAAAATATACCACATTAGAAAGCTGCTAGCTGACAATTCCGTACAGACATAACGATTTAAAAAAATCGCATCATTTGAGTGGCCACCCTGACGTCGAACACATTTATGCTGTTATGGCTCTATTTTGTGTAGATGTGTATAATTTATGCAGGCGACTTAGTTGGCAATGTTTGGAAGTGTTCATTTATAGTATTTGATCGNGCGAGGCAGTTAGTTGCACGGGAAACGAAAATATACCACATTAGAAAGCTGCTAGCTGACAATTCCGTACAGACATGTCGATTTAAAAAAATCGCATCATTTGAGTGGCCACCCTGACGTCGAACACATTTATGCTGTTATGGCTCTATTCTGTGTAGATGTGTATAATTTATGCAGGCGACTTAGTTGGCAATGTTTGGAAGTGTTCATTTATAGTATTTGATCGNTTGTGTAGATGTGTATAATTTATGCAGGCGACTTAGTTGGCAATGTTTGGAAGTGTTCATTTATAGTATTTGATCGGTGTCATTTTTAACATCATCTCGTCAGTTGTCGGAATATTGCGGTATTTACATCACAACAGAGGAATTAACTACAAAATGTTTGGATCGTGCCCGGATTTTCGCATGTGGTAATCGTGCTGAACGATGCCGCTGGTCGGTGGGTTTCCTCGGGGATCTCCCTTTTCACCCGTTCTTGCACTCCGGCACTGCTCATACTCACTTCACTTCGCCCTGTCGGCTATCAAGACCTCGATGTTAACAGCCGCCCGAATCTCTCCACGCCATAAGTTTTTAAACTAATGTAGAGCAGCGGGTACCCTAAAGGGAGCAAACGGCCTTTTCCAGCACACGTGGTGAGGACGGCCATGGATATTTCATTCCACAACATCTCCATCTCCCCCCTCCCCTTTTTGCACCCAGCCATATGCCGAGGAGGGAGCAATATTTACAAACAGTCCTTAGAACAATCATATTAACAGCAGTTATTCATTATATAAAGGTATACAGCCAGTATCGTATTATGGAATCTTAAAAGATTTAAATGTGATTTTAGTGAAATAAATGCGCATTTCATATTAGGGAACCTACGCAACATTCCCCGGATACGAGTGGCGAATCTAGATACCCCCAAGGTGGTGGTTACTCAAGGAGTGGGACATTGTGCATTACTATCAAACCATGTGCTTATCAGTAAGCATCAAGATTTTATGCCACGTAACCTTCAAAGCTTAGTAAATGGTCTGTCTAAAGGCTGTCCGCGTTAAACTGAGCACTTTTGAAAGCCATACTTAATATTTACTTGCGTTTACAGTGTGTATTCTTCCGCCATACGTAAAATTAACACTGCTATGGACCTGATCACTTTATTCGTGCGTCATTCAAATAAAACTGTGAAATGATTGTAAAAGTGAATAGTTTACCAATTTTCCGATTCTTACACGTATGTGCACTAAAAAAAANTAAAACTGTGAAATGATTGTAAAAGTGAATAGTTTACCAATTTTCCGATTCTTACACGTATGTGCACTAAAAAAAACAGAACGCAAAATAAATAATTTCAGTAGTCACACTATTTTGCCTAACGTTTTTAATTCATCGTTGTTNAAAAAAAAACAGAACGCAAAATAAATAATTTCAGTAGTCACACTATTTTGCCTAACGTTTTTAATTCATCGTTGTTACAAACTTTACTGGGCCTATACCACTCAGTGTGACCATTTAAATACATTTAGGTAAGTGACAGTATCAGTTTACAAAGGTTTATTTCAAAAGTGTTTAAACAACCGTGAACAGCTGTCAAATAATATTAATTAATGCATTAATATTGCACCATTAACAATGCACTAATTTCTAGAACAATATTTTATCAAGTTTAAAATTGAGATATGTCGAGAGCCTCCTCAGTCCTCCTCCGCTTCCCCCTTAGATACGCCTCTGCTGGATAAGGAACCAAGTAAGTGATGTATGGAGGAGAGCATCGCGCCGCCCTGGAGGGGACGAGGCCACATTATACCACTCAAAAGCGAGGGCCAGAGTTGTGTGTCGGCAGTAAAAGGCACTAGCGAGATAGACACGATGTACGGTGGTCCAGTCATTCCTGAGAAGCGAGGGGGTCTTGTCATCACAGTCGTGCAATTAAATTTCATTGTGACGGTACGGTGGACGGAATAGACTAAAGATGAGATAGACCGATCATTTGTCTTCTGCAAATGTACCCAACATTGACCTGCCCGAAAATAACACTACTGTCAAAGACGCATTTTCAACTATGACGACTTGTTTGTTATCAACTTAATCATTTAATGACAAGTAATATCATATTAATAAAATAAATATTTTCAATTTGAATTTAGTAAAACTACATTACAAATTGGTTATAGGAAGTATAAAAACAATACAAAGCCATTGTTTACTAAACAATATTCTAACCTCAAATCCAACCCACGCCACGCCGTATTTGTGAGTCGTGTTGTCAGAAAAGCTGTTCAATGTTGTGCTACGGAGACTGGTTGTGCGCAGCCAGCGAGATCGATCTACCTCATTTTTAGTCTATGGCGGATGGCGATGTGGTACTTCATAGAGAAACGAGTGATTATCAAGGTCTGCGGCCTAAACAGACATTCTTAAATACTTCATCGACATACGGCGACTCCCGAACATTTTGTATGATTAAAATAAATACGGGATAGTAATAAATCAGTAGAAGAACTGGCTCATATTTACTAACTCTACTGCAGAATAAATCTGTAATGATATTGCAGAAACACAAAAAAAATTCCAGAGGCATTATAATAGTTAATTAACAGTATCACCGTCACTGGTGTGTGAACTGAGTGCCAAGGACGGAAGGTGCATCACAATGTATTCAGCACACAAAACCATTCATGAAACGCTCCAATAAATTACAGTCAATCTATCCCACTTGAGCAAACAACGCGTTCCTTTAGCTGCCGTGACTTGCGGGACGTAGAGGTGTAGACGACTGACTTAAAATAAACCCATAGGAAAAATGCAGGTGCTGTTAGGTCCGGGAACCTCTTTGGGCAGTTGATATCTCCGAACCGTGAAATTACACGCCCTATTACCATTGACTCCCGAGGTACAATGCGGTTACGCCGTCCTGTTGAAATCAGAGTTCACCAACTTCTACATTATCTACATTTATAAACGCCAGTACTGTAGGCATATATTAGTAACAAGCTGCTGTTACAGTCACAGTTCTATTGTACTTCTCAAAAATTAAGGGCGCGGTGATATATCCCACACGAACAGTTACCTCATCGCTAGACGACGATGCGCCACCGACCAATTCCCATTGTTGAGTATGGCATACTGAAACACTAAACTGTAAAGATGGTATATTCGCATGAACCACTTGATCCTCACTAGGTCTTGCATATTTTGAAATAGCACGCAATTCAAATTCGCTACATTATACAAAGAGACATCCTGTACAAACCTCGAAACACTTCTACAAAAATTCGGTATATTAAAAACTTACTACGAATTATAAAATAAAAGAAAATGTTGTTCTTAGCTTCACTCTTGTCTTATACCTAAGCCTGTGTTGTTTAACGAAGGCAGATGACTGGCTGCGCGCATGTCGCCTCCCCGAGTGGTAAGGTATTGGTGCAGGTTACATACGTATGATATGGATAAAAATACCAACAAAGTGGAAAGAGAGGCGTATTTGCGTACACGTGAAGTTTACAGCATGAAGTCGCAGCGAACAGTGAATAACGCAGTACATCGGATTAGTAGCATGGAAACTAGTGATCTGGGACAATGTTATCTAAATATGGCAACTGTGCGGCTGATTGTCTTCGGCTCGACTCGGAACTACTCGGCAGTCATTGACTCGAATTGGATGTGCTGGGAACCATTCGGTTCGGGATTTCCGATCGTACCCAAAGGTGCTCATCAGTTACGACCACTAACCATATATGCGTACCCATATATTCATAAGATGCAGTGGCCGTGTTGGTATTAAAAGTATAGCGAATGCTGAATCCAAAATTCGTATTTATTAAACTATTTAAATATTTTTTTTTCGTACCGAAATCGTACAAAGTATTGCGGAACCCTGCAAAAGTTTATCTTTCAGTTACTACAATCCTGATCTCCTCTCTTCAAGTCCAATTCATAAATGATGTCAGAATCTGAAGATTATTAATTGCCTCGACTGTTGTGTAGGCATACATATGTTACTCGGATTTCTTAAATGTAAATATGGTATGCACTTGTGACCAAACCAAAACACAGTACAAGTGCAAACCACTCTGGCATATTCATGTTATAATCGTGGTATGTATCAGCATCTACCAACATTTTTTTAGGCATAATTGAATATGATTTATGAACTACAACTGCTGAGTCCTTGACACATCGTATGTTCAAGGCACGCTCAGGTATCTTCTGTGCTCTTCTTGACAATAAATCTGCTTTTCCATTATTAATTACAACAGTCTTTCAATCTATCGTCCAATACTTCGATCAGTTTCGCAGTCTTTCTATCAGCCATTTAATCAACATCACAATATTTCCATATATCATTCAATCAACATCGCAATATTTCCATCAGTATTTCAATCATTCGATCACTCTTTCCCTCAATCTTCCAATCTTTCTACGAATCTTCCAATACTATGATAAACCCTTGGGCCATTCTCGTAATTTTTGCATCAATTTTCCCATATTTCGATTAATCTTTCCATTTTTTCTCCATTCAATCAAAAGATCTTCCAATCTTTCCGTCGATCAATCTCGCAATATTTACAACAGTTTTCCAATCAGTACTTCGATCTTTTCAATCTTTATATAAATTCTTTGATCAATGTTCCACTCATCTCATCAATCTTTCATCATTCTGTCAATATTTCCATCAATCTTCCAATCTTCCCATCAGTCTTTCAATCATTTAGTCAATATTTTCATAAATCTTCAAAAATTTCCATTAAAATTTTAATCACTGAATGAGATTAAAATCATAGATGATATTTCAACGAATATATTCAATACTATTTAAATGAATCCCAAGTAATTTGCATAAAAATTACCGATTTGACGTGTGGTTATATTGTGTTGCAATCAAACTATGGATCTCATTTAGTACATATTTTCTACCTGCTTTCTTATACACTTCTTACAAAGACTGTCAGACGGGTGTGACAATAGTTAGTATGTGTATAAGTTCCTAAAGAGAAAAAATTATACTACTGTATAGATGGTCCTACCTGTGACGGAAACAAAAGTGCGTAAGCAAAAAGAGGGCAGAAGATTTGGTAGTTTGTGAAGGGGAAACGACTAGGTAAATATTACACTTGTTCTTACAATGTTTCTGAATGCATTACAGTCTTCACGGTTACAATATTCGAGGTCATGTTACCGCATTAAGAGATTATGCTAACTAATTCGTCGTGAGAACGTGAGAATTGATATTGTGAATAAAGTTAATTACTTATTTTGTAATCAGTTTTTTCAAATTTAATATCTCAACTAAAAAATTAATACGAAAAATTTCCGAAATATAAATTACCATATAACCTTTGTATCGTTTTAAACTACAAAGCATCAATTGGAATGCCTAGTGAAATTCCTTTGGAATTAATTATTGTATTTACTAACTTTAAGTTATATAATGAGAATTACATAAGCCATCTTATTTGGGAAAATTTCACATTTTAATTTTGGCGTCTAGATTAAATATTTTAGTGAAGTCACAATATAAATCATAAAGAAAATTTTCATTGGTTTATATATTTTAATCTATGTTGGGAAAGATACATACCACAGCATGTTTTCACACATTAAAAATTTACTTTCCCTATGGTAAATATTTTGACAAGACCTGTAGAAGGGTTTGATGATAATAACTATGAAATGCTANTGTAGAAGGGTTTGATGATAATAACTATGAAATGCTAAATGTAAAATTTGATTTTCTGTCATAGTGACGGGACCTTTCGCGGATATTAATGAATAATGTTGACTGTTTTTTTTATAAACATATCTCTTAAATATGATATAATTTTACAAATATAAAATATTACCAACCTGTGTACGAGATCGCAAGTTACAGCACAGAGAATGGAGCAGTTGGAACATGGTCTCAGACGGACTGGTCTCAGGGCGAGGGGAGGAGGTGAAGAGACGTCTTGTAAGGAGAGCACGCAACTCGCGATCTCATCGCGAGCAGCAAAATCACACCCGTGTCCGTTATCTTAGGCTCAAGACCCGCGTGCAGCTGAATTATTCATGGCCCGCGTGCAGATACTGGAGCAACCCCGTCGCCACGTCAGCACGATCCTCTACATGCAAGGTGCGGGACTTTATTACACCTTTTTGTTACGACGGTAAAAGCGACGGATACTCCAGATCACAGGAATCTCGCAACCACTCGCAAACCGACTTCAGTTTACAGACAGCTTGCAACCACTCGCATACCGACTCGTTATTATGGTCGACATACAAACACTCGTATAGCGAATCCTCATTGCCGTCGATTTGCAACCACTAGAATACCGAATTGGTTCTCGAGAGGGTGTATCTTGAATCATCGTTGGTTCAGTATCCTCACCAAATAATTCTGATCTTGACAATGACAACCAAAGAATGTGGTTTAAAACGACTTAGGGTTGGTTAAAAATTTCCTAAAGTTGTACTTGATTTCTACTTTCAGCATATTGTGTGTCCTTCCGCAACATTTGAGAGTTAAAATGTTCACCTAACAAGCAGTTTTCCTGTGTACACTCAGTGACGCTGAACATCGGGGCGCACGTAATTTCCATACCTGGCAACTGTTCCCTTGAGGACTAAAACCGTAGAGGAAATATAGATTAGAATGAGTGTGCCAGCTGCGCAGTAACCAAACTCTGTATTTGAACCTCAGACTGCTGTTTTCCCAACAGCGCTGTCAAAATACCTTTGACTGTAGTCAAGATGGCAGCACCTTGTATATAAACACGTGCTTTGAAAGTAATGCGAGTAGAGTATATTCACATTAATGAAGTTTTCAAAAGTACGGATCTAATGGGGGAAAATATGAAAAAAATGCCTGTGTTATTCGATTACGAGATTTTGATAGTTCTGATCACAATTCGTAAATTAGTGCTTGGGGTTTTTACAGAAGACGTGGAAAATTCTATTTCATCTCTAGTCTATGTAGCTAAATATCGGCAGATTGAGATATATTCGTCAAGTGCAGGGGAGGTTTAACTAACACGCCATATGGCCATACAAATTGCGGAATAGTGGTACGCTTGTGTGCCTTCTGTGATCTTTCACAGCGTACTGGGACCTTCTTCTGCCAGATACACCAGTGGCCGGCAGGAGTTCTGTCCTTATCCCCTCCTCCTCGGCAGTGCCGGAACTGGGACGCTGCCCATTGTGTCATCCAGCCTTCTTCGAGATAGGAAGGTTTTCCTCCGTATCTCCTTCAGCATGTGGAATTACAACCATCTGCCACCATGAGTTCAACCTGACTTCATAGTTCACCAAAGAAAACCTGTGGTGGGGATGGCCGACTACTCCATGTTGCTCCCTACGTTTCCATAGTATTTACGGCCTTTACAGCGATGCGAGCGGACTGACCACTGTAATGGCCTTGGTANCTCCCTACGTTTCCATAGTATTTACGGCCTTTACAGCGATGCGAGCGGACTGACCACTGTAATGGCCTTGGTATTTCTGCAAACTGAAATTAAAGTTTTAGACCCACCCCGAGGTCTCAAGTATTCAGTGTGTCCAACAGCACACCCAATGGTTGTACCGAGGTACTCTCAGCCATTTCGGCAGATACGTCTCAGCAAGTACATCACTTACAAAAGGGGAGGGGGGACCTCTGACATAGCTCTATGGCATGAAGAGCCGGAGGATCACCTAGTCAATAAGAGACAATACACAGGATGTGACGATTATAGCAGAAAGTAACCAGAGCGTGGACAGTACACCTGGAAACAAAGATTCCATATGAATATGTCGTATCGATGGTTTCCGAGTTACGGGTCCGTAACAGTGTCCGCTGTTGGTAGTCGGTACACAACTGTGTGTGTGTACAGAGTGTAGTAAATGTGAACGTGGAGTATGATGTTAAGCCAATATTATTGATGACATCCAATGTCACCTCGGACAACCGGCGCTTGACTGGCTAGTCGTATTGTCACTTTCTGCAACAACAGTTACATACGCTACTCCAAGATGTCCTGTTCAATCTGACACACCGCATGCGGTCCATGCATGATGGGCCACCACCATATTTCAGTGGAGTGGACTGGGCATATCTGGATGAGCGGTTACCACGCAGGTGGATGGGTCGTGCAGGACCAATCACCTGGCCGGCACGATTCCCTGAATTAAATGCAGCCGTTTATTGCATGTGGGGATACCCCAATACAATATTATATACCACTTGTTAAGGAAATTCCAATGCTTCGCCAGCGTGCGAACAGGAGTGCCAGGAGGTGCACTGTACGCCTGGTGTGTTTTAACACGTCCGACGTCCGACGCCACATTCAGATGCGAGTTGGACATATCGAGCACCTTTTGTAAGAGTGAACTTTGACGCTACACAGGCAGGGCTGCAGTGACACGAACTTCGGTCATCAGGTGCGGAAAATAACAATTCCAGCAGAAATTTGGAGCCATTGAACCCAGGACACATGTTAATGCGGATTTTTTTTAGACGCACTGCCGATGCCCCGGTATTTATATAAATCGACACGTGCTATGCATCACGCCTCTGCCGATCACGCTGGTCATCGCCATTCACTAGCGCCCGTCACCTCTACAACACCTCAGCGATTGACCAACCTTCAGCTCTCNCGATTTGCAACCACTAGAATACCGAATTGGTTCTCGAGAGGGTGTATCTTGAATCATCGTTGGTTCAGTATCCTCATCAAATAATTTTGATCTCGACAATGACAACCAAAGAATGTGGTTTAAAACGACTTAGGGTTGGTTAAAAATTTCCTAAAGTTGTACTTGATTTCTACTTTCAGCATATTGTGTGTCCTTCCGCAACATTCGAGAGTTAAAATGTTGACCTAACAAGCAGTTTTCCTGTGTACACTCAGTGACGCTGAACTTCGGGGCGCACGTAATTTCCATACCTGGCAACTGTTCCCTTGAGGACTAAAACCGTAGAGGAAATATAGATTAGAATGAGCGTGCCAGCTGCGCAGTAACCAAACTCTGTATTTCAACCTCAGACTGCTGTTTTCCCAACAGCGCTGTCAAAATACCTTTGACTCTAGTCAAGATGGCAGCACCTTGTATATAAACACGTGCTTTGAAAGTAATGCGAGTAGAGTATATTCAAATTAATGAAGTTTTCAAAAGTACGGATCTAATGGGGGAAAATATGAAAAAATGCCTGTGTTATTCGATTACGAGATTTTGATAGTTCTGATCGCAATTCGTAAATTAGTGTTTGGGGTTTTTACAGAAGTCGTGGAAAATTCTACTTCATCTCTATTCTATGTAGCTAAATATCGGCAGATTGAGATATATTCGTCAAGTGCAGGGGAGGTTTAACTAACACGCCATATGGCCATACAAATTGCGGAATAGTGGTACGCTTGTGTGCCTTCTGTGTTCTGGGACCTTCTTCTGCCAGATACACCAGTGGCCTGGCAGGAGTGCTGTCCTTATTCCCTCCTCCTCAGCAGTGCCGTAACTGGGACGCTGCCCATTGTGTCATCCAGCCTTCTTCGAGATTGGAAGGTTTTCCTCCGTATCTCCTTCAGCATGCGGAATTTCAACCATCTGCCGCCACGAGTTCAACCTGACGTCATAGTTCACCAGGGAAAACCTGTGGTGGGGATGGCCGACTACTCCATGATGCTCCCTACGTTTCCATAGTATTTACGGCCTTTACAGCGATGCGAGCGGACTGACCACTGTAATGGCCTTGGTATTTATGCAAACTGAAATTCAAGTTTTAGACCCACCCTGAGGTCTCAAGTATTCACTGTGTCCAACAGCACACCCAATGGTTGTACCGAGGTACTCTCAGCCATTTCGGCAGATACGTCTCAGCAAGTACATCACTTACAAAAGGGGAGGGGGGACCTCTGACATAGCTCTATGGCATGAAGAGCCGGAGGATCACCTAGTCAATAAGAGACAATACACAGGATGTGACGATTATAGCAGAAAGTAACCAGAGCGTGGACAGTACACCTGGAAACAAAGATTCCATATGAATATGTCGTATCGATGGTTTCCGAGTTACGGGTCCGTAACAGTGTCCGCTGTTGGTAGTCGGTACACAACTGTGTGTGTGTACAGAGTGTAGTAAATGTGAACGTGGAGTATGATGTTAAGCCAATATTATTGATGACATCCAATGTCACCTCGGACAACCGGCGCTTGACTGGCTAGTCGTATTGTCACTTTCTGCAACAACAGTTACATACGCTACTCCAAGATGTCCTGTTCAATCTGACACACCACATGCGGTCCATGCATGATGGGCCACCACCATATTTCAGTGGAGTGGACTGGGCATATCTGGATGAGCGGTTACCACGCAGGTGGATGGGTCATGCAGGACCAGTCACCTGGCCGGCACGATTCCCTGATTTAAATGCAGCCGTTTACTGCATGTGGGGATACCCCAATACAATATTATATACCACTTGTTAAGGAAATTCCAATACTTCGCCAGCGTGCGAACAGGAGTGCCAGGAGGTGCACTGTACGCCTGGTGTGTTTGAACACGTCCGACGTCCGACGCCACATTCAGATGCGAGTTGGACATCTCGAGCACCTTTTGTAAGAGTGAACTTTTATGCTACACAGGCAGGGCTGCAGTGACACGAACTTCGGTCATCAGGTACGGAAAATAACAATTCCAGCAGAAACTTGGAGCCATTGAACCCAGGACACGTGTTAATGCGGATTTTTTTAGACGCACTGCCGATGCCCCGGTATTTATATAAATCGACACGTGCTGTGCATCACGCCTCTGCCGTTCACGCTGGTCATCGCCATTCACTAGCGCCCGTCACCTCTACAACACCTCAGCGATTGACCAACCTTCAGCTCTCTGTCACAAAGTGGTCATGGTATTTCCTCCCCCGTGAAATTGTTTAAAATACTTGTACGTTACTCTTACGGCAGTGGCACTTTAATATCTATAATAAAAAAATTAATAAACTAAATTCGGTGGACACAAATTTTAACATTTCGGTTGACAATAGACGGCCGGGCATAACACTACTTTTCACACTTCACTGCGATAATTACCGCTAGTAATGCAACATGTCTGCTCGTTCAAATATGTGAAACTACTGACAGGAATAATTTTCAAAATTTTATTTTATAGTCATGTTGCGGACCAGCGGTCTGTCAAGTTTCCGGCTACTGCCGCTTGACAAGCAACTTCAGTGAGTCATGCGAACGGAGAGAAGTTAGCATAACAAGGTTCAAGTAGTACCTCTTTGAGTGATAGCTCACACCGGCCGCCGATGTAGCATCTCCCAGAATGTCGACGACATCCTCTTTTAACTGATAAATGATGTATGGGAGCCGTGAGCAATGGTTTTTCTAGGTTGAGCAATTTAATACAATACACGATAGTGCATTCAAATGAACTTAGCTGTATACGTGTTATATTTTGTAAATAAGATATGAAAATAAAATTAGATATTGCTTTCATTAAATCATTAGTTTATTTCATACACCCGTTCACGCCTGGGCCGTTCAAAAATATTTTAATCCCAGCAATATAAACACACATTTACCACGTCATTTTACAGTGAGCTGTGCATGTGGTTGCAGTTGTTGTTGGCATACACATGTGTATTTTGTTGGAGTGGAGGGAGAGAAGAGAAACGAAAAACAGTTACAGCTA
The DNA here is from genome assembly GCA_002778355.1 of Clitarchus hookeri. Lineage (NCBI taxonomy): Eukaryota > Metazoa > Arthropoda > Insecta > Phasmatodea > Phasmatidae > Clitarchus > Clitarchus hookeri. Next base: position 172,663 of record NQII01002113.1, on the reverse strand, counting down.
TGGGTAGCAAGAGAAGATGCCAAGAGAAGAAGCTTGTGAAATGTAATAATATCGTAGGTTTAATGTGAATAAATATTATCAAATCCCTGATAGTTCATGTATATGTGTGAAGTTTTTGTAATCAAGTTAGAGACAAGAATACCATGAAAGGGCCTCCCCAAAAAATTTAACATCTCGTTATAAAGAGGGAAACTAATAAGTACGCCCTATGTTAAATGGAATCAAATATCGTATCTTGACGAAAGTGGCGCAGTGAGGTTTTTTTTATTGCTCCGCTGTAGTACAACCAGCCGCACAAGTTTTTCTACTGTTCCCGGTAATTTTTACCATGAGATATTATTACTTGTTTGGAATAACGCGTTCTGTAGCAAGAGAGCAAGAACGCGGGCGCTGTCATAATTAGGAGATCCCGGAATAGTGGTCTGCATAGCAGCCCACGTAATCCGTCAACCTGCTGTCTCCTGGCATATTGTTTCGGACGTTAAAAAAAATAATTAAATATTTGTTCAGTGTAATTAACCCGTCCACATGCATTACAGTTCAAGACATAACTGAGAAAACAATTAAAACATCTGTTTGTACGCCAACGCAATATAAATCAAGTTTATATTTTAAAATAAAACAAGCTGCTTTATGAAATTTATCCTACAGTTTATTAGATCTCCATTTGTACGGTTCAGTAAACCGCTATGTGGGCGAAATAGTGTTATATCGTACATGTATGCGTAAAAAAGCGTACAGTTTCTTATCNGTTCAGTAAACCGCTATGTGGGCGAAATAGTGTTATATCGTACATGTATGCGTAAAAAAGCGTACAGTTTCTTATCGGGAGTTTTCCTCGCAATCTCCTTCCAAAATTGACTTGACTCTGACGACATGCACAGTCTTAAACGAAGAGCGGTATTGTTGGGAGGTAGTGGCCGGAAGAAATTTACGTCTCCTTGCGATGCAGATCGATCCCGGTTTCTTTCTCCTTTAACGTCGTTCCTTAACCTATCCTACTCTCCCAACCTCGTTTATCTGCAGCAGGCCGTCCCGCTATGGCAGGGCTCAAGTGTATGGCTTTGTGAGAAGCTAAGCAAGATTTCGGTCAATGGGTGACAAGAAGAAGAAAAAGGAACAAGGGAACATATTACTCGCTCCTCTTGTACTCGAGGATTGACTGAATTAACCTGGTTCGTACTCTTTTCTGGAACACTCTGATTTTTTGACAAAGGAAAAGGTAGCATTTTAATCTCATCCACTCAGCGCTTTGATGTGACAGCGAGAAGACGAGGCACAGAGAAGGAGTGACGCAGTCACATACGTGATTTTCTACGTGTCTGTGGGAAATGAATATTTTATAGTTCTCTGCCCTTTTTGTTGAAGGAAATTTTCCTTCTGGAAGTAGAACTGTAATATTCATATTGCAGTGAAATAGAGACCCACAGCTTACACTACTTCGCCGGTAAATTATTTGGTTTCACACTATTTTCGATTTCATTGCTATGCACTAAATTACTCAATATGGCGGGACGTGGTTTTAGTGGTTCCAGTGCCTGGCTACGAGTTCACCAACTTGATGCTCGTAAATTATTGGCCAAGCGAGGTGTCCGACCAGAACCGTTACGTGTCGTACTTTCCGCCACATGACCACGATGGCCTACCAGCAACTGCCGCTAGTTAACAAAACAGTCAAATATTTCGTTGCAATTTATAAGGTACAAGCAAAATGCATTTACAGCTATGACACAAGTACGCGATGACAAATTATTGTTGAGAGCTAGAAGAAACATCTCAATGGCATCGTGTTCTTTTTAATAAAGAATTGTTAGTTGCACGTGCCAATATAATTTTTTTCGAAACTGAAAGTAGTACTGACACTGACGTATTTGAGAGACTCTCATCCATGAGCTAAGGGCATAACTTTTATGGTTCAAAATTCTGATTACACTAAAAAAGTATTCAGGAAGTGACGAGAAAATATAAGTTGAACTATATAATTGTTTGTGTATGTGTGAAAGAGAGTGGATGACAGAGACATGGCCGGACATATAAATGCGGTATCATAACCGAGTTTAAATGACTATATTTCCCAAAAGTAAAACCGTTAAACTATCCGTAATCCGACATACATCGGTCCGGTGACTGTCTGATTACAGCAGGTTGTTGAAATACTGGGTTATGACCAAAATAAAAAATTACAAGAAGAAATCACTCTGAAATATTGGTAAAATTAATCGCACTTTTAAGAGTTCTGCGAAACTATAAACTGCAAAAGTAATTATATTTTAACATTGTTTTTCCTTTATAAGTCAGTTTCAGAAACTTAACTACAAAGCAGCCCTTCTGAAAACAATAGGTTTGCAGCTTCCATGTAGTTTTCCTCAACGAATATAACGTATAATTTAAATAATACACTTACAGTACTGTTGCGTTTCACGGCATATGTTTGATGCGCATTATGATGATAAATTTAAAAACCATCAGCTGGAAATTTTTTTTTATTTCCACTGAGACAGTCACTTGTGTTATATAGTAAAGCTGTGAAGTTCGCATAGCTCGGCAATAGCTTCTCAGAGGCTTGTGATTTCCACATCATTTCTAGAAAGTAAAATATATTTCTTAACACACGTCGTCGCTGGGAAGACAAAGTGGCTTATCTAAAATAGCGAAAATGAGTTATTACTATCACTGTAATTTTCGCAAAATGAACTCTAATTGCATCAAAGTGGCGTGCCTCTGCGGTCATTACTTACCGAAATATCAGTCTGAGACTTAACCATATCTCAGAATGCGAAAAAAAATATTATGAAAAACTGGCGTAACTGAAGTTACGGCAATTTTGTCATTCCAATGAGATTGCAGCGTACTGTACAGTTAGTAGCTTAATTCAGTGTACGTCACTTTGCCTGCATACTGTTTTACTTCAAGTTTCTTTTTGTAACACAGGTTATAAGTACAACATAAGTGTATTTAANCACTTTGCCTGCATACTGTTTTACTTCAAGTTTCTTTTTGTAACACAGGTTATAAGTACAACATAAGTGTATTTAAGTTGTGTTTGTAAAGTGTGTTAACTCTGTACACTGTATACAGTGTTTATGTTCGTTATTGCCACAATAACAATTCCACTGTTACCGCTGTGCTTTCTCACACAGCCTGCAACCCTAAGAGCACTGATAGAATTTCCCTCAATTTTCTTCAGCCATGTCCTGGCCAGAATGAAGGAGATTANCACTTTGCCTGCATACTGTTTTACTTCAAGTTTCTTTTTGTAACACAGGTTATAAGTACAACATAAGTGTATTTAATTTGTGTTTGTAAAGTGTGTTAACTGTGTACACTGTATACAGTGTTTATGTTCTTTATTGCCACAATAACAATTCCATTGTTACCGCTGTGCTTTCTCACACAGTCTGCAACCCTAAGAGCACTGATAGAATTTCCCTCAATTTTCTTCAGCCATGTCCTGGCCAGAATGAAGGAGATTAGACACATAGTTACATAAACACAGCAAATTAAAATGTTCCTGATTGTTACGTACCACCACAGCTAGTCGCAGCTTCGTGGGTGCCATAAATCACCAATACGTCGTCCATTCACTGTAAACAGACGACTACAATGTCTTGACCCATGATCCACATGTACTGTCTGTCAGGATCGAAGACAAAGGTGATCCAGTAGATTGGACTTCAATACGCCAAGGTATGGCACAGAAAATTTACAAAAAATTTTCTATTCAGGCCAGCAATTTACAAACCAATACAGGTCAATCACACTGAAAAATGGATTCGGTCGTGCCCGTCTGGCGTGAACTTCACCAGAATCAGCTTTATATATCGAGAAAAACGTTTCGTAACTTGATGGCTTTGCCATAGTCAAATGCTCGTTGTTTCATTGGCAGGACAAGAACTGTTCAAAGAGTCCTTTCCTTATCAGTGATGTTACATAAAATTCAGTTTTCCATGCAGTATATTTTGCATCGTTTACAGCTAAAAATTTTCTCTTACTAAGTGTATTGTCACTACCACTGTACTTAAAGCTACAATACAAACACTAACTCTATCTAAATTTACAGTAGGTAATATATCGACGTTATGTTTTTCATATAAAGTTTCAGTAGCATAATATAAAATTTTTTTAAACCTGTGTTAGGAAGGCTAAAATTTCTCATGATGAGTTAATTCTTGTACGGCATATATTAATAAACAAAAACTATCATTTATTTTATTTATTTGAGGTTTTGAGCGCCCCTCGACGGCGAAAAGGCCATAGTAAGTGCTAGGAAATAATCAGCCACAGTCTGTTTTATAGAAAAATCCCAGCAATCACCTGGAGGGAATTCGGAATACCACGAATAACCGAAATCAGAATGGTCGAAACGGGAATCGAACACGGTTCCTCCCGAATGCGAGTCTAGTGTTTATAACTGCGCTATCTCGCTCGATACTACGTGTTTCAAGTCAGAAGTCTGCTTGTTAAAAATGTTGTTAGATGTGCTTTCTGCTGTGAACATTTTTTTCCATTTCACTTAATAATGTAGGTTTTTTTTAATACNGCTTTCTGCTGTAAACATTTTTTTCCATTTCACTTAATAATGTAGGTTTTTTTAATATTCCACATAAAAAATTTATTAAAATTCTGTATCCTGTATTCAAAACGTACTACTAACTAAATTAAAAATTACATTTCTCAGAAAATACACATTACGATTCCTGGCGTGATGCGTAAGAAATACATGATTTTTGTGCTTTAACCAATGCACTTGCCATGTTCGAGTGAGGGAAACCTACTCGAATATGACAACAAAGATCTGGTATCAAGCAAATAAAAATATACACTCTCTATGGCATATTAAAAAGGTGACCTACTATGTTTCCTATTTGTAGCACAACAATGCGAAATATCTCTGTTTTCCAAAATATATTGCTGAAATTAAGACAGTAGAATGAAAATGAGAACAAGGGCGCTTGGATCACGAAGGAGGAGTGATCAGTAGGTCAGTCACCTATCAGACCTTGACCATACATAAATGACGCCATCACTATCTTCGAATTCCATGCTCTTTGCCTGCGATGACATTGGAATAAACTTGAAGTAAAAACATCGAGAAAAATCGCCAAAATTCGGAATTAAATATTAAAAATCAGAAAAACTGACATTATAGACCACGGCCACCATCTTGAANATAAATGACGCCATCACTATCTTCGAATTCCATGCTCTTTGCCTGCGATGACATTGGAATAAACTTGAAGTAAAAACGTCGAGAAAAATCGCCAAAATTCGGAATTAAATATTAAAAATCAGAAAAACTGGCATTATAGACCACGGCCACCATCTTGAATTTACATTTCCTTAACCCCCAGTAACCTTAAACCTGAAAATAAAAGAAATCCACAAAAATATGTAAAAAAAAATTTTCATTCAGGGAAGTGGAAATTATAATATTGACTTCAACCGCCACCTTGGATATCCGAGATTTTGACTTTGACCCCATTGGTAAGATTCTTAGCTGCTATAAATATTCTATATAAAACGCTGGAAGTCATAACTTAACTGTTTACTATAATATCCCAAGTACATAATTCGTTTACGTATGACACGCAGCAAAATAGGTAAAATCATGGTCGGTACAATACAAGGTGATAAACTAGCACGAATACAAGTTGTGTCTTTTTCCTTTTTAATCTTGTTGGTTTCTTCTATCACACCAAAATGTTGGCATTGGTCGAGGCTTGTTCCATAAACCAATATAATTATTTTTCATATGTTCAATAGTGTAAGTTATTAGAAATAATTTACAAATTCTTGTCAGGTAAAAAAATCTCCTCTTTCGCAACACCTGGAAAGAAAAATCAACGTACAGGCTTAGGGGTTAAACAAACACATCGAAACCTGCATGTATAGTTTTCTTTCATTAACTGAGAAACAGTATGTTTGGCATCCTTACCTCCTGTAAAAACGTTGCGTAATAAATTCGCAGATAATGAGGGAACTGCAGACTATAACTACAAGTAATGAAAAGTGTGCCATAAATTTTCGGTTCGCGCGAAATATAAACTTGCTAAACTGGCACGTGAACTGGGCGAACTTCAAAAGAATAATGTAGCACCTGCAGCTGCGAAGACTAATGATTCTAACAAGACTGTTCCTACAAAGAAAAATACACTTGTTGATGTCTGTGCTGACAAATAACGATGTAATGTACGGGCTGGAAATTAGAAGGGTGATGACGATAATGAAGACAGCGTGGTCGGTGAAGAAGATGTTGATTTATTTTCTCGATTTTCTCACACATCTTGCCACCAAGTTTGCTGCAAGAAGAAGGTTGAGGACAATACTAAACCTATCTATATATTTTCCCAAATATCCTAATGAACTTGTTGATACTCAGACCTTTGATCTTTTTGAGAAACGTTTGAAATGCCTGCCATGTTAAAGATATATCTTCAGTTATNTTAAAGAGATATCTTCAGTTATTGAATAACTGAAGGGCAGTTGTTATATCGATATAAAATTAGACCATTATTTACTATCCGTGACCAGAAAACATCTGAGGAATGTGAAGATCGAGTGTATGAAAAAAAAAACATTAATTTAGTGGTGTTTACAATCCATCGCAAGAGTTTGCATTAAGTAAAATATTTGTGAGCAAGTGCACACGAAAGGTTATGGTTGATCCTGAAGTATTTTGTCTTTCTCGGCCACTCAATGTCGGCTGTGGTCTATTTTTTTTAACGAATGAATTGAGAAATGTTTCTCAAGAATGACTTCAGGAATGTTTCTGGGGACTGTTTTTGAGGAATGTTTTGAGGAATAATTAGTACAGGAATATTTTATATCTGGTTGGTCTTCTGGTTCGTTGGGCTTGACTGGCCGGTTCTGTTCGTCAGTTGGCCTTGTTGGTCTGTATGGCTGTTTGTTAACGTCATTTTTTATGAATAGTCTGCATTATTGGTTAGTCTTTTGGTTGGTCTGAACAGTTGATGTGGATGGTCGATCTGATAGCTTGGTATGACTGCTATGGCCATTGGTACTGCCGTTTGGTATGGTTGGTATTGTTGGTACGGTCACTTGGTGCGGTCGCCCTTGTCAATTGGTCAATTTTCTGCATTTATAACTTTAGAATAAATCCACAGACGGTAGAATTCATACAACACATTAATGCAGTCACCAAGTAAAAATTTGGTGATAGTCTGTGAATAATGGTTTTCCTGTACTTATGGATAGGGGAGACATGACGAATCGATGGCTCGACTATGGACTGAATTTGGATTGATGGCTTAAAAGACTGAAATATTAATTGAAAGAATGATGAAATGGTGTATTGATGGCTGAGAAGAACACGGAATATAAGACTGTCTACCACCTAAGCTGGCCTCGTTCATTCCAAGTTTCAAGGGCTTAATTTAATTGGGGGCGAATGGAATCATAGGTAACGTATGCACTCCAGCTGGAGTCAGCGATGGTGCCACCAAAGAGGAAGTCAGGACGTTGGTTACTGACACACCATTGAACAACTGTACACTACTCACCAATAGCTCGCTGGCCCGAACAGATCATTTCAATTTGAGCAGATTTTTTTTTACTTTTGTGGAAAATATATGTGTAATTACGAGCATGCCCGATAATACTCCTCGAACTGTTGTAGTGGAATAGCCGAACATCAAAAATTAACATATTAAGCTGAATGTTAAAAAATGAGGGGGAAGATATATATATCACATCTCGTATCAGATGAAGAACTGTTTCGTCGCGCGACTTTGGCTACATTAACTATCTGCAGAGGTCAGGATGTCATGTTACCATCAGCCAATCACAAGCGAGATATGTGGAGTCATCATTAAATCACTAGCGTAATAGTGTTGGGGTCGCACTCTAGATGGTAAATGGTGGGAGGTGATGAGGCGGTTAGAGTTGTGTATGACAAAGACAATGATTAGTTGGAGGTGGGTAATTGGGTGGAGGACCGACAAAATTGCCAATCACAATTCGTTGTGGGATTCTAGTCGTCTGCTGGTCACCATATGCTCTACAGTATTTACGAATATCAAACCCTAAAATTTTCAAATATAATTTTATTTTTAAAAAACTTTTTGCTTATTTTTAATTTAGCATTTGCATATAAATTTTATTTTTCGAATTTTCACTTTAATTTTTACTATATTTTACAATTTTGTAACGATTTTTCTCGACATTATTGGGTTCAAGTTTTCTTGGGATCGAGGTCAAAGTTATGTGAATTAAAAATGGCGGTCGAGGTAAATAATGTTTATAAAATTCTTTTACGAATTTCTGTGACTTTTACCGATTTTACAGGTTAAAGATTTCGAGTTATCAAAGTCAAGATAACGGATATATTTCCAAGACGGTGGTTAAGGGCAAAAATGACCTTTCTCTCGCCCCCCTCCCCAACACTTTTTCTTTCCAGTTAAAATTTTTCTACTATATTTGGTAATTTTTTTCGAGTTTTCGTGTTTCAGGTCACGTGGTGTTAAAGACATATAAACCCAAGATGGTGCTCGTGGACAATTATTTAAGTTATCCCGATTTTTACGATTTTTTCCCGAATTTTTTAGATTTTTATTTTATTTTTGACTTTAATGTTAATCTAAGGTCATCGCGGGTAGAGGTCAATTTCATGGAATTTGACAATGATGGCTTGGATCATTAATTTAAGCAGACATGGCCTACGTCTGACAGATCATTGACACTCTCCCCACTTCTCATTCCATGTGCATGCATTGGCCCTCTCATTTTCATTCTACCCAAGATATATTAAAAACTTATTTCTATGTTCTAAAACGCTACATCACTGAGCTATTATTATAACTTTCTTTTACACCCGGACAACTTTCAAATTCAGTGATCCAGCAAAAGGACGCATCCGAACGAAAATTTCCATAGACTGTCCTGAGATTTGAAGAAATGTGTGATACATCACTCTGTCTCCACAGTGAAAGGTTCGTAATTAGAGAAAAGTCTTATTATCTCATAAAAAGTATCACACATGTGTGTACAGCAAGAGAGACATTTCAGTTTCACCGGTGACTTATTGTTTACTGTTTTCGGTTAGTCAAAACGTACTGCTCCTTAAAGGTGTGTTTCCTTTTAAAGGATTAAACCACTCTAATGTGACAGTTTAAAAGTCCATTTTTTTAGTGTCGACGAGTATAAAATATTATTGAAATTACCTTCCTTTACTACTGTTTTTTGTAATCTGTCATACTAATTAAGTATCTGTAGTTTTGTTACGAATGTTGGATTTCCCACATTCGCGAATGCGAATGCGAATGCGAATTTTGGCTTTTTCAATATGGTGCCCAAAGAATGCACCCACGAACTCACATTTTGACCGCGCGTTTAGGACCGGCCATGTTTAAACCGAAAGTAGCCGATACTACACCAAGAAACCAAACCGTGATTGCTCGCTCATTAAATGAAGTTAGCTGATAATAGTTTTCTCGTAAAGATTTGTTTTGAGGTTACTTTCATTAATTTGTTGAATTTCTAAAGAAAGATTGTTAAATTGTTATAAGGTGATTAGTGATATTTCAACATAGGTAAGTCGTATGTTAGCGAAATTTGGACTTATTTTACAATATGTGATGCTGAAAATGTGAATTGCAAAATATGTAACAAACAATACTCGTGCAAAGGAAGATCAACTAGTGCTATGAGAAATCACCTGGAAGTTATGCATAAAAATGAGTATAATGCATTTAAAAAACGGGAAAACGAAAAGCGGAATGCTTCTACAACAAATGCTTTGGCATCCTCTTCGCGACAATGTACTAGAACCGACCTAAAACAAATGTCTTTGACTGATTGCGTCGAAAAAACTAAAAATTTGGGATAATAACAACGCCAAGTCTATGGAAATTGACAATTTAATAAGCAAAATGACTGGTTTGGAGGTCTTATCCTTTAGTTTTGGGGAATGCGTTGGATTTGTCAGATTGATGAACCACCAATGTCCGTCGTATGAATTAAAAACTCGACAACATTTGACTTTGTTTATATGCGAGAATTTCTACGGCAAGGTAAAAGATAAAGTTTTGGAATTAATCAAATCATTTGAAAAAACTATGTTAACAACTTATATCTGGCCTGATTCTTGTTCAGGAGTATCGTTGCTGAGTCTTACATGTCACGGCGTAACAAAATAATTTGAAAGAAAAATTATTGTGGTAAAAGCAGAGGTATTTAACAATGGCCGACATAGTAGTGGAAATATAGCTATAAAACTTGAAACCATGTTGTCATTATGGGAAATACCCAAAGAAAATTACAATACATTGTTAGGGATGGTGGTACTAACATAAAAAAGGGTATTTTCTTGTTATTCATTAAAGACATTGATTGTTCATCATACAAAATTCAACTAGTTGACAATGAGGGGCTTAATGCACAAGATTCCGTTATTGCTGTGATTACAAAATGTAAAAAGATGGCAACTCATTTTCACCACTCAAATATTGCTCAAGGTGAACTTGCAGCTCTACAAGAAAGGCTCAATCAACCAAAGCTTAAGATTGTACAAGAGTGTGTTACAAGATGGAATAGTAACTTTTATATGTTGGAGCACATTTTGAAAAACAAAGATTCGTTGTGTCCTTAAGCTTCCAAAAATAACAAGATTTCACATCTAACTTCCCAAGAGTGGATAATTGTGGAAAAACTAATTACTTTCCTCAAGCCTTTTGAAGAAATTACAAAAGAACTAAGTGCAGCCAATATTTCCATATCTTCAGCAATTCCATTGTTGGCCTCCTTGGAAATAGTAATTGATGAATTTGATGTAACTGACGAATGCATAGCAAACGCTATTCTTGTTCTAAAAAGAGAATTAAGTCGCAGATTTTCTCATTTGGAAAATTACGTATTGTTTGCTACGGCTTATTTCATTGACCCGAGATACAAAGTAAAATTTTTCAAAAATTCTTCAACCAAATATCAAGTTGTGAAATCTATTTTAGAATCCATTGGAAACGATGAATCATGCCTATCTTCTGGTTAAAATCCTAAGCGTGCCAGAATGAATAATCATGGGATTGAAACCTCTGGATCCAGTGACTGTCTGTCAGGGAAATCTAGATATTTAAGAGTCACATTGCTGTTGGATTCTAGTAAAAGTGAAGAAGAAGGGGAAAATGAAAGTCCAAACCCTATAGAAGTTTTGATTAAAAAAACCACTAATGAATATTTATTAGATAAACGTGTGGAAAATGATGTAGACCCACTTACATGGTGGAAGGTGCATAATAAGANATGGCGGTCGAGGTAAATAATGTTTATAAAATTCTTTTACGAATTTCTGTGACTTTTACCGATTTTACAGGTTAAATATTTCGAGTTATCAAAGTCAAGATAAGGGATATATTTCCAAGAAGGTGGTTAAGGGCAAAAATGACCTTTCTCTCGCCCCCCTCCCCCACACTTTTTCATTCCAGTTAAAATTTTTCTACTATATTTGGTAATTTTTCTCGAGTTTTCGTGTTTCAGGTCACGTGGTGTTAAAGACATATAAACCCAAGATGGTGCTCGTGGACAATTATTTAAGTTATCCCGATTTTTACGATTTTTTCCCGAATTTTTTAGATTTTTTTTTTATTTTTGACTTTAATGTTAATCTAAGGTCCTCGCGGGTAGAGGTCAATTTCATGGAATTTGACAATGATGGCTTGGATCATTAATTTAAGTAGACATGGCCTACGTCTGACAGATCATTGACACTCTCCCCACTTCTCATTCCATGTGCATGCATTGGCCCTCTCATTTTCATTCTACCCAAGATATATAAAAAACTTATTTCTATGTTCTAAAACGCTACATCACTGAGCTATTATTATAACTTTCTTTTACACCCGGACAACTTTCAAATTCAGTGATCCAGCAAAAGGACGCATCTGAACGAAAATTTCCATAGACTGTCCTGAGATTTGAAGAAATGTGTGATACACCACTTTGTCTCAACAGTGAAAGGTTCGTAATTAGAGAAAAGTCTTATTATCTCATAAAAAGTATTCACACATGTGTGTACAGCAAGAGAGACATTTCAGTTTCACCGGTGACTTATTGTTTACTGTTTTCGGTTAGTCAAAACGTACTGCTCCTTAAAGGTGTGTTTCCTTTTAAAGGATTAAACCACTCTAATGTGACAGTTTAAAAGTCCATTTTTTTAGTGTCGACAAGTATAAAATATTATTGAAATTACCTTCCTTTACTACTGTTTTTTGTAATCTGTCATACTAATTAAGTATCTGTAGTGTTGTTACGAATGTTGGATTTCCCACATTCGCGAATGCGAATATTGGCTTTTTCAATATGGTGCCCAAAGACTGCGCCCACGAACTCACATTTTGACCGCGCGTTTAGGACCGGCCATGTTTAACCCGAAAGTAGCCGATACTACACCAAGAAAACAAACCGTGATTGCTCGCTCATTAAATGAAGTTAGCTGATAATAGTTTTCTCGTAAAGATTTGTTTTGAGGTTACTTACATTTATTTGTTGAATTTCTAAAGAAAGATTGTTAAATTGTTATAAGGTGATTAGTGATATTTCAACATAGGTAAGTCGTATGTTAGCGAAATTTGGACTTATTTTACAATATGTGATGCTGAAAATGTGAATTGCAAAATATGTAACAAACAATACTCGTGCAAAGGAAGATCAACTAGTGCTATGAGAAATCACCTGGAAGTTATGCATAAAAATGAGTATAATGCATTTAAAAAACGGGAAAACGAAAAGCGGAATGCTTCTACAACAAATGCTTTGGCATCCTCTTCGCGACAATGTACTAGAACCGACCTAAAACAAATGTCTTTGACTGATTGCGTCGAAAAAACTAAAAATTTGGGATAATAACAACGCCAAGTCTATGGAAATTGACAATTTAATAAGCAAAATGACTGGTTTGGAGGTCTTATCCTTTAGTTTTGGGGAATGCGTTGGATTTGTCAGATTGATGAACCACCAATGTCCGTCGTATGAATTAAAAACTCGACAACATTTGACTTTGTTTATATGCGAGAATTTCTACGGCAAGGTAAAAGATAAAGTTTTGGAATTAATCAAATAATTTGAAAAAACTATATTAACAACCTATATCTGGCCTGATTCTTGTTCAGGAGTATCGTTGCTGAGTCTTACATGTCACGGCGTAACAAAATAATTTGAAAGAAAAATTATTGTGTTAAAAGCAGAGGTAATGGCCGACATAGTGGTGGAAATATAGCTATAAAACTTGAAACCATGTTGTCATTATGGGAAATACCCAAAGAAAATTACAATACATTGTTAGGGATGGTGGTACTAACATAAAAAAGGGTATTTTCTTGTTATTCATTAAAGACATTGATTGTTCATCATACAAAATTCAACTAGTTGACAATGAGGGGCTTAATGCACAAGATTCCGTTATTGCTGTGATTAAAAAATGTAAAAAGATGGCAACTCATTTTCACCAATCAAATATTGCTCAAGATGAACTTGCAGCTCTACAAGAAAGGCTCAATCAACCAAAGCTTAAGATTGTACAAGAGTGTGTTACAAGATGGAATAGCAACTTTTATATGATGAAGCATATTTTGAAAAACAAAGATTCGTTGTGTCCTTAAGATTCCAAAAATAACAAGATTTCACATCTAACTTCCCAAGAGTGAATAATTGTGGAAAAACTAATTACTTTGCTCAAGCCTTTTGAAGAAATTACAAAAGAACTAAGTGCAGCCAATTTTTCCATATCTTCAGCAATTCCATTGTTCGCCTCCTTGGAAATAGTAATTGATGAATTTGATGTAACTGACGAATGCATAGCAAACGCTATTCTTGTTCTAAAACAAGAATTAAGTCGCAGATTTTCTCATTTGGAAAATTACGTATTGTTTGCTACGGCTTATTTCATTGACCCGAGATACAAAGTAAAATTTTTCAAAAATTCTTCAACCAAATATCAAGTTGTGAAATCTATTTTAGAATCCATTGGAAACGATGAATCATGCCTATCTTCTGGTTAAAATCCTAAGCGTGCCAGAATGAATAATCATGGGATTGAAACCTCTGGATCCAGTGACTGTCTGTCAGAGAAATCTAGATATTTAAGAGTCACATTGCTGTTGGATTCTAGTAAAAGTGAAGAAGAAGGGGAAAATGAAAGTCCAAACCCTATAGAAGTTTTGATTAAAAAAACCTCTAATGAATATTTATTAGATAAACGTGTGGAAAATGATGTAGACCCACTTACATGGTGGAAGGTGCATAATAAGAAGTATGGTATTCTTTCTCCTATAGCCTGGCAATATTTAGTAACACCACCCACCAGTGTACCTAGCGAAAGAGTTTTTAGTGGGGCAGGTCTTCTTTACACACCCCACCGAAATAGGCTGCAAGGAGAAAAGGTTTAAAATCTTTTACATTTTAATGACTAAGTGTTTTATGAAACATACATAACTTGCTTGAGTATATTTGGTAATTAAATTGTAACCTAATTACTATTATATTTTTTATAGTTTATCTATTATTATTTTTAATTCAAAAAGAAATGTTAAATGGTTCTGTTAAAAATAATATAACTAGAACCAAAGTTAAAATTAACCTGTTAATTTAAATAAGATTTTTTTTTTTTTTTTTAATTTTTAAAAAATTGTTTTGTTTCCTTTCTCAAAAATGATATTGTTAACTTCATTTATAAGTAGTAGATTTAATGTACAATATGATTAGATACAGAAATCTCCACTAGATTTAATATTATTTAGATACCTATCAAGTTGCATTTGTGTTCTCACAAAAAATCTCAATTAAAGTGGATTAGTTTAATTAAAAATGTGGTAACATATTTAGCTCCATTGTTCTGTATTTAAGAAGTTCGAAATATATTTTTGTTTTCATACAATTAATATTTTAGTTTGCATGTTTAGGTATATACATACCTAAACTTGATTTTTGCTTAGATAAATAAGAATAAAAGATTATTAAAAGCGTATATATGTACCTAATGGGTAACATTAAAACTGTTCACCAATGAAAACTTTTTTATTAAAATATAAATACCTACATAAAAATGTTATTTATCTTAACAGTTGCACTGTTATTTCATAAATATTTTCATTATTCATTGCCAAATACATTCGCAACATATCCGCATAATTTTTTGCGAATGCGAATGGGAATGCGAATATTCATAACAATTCTACTGTAAATATTTCATTTTATTTTTGTTTCAGAAGTAGATGGTTAGGAGAAAATTTATTACCTTCAATAAACGACATTATTTCGTTGCTATCACAGTTTTAGCTGGTTTGCTCATATTATAACAGTGTTGTTAAGAGAAGAAATTTTTTTTTTAAATATACCTAAAAAAACGCTATATACTTAATATTATTAACACAAAGGCATTGGCGAACTCACAAAGCATTCTTATTAACATTTATTGAAAAACATATATGTATGTATATGTGTGTGCATATATATAGAAACACACAAGTAAAATTCAGTAAACTTCCCATAGCAACTTTTACGACAAGACAAGGCTTCCTCTAATGTTACAGCGGATCTCACCATTTACATTGCAACTTATTTAGAGAATCTGTTGTGACTCACAACAACGCACTCAAAACTAATATGACGTAGTGGGATACCTAACGTGATGTTTGGGGGTCAAGCGAAATCATGAAAGAGCAGAGACGAAAGGAAATAGTGGAGGAAAAAGGAAAACCCCGAAAAAAACCGCATATTCACCCACGTTCCCAACATTTGAAAATCCGCGCATGTCCCCGCCAAAAAGAAAGAATAATTTTTACTGCAGTGGGAGGCGGGTGGCCTGAACAATACGCCACTACAGAGAACCGCAGTATACAGATGCGAAACAACAGCTTATATNTGTGTTCTCACAAAAAATCTCATTTAAAGTGGATTAGTTTAATTAAAAATGTGGTAACATATTTAGCTCCATTGTTCTGTATTTAAGAAGTTCGAAATATATTTTTGTTTTCATACAATTAATATTTTAGTTTGCATGTTTAGGTATATACATACCTAAACTTGATTATTGCTTAGATAAATAAGAATAAAAGATTATTAAAAGCGTATATATGGACCTAATGGGTAACATCAAAACTGTTCACCAATGAAAACTTTTTTATTAAAATATAAATACCTACATAAAAATGTTATTTATCTTAACAGTTGCATTGTTATTTCATAAATATTTTCATTATTCATTGCCAAATACATTCGCAACATATCCGCATAATTTTTTGCGAATGCGAATGGGAATGCGAATATTCATAACAATTCTACTGTAAATATTTCATTTTATTTTTGTTTCAGAAGTAGATGGTTAGGAGAAAATTTATTACCTTCAATAAACGACATTATTTCGTTGCTATCACAGTTTTAGCTGGTTTGCTCATATTATAACAGTGTTGTTAAGAGAAGAAATTTTTTTTTTAAATATACCTAAAAAAACGCTATATACTTAATATTATTAACACAAAGGCATTGGCGAACTCACAAAGCATTCTTATTAACATTTATTGAAAAGCATATATGTATATGTGTGTGCATATATATAGAAACACACAAGTAAAATTCAGTAAACTTCCCATAGCAACTTTTACGGCAAGACAAGGCTTCCTCTAATGTTACAGCGGATCTCACCATTTACATTGCAACTTATTTAGAGAATCTGTTGTGACTCACAACAACGCACTCAAAACTAATATGACGTAGTGGGATACCTAACGTGATGTTTGGGGGTCAAGCGAAATCATGAAATAGCAGAGACGAAAGGAAATAGTGGAGGAAAAAGGAAAACCCCGAAAAAAACCGCATATTCACCCACGTTCCCAACATTTGAAAATCCGCGCATGTCCCCGCCAAAAAGAAAGAACAATTTTTACTGCGGTGGGAGGCGGGTGGCCTGAACAATACGCCACTACAGAGAACCGCAGTATACAGATGCGAAACAACAGCTTATATCGCGAACTTCAGCTGCACACACGTCAGTAATATGTCCAAACTTCGTTCGCCAGTCAGCGCGTGGTTACCTACCGGCCAGCCAGCAACTCAGCCAATTGGCTATATTTTGCAGCACTCAGTAGCCAATCAGACACAAAGTCTGAAAAAACACGAAGCAACGCGTAGCCAATCAGAGAATGGGTACAGCCACATAATTTCACCTCTGTGAAGTTATCTTCTCTGTGACGCCACCGTGGCCCCTTATGATGACGTGTCTTACTTTAATTTACAGTTATTACATTTATTTTCATGACTGGGCTGTCTAAAATTCGGGTAAATGTAATGGAACGGCATTGCTGCTGTACAAAAATACAAATCTTATAAGGCATAAAAAGCAATTTGTTTAAAATATGTCTTTGTTTTTTTTTTACTTTTTGTATTTACATACATACTTAATATGTAAATGTTTTTAATAAATAAGCTAAAATTTTTGTGATAATCTCACAGGAAAAAATACGTATTATATCACGATGATTTTGTTATGGTAAAAATTATTATTCTGTGACCAAAAAATGAATAGTGGAGTGAATCAATAACATTCTGTTAAATAAAATTCCAATCTCAATGATCCTGATACTGCAATCCGATCCATCGAATGAAATGTATTTTTTTCAACTTCCTTCAATAATTACATAAAAAAAACGTCAACCAACTTTTATCATCATAAACATTCTTAAGGATATTAAAACGCAAATATTATTATGTATGCAGACGTTACAACAACGTTTGTGTATTATTACTTTTAATTTACAATATTTCCTTTAAACTAAATTTATTTCTCATGTTCACTACACTTATTTACGAAAATAGTGGATAAGCGTCGCAAGAAGCACATATGCAGCTATTTGTTAACGTTTCTTATCATATATGAGGTATCATACATGATTGTTCTCGAGTGTATTTCTATCCTTACTCACCGTCAGCAGCACTGCGGATCTTTAATGTCAACCGTAACAATCCTCAAACGTTCGACTGCGTGGAAGGCGATATTTAAAACTGTGTTATCAAAGCAATAATAATTGTTAATAACATTTTATTTTATCATTATTAAAGAGATTTTATTTCGCTTGTTATTAGGCCTAAATCTGGAAGGTCTAGGGGCTACCAGCACTGATCTTGTNTTATTAAAGAGATTTTATTTCGCTTGTTATTAGGCCTAAATCTGGAAGGTCTAGGGGCTACCAGCACTGATCTTGTGTATTCTCTCTGAGTGCTGCAGATACAGTTTATTTTTTCTGCGCACAATTTTACTTTGGATGGTTATTATTTTTTTTGTGGCGTAAATCCAGAACGTTTTCCAGCTTAAATACGAATCAGCGGTCACAATCAGTGAATTAAAGTCACAGTGGACTCCGTTAATATGTATCTCCTGATTGTCGAATCAGAGAATTTCAGTACTAGTCAGTGACTCGGAGGGATCGAACTCACTGTAAATGATTAGTGAATATTTATTGTTTTCCCTCACTTTTTAAATGTGGCGCCCGATAGAAACCTCTGAAAGTTTTTTGAACGTATAGAGAGTTTTTTGTTTTATAATTAATAATGCTTTAACATGACCAACTTCAAGTATTTCATTTTCATTTACAAAAATGAATTCAAAATAATGTTATAATTTCTATTCAATACAATATAATAATATGTATTAAAAATTAATAACATTTTTATAAAGAAAATAAATTGACAATAGAACACAGGTTTTGGTCTCAGGACAGAAACAACATAAAATATATCTGTATTTCAATTGAAAAAATATATTTTAAAATTTTTCTGATATAGACTTTCAAATCGTGAAGATGGCAGAAATTTTTAAATTACTAAGCTCAAACTTTCATTTAAAGTGCCCACTGCTAGTTTGAAATGTAATTTTTTCGGAACATTCGGTTCAATAAAATTTATGTATAACAAAGGTTACCGTTAAAAAGGTTACAGATAGCAACTACTGCGATGTTCGGCAATAAAGATTCAACTTCTTCTTCGTGAACATTTCCAGATCCATGTAAATTTACTCTCAGACTACGGCGTCCCCCCCTCCCACTCATTCAATTTGCGGCAATAATCCATTCTCGGACACTTCACGCTTTTCTGAAGCCCTGCTAAAGTTCCAATTCCAGAATATTTATCCGCCTCGTGCAAACTAAGCTCAAGATAGTCTAGAAAATTACTCCAAAGGACAACGCACCGAATTCGTGCGCACTCAATTGTAATCATATTTTGCATGAGAACTATTTCTTACTAGGCACTACCAAAAACATGTTTTCCCGCTGTTTTTGTTAATATTTATTCTAAATGAAATATTATAATTTATAAATAAAATATAGGAGAAACTTTAATTTATCGAACACATTAGACACTTTCATGTTAACAGAGGTATAAAACGCTTATGATACAGAATATATTAAGGAAATAACTAAACACGTCGTACATGGGGTAATTTTTTAAAGGTTCGATTCAAAATGTGTGAAGAAAACGAGAACAGACTATCTCTCCCTACCTGCAAAGCACTCTCAGAGTATAATAGGGGATGCAATCGATATGCAGATTGTGATGGAACAAAAGAGCGATTGTGATGGAAATATCTCTTTGGAAGCAAGCCCCAAGGACAAATCTTGGGGTCATAGGTCAACACATTCACACAGGAACGATACCGTGCATCACAATGCGGGCATAATTACGCGTATGGTTGACACTACGGAAGTCGTGATACATCACGCAACTCTGAAACACGAGTTAGGCGAGAGCTCAACGATTTTACTATAATTTGCATTATTTCGGTTAAAAATAATTACGGNACTCTGAAACACGAGTTAGGCGAGAGCTCAACGATTTTACTATAATTTGCATTATTTCGGTTAAAAATAATTACGGAAAATGCTACCATTAATTTTCTCAAAAGAAACGCACAGCAAAAAAATTTCCAGACAAACATGGGACATATGCTAATATTGTGAAGTGCTGAGTAACCAGGAGGCGGCGTGACCAGATCAAACCGTGCAAGCCATGTCTCATTTCCCTTGCAGACAACGCGAGAACTCGTGATAAGCTGTTTCATAGGTGTCAACGTTTTTGAAGCACGCATGAAAAGTTGTCCTTATGGCAGAATTTTACACAGAGAAATCCCGACTGAGGTGGGCTCGTGGAGATTGGAATTCGTAAAGCAGTCCAAAGAATAGGCTCAAAAATAATACTTAAAAAAATAAAAGCAATTCCATAAACAGCATTTGAAAACTGGCAATCTAAAATGTAATAAATACCAAAGTTGGTGAAATGTTTTTTATAATGCACAATGCAACATGTAAAAANACTCTGAAACACGAGTTAGGCGAGAGCTCAACGATTTTACTATAATTTGCATTATTTCGGTTAAAAATAATTACGGGAAATTCTACCATTAATTTTCTCAAACGAAACGCACAGTAAAAAAATATCCAGGCAAACATGGGACATATGTTAATATTATGAAGTGCTGAGTAACCAGGAGGCTGCGTGACCAGATCAAACCGTGCAAGCCATGTCTCATTTCCCTTGCAGACAACGCGAGAACTCATACTAAGCTGTTGCATAGGTGTCAACGTTTTTGAAGCACGCGTGAAAAGTTGTCCTTATGGCAGAATTGCACACAGAGAAATCCCGACTGAGGTGGGTTCGTGGAGATTGGAATTCGTAAAGCAGTCCAAAGAATAGGCTCAAAAATAATACTTAAAAAATTAAAGCAATTCCATAAAGAGCATTTGAATNAGAATAGGCTCAAAAATAATACTTAAAAAAATAAAAGCAATTCCATAAACAGCATTTGAAAACTGGCAATCTAAAATGTAATAAATACCAAAGTTGGTGAAATGTTTTTTATAATGCACAATGCAACATGTAAAAAATAAAACAAATATATAATTTAAAGCACACACTAATAGGGGAGAGCAGAAATTATTCATAATGGTATCTCTACACATCACACGCGTTGAGTTGTATATTGTTTGTATCTCAGAATATGGCAAGTGCGGTGTAAATAATTGTTCACATGATCATCGCTCATTTGTGTATTATGTTAATTTATTCGGAGACAGAAAATTTATCCAGTGAAGAAAATGTAAATAAATCAAGTAAAAGAGAGGAAGAAAACTTACGGGTGGATAACAACAATAATATAATACAGTNGAAGAAAATGTAAATAAATCAAGTAAAAGAGAGGAAGAAAACTTACGGGTGGATAACAACAATAATATAATACAGTAATAATTATTTTATTAATACACAATGCTTTTCTGATGGTTTTGTTTCACTCCAGTCCATGTGTAAACTCATTGCACGATCATATGTATTGATATCGTTTTTAAACTTCTTTCTATTCATCTCAGTGAGATAAAAAGTTTCCTCAACGGAAAGTACAATGAGGTTGAGGAGAGAAGGTAGACGACGGGATGATAAACTTTGCTCAATGGAGAAGGTGGCATTGTCCAAGTAAAGAGAAAAGAAAATCTTTAGTTATCACATCTGGTATTCCAAAGAGGAAATAAGGCGCGTTAATAATTAAAAGAAGAAAGATGACAATGTAGATACTGTTGATAGGAGACGAGCATGAAATATTTACATTTACCGGCTTAAACGAGTAGGCTGCCTAACGTCTCAAAGTATTTTCTGTTACTTAGGAAAAACCTTAGAAATTACCAAAGTCTTTAAAACAGTAGTTCATTTCGAATGTGAACACGAGCAGACTGCTTCGTATTTTCAAGTAAGGTAACCCAAACCGTACCTAGTACTTACAAATTTTGCGTCATTATTCTAAATAAGGACATTCCTAAATGTTTCCTTCAAGAAACTGCACCTTATATACCGATACGAAATTTGTGACTCATTAACCATTTTATCGTAAAGTAAAATTACTCTCCATCTTGAAATGAAAAAAAAAAAACAGACTGAAGCTCATGATGTTCTGTAGCAGGACCTGATTAGATCCTGAGCAGTACTTGCACCGTTTTAACTTATTTTTAACAAATAATTATTGTATTTTTTCTCATTCACACACACACATATACAGTATATGTAAATATTAGTTTAAAGTTATGATTATACTCGTTTATGGTATTAGAGGAAATGAACTGAGATCACAGTTGAATTTCAGCACTTTCGAATCGAAACGTCAAATAACGTAACGCACAAAAAAAAAGTCCAAAAGAAATGGAACGAGGCCTCGGTGAGAGACGTCCTTCAGCTATTTAAAGCATGGCTATTACAACTTCTTGCCGATAATGTATGCGAAAGTAAAAATGTTTAAAAGACGAAATCGCTTTAAGTTTAAGAATCTATCCTGCAGCATTTGAACAGGTCCCCAAACGCAACATGTTTTGTTTAATGACTGCGAGAAGGATGTAGGCTTACATAGCTCAGTAATCTCACGTTTCTGAAGTTTGTTTTGTATATTACTTGCATAATCCAGCGGAGACAAGTGTGGCGGTGAAATAAAACGTCTTTTGCGAACGACAGACGGAATAAGGAAATATCACGCAAGGTTCCTCATTGATGTTAAAAATTATGATTTTTTCCCATGAAATCGTTATGGTCTAGTGGTTTCGTTGTGTGCCTAATAATCACAGCGTCGTGAATTCAAATCTTGATAATCCGGAGGAAATTTCTGACCGATACGAGTTGTCATCAACGGGTGAAATCAAATAGTGTAATGCTTTTTGAGATAGGAGTGTCCGGAGAAATACGTGAAAATGTGTCTGAAATTTTAGTTTTTATAAAAACAATTTTATGTGTAATATCACAGCATGTCTTGTTAATTCACAATATTATCAGGTATTCATATATATTTACTGAAAGTGTATATAGACAGGGACTATAGTGTATTTACCACAACATTACGGGCAAATTTACTGCTACTACATAAATGAGGTTTTATGCAAATATCATACTAAACATACACGCACGTTTAAAATGTGAAAATATTCCTTAAGTCAGTAGAGAAACTGCTGCCACTTACACCCAGTGTTAAATAACGTGAATCAATTTTGTTTCCAGTGTTAACCAGAACGTAGTGTCAACGAAAGTGCCTCTCGCTTGGTTCGTGTTGTAAATCTTGAATTTCAAACTTGTGATCGAGATTTTGGACTCACAGAAAGGCGTAAGAAAATAATTAGAAGTATTGTGAAGAAGTTCACAGTTAAGTGTAAGTAGTTAGAATGGAGCCATAACGAAAGGTTTGTTTTTCTTTCTGTAACTATTGGCACTGCGCGTAGCGTGTATCTGCGTATTCCGAGCACAAGTTTTAGTCTTATCATAAGTATTCAGCAAGTGATCTAGATTTTAAACCCACAGAAAGGCGAAGAAAATAATTAAAAATATTGTACAGGATTATACTTATAGTTAGTGTCGTTTGGAAGGTAACTTACATACGGTTCAAGAAGATGTCGAAAAATCATTGCAGAAGCTCTCCGTTATGAAAATGCCAAGAATAATTATTACATGAATAAAGTGGATGATATGGTTGAACAACAAAAAATTATTCTGTGTATCTTTTTAATAACAATTAGCGAAGAAGTTATTTTTTGAAACGCATGTTGTCTCTATGCTTCACATTAAAGAAAGGCCATAACAAAGTAACTTATTTCTTTCAAATTTGCATTCACATTTATTTCGTGAACTCATCAAAATCAATGCAGTTAATCTATAATACACTAACTGTTTTGTTATTTTCACTTTGGAACCTACGGAAATTTTATTTCTACAGAAATAACATTGGCAACATTTTGTTATTTAATTCTAAAAGAATTATCAGTATTGTGCCAAATTCACGCTTAAAGAGTTTGCCTTGACTTACGATTATCATCTTTATATTAGGAGTTGCACGATTGATATTCTGATAATTTATACTGTGTGACTATTTTCTAAATTGTACACAGCGTTACAGGAAAGTGATACAGTTGTTAATTTGTTCAGAAATGTTTATCTGGTAGTAACTGAATTTGACTTTTCTAGTGCATATTTATGAGTGTCATAGGTTTGGCTAGTGATCTTGCACTTATGTTGAGTCAGTATCAAATAATACAGTATTGTAGGTATTATGAATACGATCAAAGGTATCAATAATATAACAATAACTTTAGAGTTAAGTACCTCATTATTTACAGGTACGTTCATTTCTACTCTGATGGAAAGTTTTTTTATATTTTAATAAACATTTCCTCTTGCAGTATGTTGAGAACCAGAAGTTATCACTTATTACTACACCGAAAGCTTAATTGATACGATAACGATAAGAGAGCGCTATTTTACAGTTATCTGAAAATACATGAACCATGTAAATGTGTTTAAGTATGGTTATTAAACCACTATGAAAATACTAGCTGTTACCAAAATAAGTTTGCTACAGAAAGAAAACTAATGACGTCAACAAATTTTACTACTTTAATTATCTTTTTTTATGATTTAAACAGAATAAAAATTTCCATACTACATATTTTACGTTAGGTTCAGACAAAATGATGAAACATGTGAGTTTTTATAAAGCTGAATTTCCATCCTCCAAGGAAAAAATCCTTCTAAATGGCTTAACCATAATGGTTACAAAAAAGTAGAATGGATACATGCGGCGAGACACACGGCTTTCGTGTTTGTTAACCATTCTCGGTTAGTTGATTAGGATCTACTTTTTTACCCATATTATGTAAACTTGCTGTTGACATGTTTCCGGTTTCCTTATAACTTATTCGTGCACCGGCCACATTTAAGTGTGAATTACTAAAATGCCAATTGTTGATCACACGTTCATACGAAAAGGAAGAAGAATATNTTCGTGTTTGTTAACCATTCTCGGTTAGTTGATTAGGATCTACTTTTTTACCCATATTATGTAAACTTGCTGTTGACATGTTTCCGGTTTCCTTATAACTTATTCGTGCACCGGCCACATTTAAGTGTGAATTACTAAAATGCCAATTGTTGATCACACGTTCATATGAAAAGGAAGAAGAATATGAGTTAAAAAATTAAGTGGTTACAAATTTTTATTACAATTAGACATTAAGACGTTTAATAACTATCTCTGTATCGCTGCCAGTTTTACTGGGAGCAGGCAACTAATCGTTTACGTTGAAATGTATATTCTGNTACCGAGCGTTACACTTTTTCATAAGTGACTCCCAGCCGCAACCTAATTTAAGACGTTGTCACGTCAAAAATTAAGTGGTTACAAATTTTTATTACAATTAGACATTAAGACGTTTAATAACTATCTCTGTATCGCTGCCAGTTTTACTGGGAGCAGGCAACTAATCGTTTACGTTGAAATGTATATTCTGCTTTTGTTACGGAGATTTTAAAGGTTAATTTTAAAAATGCTAAAAAAAATCTAAGTCTTTACGTAAAATAGTTAATTTCAATACGTATTTTTTCTATTTTATTTTTTCATTTATAGGAATCGAGGAGATAAAAAGACTATAACATAACACGTTGAGGAATTCGCTCGAGTGTAGTTCGAACAACGTTTATCGGAAAATTTCTTCGTCCTTGAAAACCAAACATGCACAGTTATACTATGTTCATTGTCCTGCTAGTGTTAAAACACCATCTTGCAAGACCATTATAAAGCAACAACAATTATGATATTCGTAACTATAAAGTATTTTTTGTTATAGACATTCAATAGGACACGATCAATAGGACACGATCGATTATAAATACTTTGACTAAACAAAGGGCACTTGATTGGAGGAAATTCAACTCGGCTTCCAAATGGCGGATTATCAGCCAATAGTGAACGTTGTAGAGTGCAGTGAGCGTGTCTGTGTCATGTGGGCTAATAGGGCGGTGGTAATTGGCAGCACAGAGACCAATATAACTTATAGTCGTGCAATGATGGGTATAGGGGACTCACTTATAGGTTGGCTGGTGTGCCTGTGAACACTCAAAGACTTCAAAATGCTAAATTGAAACTGTCGTATGCTAAGCATCTGTGTAGTTGTATTATTGGGTGTTATCGCATAAAACAAGCTTATGTGACAGAATGCATGGGCAACTTGAGGACCGTGCTACCCGGGGAGAGTGGGGGGACTTGGGGTGACAGCCTGTAATGAAGCGCCAACACGAGGTATAAAAAGTAAGTTTATTAAATGTGCTATTTGAAAGTGAAATTTTTTTAAAAATTATTTTATATAGTCTATTTGGGATTTCTTCACCCTTTTTGAATCAAACCTTTGAAAAATCACCCCATCCGTGGTTGTTTCCTAAACATGGCATGTATCACAAGAATTTTACACTTCCGTTAATATAAAAAATTAAAATTTTTCGTTAAATCGAACTTTTATGTCTATCTTATCTATAAATAATATCCTGAAATCAGAACTTTAGCAGGGCTTCAGGAAAGTTGGAAGTAGCCGCGAATGGACTATAAGTGAAGTGCACTGTTGCATTACACAAACTGCATAATTTTATTAATTTGTAGCACGAAGATTTTATTCTAGCTGTGAGAAACCTCATTTCTCTCTTGGTACTAAAACTCCCTGTCTCCATTAACGGTATGAACTCGCCCACGCTTCACCCCCCCACGCACCTAGCCAGCGAGCTCGCACACGGTAAGCATTAAGACGTTAATACTCCTAATGTTTGTTGGCTGTAATAAGTAAACAATCGTCTAACAGCAATTAGTGTTTTAAATTGTAAAACATAATACATTGTTGACTTGCTTAAAGGTAACAAAAATAAACATCTGTTTTTTTTTATTGGAAGGAAATAAATACACTGCATCCAAGATGTAGGCCACATTGAACAAATAACTCTATCTTTTCAATTGTGCGCTAAAAGTCATGAAAAGTACCACGTATACGCGAGAATGTTTTGAGAAATTTTCAAACAGACACTTTGACAGAAGGTCTAACAATAACTTTTTGACTCATTTACATCGCGTGTGTCGGCATTGTGCAGTAAGTGTATTTTTTTTTTCTGCCTTTACTAGTTTATGGGCTGTGCTAAAGAAACACGTACAGTCCAATCACGGTTACTTCTAACTTTTTAAAGCACTGCTAAGTTTCTACTTCCAGGATTTTCCTCCGCCTCGTGAAAAAAAATATTAACCAAGTCTAGAAAATTACACCAAAGTACAGCGAACAGGCTTTTATTCGCACTCAGTGTAATGATATTTTGTATATGAACTATTTCGTTCTAGACATTACATAAATACCTGATTTATTCATATTTACCATAACAGAAATATTATAATTTACTTATAAAATATAAGTGAGAGTTAAATTTGATTAAAAAATAAATATATGAATGTTATCGGAAGTGTAGAACGCTTGTGATACATGACGTATTTAGGAAACAACGGAACACCTTATACATGGCCTGAATTTTCGAAGCTTTTACTTAAAACGTGTGAAGAAATGCGAATAGTGTGTATCAGCATTCCCTGTGAAACCCCTTAGTCAAACTTGACGAAAAGTCAAATTAATGTTGTGACTCCTTTTAGCTACCAAATGGGTGAAATTAACCACGCTTTGTGTGAGCTATCAATTGATCCAAGAACTGAAGATTTCAGTAACAATATTGCATTAATTTTACTCAGAAATCTGAAATGTTTTATGTTTGTATGCTGTGTAATTGTATGGTACACAAATTTTTTCAGTATCAGCATGACATGTAAAGTATTGCTAATAGAAACATCAAACATTCAAATAAAGTTGAACTCATCGCAAAAAAAAATTTCAACATATGACATGGCAAAGTTTTTGGAAGAAATAATTATGTTGCTATTGAGTCACAGTTCTCACTTTAATTACCAGTGCACTCCAAAAATTAATTAATCTGCTGTCAAAAGGGACCCGAAAAAGGAATTCAAAAGCCATTTTTTCTATGTATTATATTTTCCATCGTGTAGTCGGACAAAGGTTTGCCCAACCAAAAAAAAAATAACACTCTAACATATTTGGGTCTCCGTATAATATTAAACTCCAGGAAAATTGCGAACTCGTACATACAAGTATAGACCAGCGGTTAATAATAACTGACGAAGGCAATAGTAAGTTTGACGGTGCACAGCTACGTCAAAAACATTTATTACGTCTTCCTTTATTAATGTAGTCCTGATATAAGTTTAGATGGCTCACGGTACATATTAAACGTTCCTCTGAGCTGACTGTGCTAGAACGTTTCAAACGTAACCAGAGTTCCATGAACCTTATTCAAGATTTCTGCGACTGTTGAATCCGGACAAAGGAGCAACTCAAAATTAAAACATAATAAGAACTACTTAATAACAACAATGCTTTAGGAACGTCTTATAGTTCTGGCAATGAAGGCATTATAACCCGATATTTTTGAAGAGAATGACACAAATTGGACCATTAACCATTTTGCACAAAAATTGCTTTAAAAGTGCAATTTGGTATTTAGGGTATAAATAACTGAGGTTATTATCAATTTATTTTTAAATATTGAATCTTTTTACATAAATTCGTAAAACTGTTTTCTTATATATAATTAAAAATATTATCTCCCCAAGTGTAAAAATATTTTCTTGTATATAGTTTAATATAGTATCGAACCACGATATAACTTAATTAATCAACCTTACCAGCGGGAAACAGTAAATCGTGTACAACCACACTTATTTAATCCTAACATTAATAATTAAATATATTTGGTAAATTAAGTATATATAAAGTAGTTTTATATTACAAAATGTCGTGCACGTTATAAAGGAGCTATTCCAGAAAAATATTTTTCTGTGGTTATTGTTCTGGGAGTAGAACATGGGGAGAGATGTTAAGGAAGTAAGGGGGTTTCAATACTAT
>NQII01002113.1:0-143842 GCA_002778355.1 Clitarchus hookeri | reverse complement strand
CAAACCCCGTGGTCCCCTTCCCGGTCATGGTAGAATGGGCTGTTTTACGTATATAACATTTGTTAGTAGAACCAAAACACGTTGGCTATATTTTGTTTAATAAATCCACGCGTTATATCAAAGTTACCTTACATATAAAAATCTTAATTTTATCCCGCTTCCAATACACTCTTTGCAAAGATATATTTTAATAAACATTATAATGAAGTAGTAAGTATTTATATTTTTTCATTTCAATGAGAAGTGTAAAATACTGTATTTAAGTGGTCAGAATGCTTGCTTTGAAAACCAGTATCGGGGGAACTCTTACAACTTTATCACCAAAAAAATCCATTTAGTACGTGTTTCCTTTGTTCAGTTAAGAATGAAACCAGACTTTGAAAACCACAGTACGTTTATCTTTGACTGGTTAGTAAAATATGTAAGTAGTAGTACCTTTTAATCGATACCCGCGTTATGTTATTTGGCTATAAGTAGCCGGCTAATAATTCGCACGTGTTTCTCACGAGCCAAGATAATCGGGTTGATTGACAGAGCCTAACTCTGGTCTGTGTATGCCGAGAATGACGTCAAAGCCGGGATGTATGCAGATCGCGGCAGGGTGCAGAGTAGCAACACGAGATCCCCAGGAACGCATTCTGGTCAAAGAGATAGCACGAGTTAGCAGAACTGTCAGTCATGGCCCTTTGAAAACTGCAGCTGCAGTCTACATCCATTCGTATCTATTGCACGATACCAGAGTTTTTTGACAAATCATATGTGCAAAAGTGTCAAACGTCGTATGACTTTACTGAATGTTTCAAATATTAACATTCAGGTTTAAGTCCTCCGGGTTTTCTTTCATAACCATTCAACGAAATGATATCGTTAGCAACGCCATTAATCATTAGCGGATTTCAAAACCACAATGGTCTTTAAATTAGGAGGACTACGTGCTAAAATATTTTCTGAGAAATCGTTTTTTGCGCGTAAATGTGTATCTCAGATAATACATGTCCTGGGAATACGACTTTTAACCAGAAAAGTTAAAAACTAATCATCAATATCAGTATTATTTTACTTTTATCATATAAGGAGAATTCAAAGAGAAATAATTGGAAAAATTGTAAATATAGCATTTTTGGAGATTACTTGCGCAGTTTTATGAAGTGACAGGAAATAAGTTCAACTATTTTAGCGTAGTTAAATACGTGCTTTCAAACGTGTAATAAATTCCCACTGTTACATATCTAACTTGCGCAGTACAGCCCACCACGGAAACATGCACGCCTTACGCATAGGAGCAATGCGGCGCTAGGCGTGCGTGTTAATTACGCCCGCATCGCTCCCTCGTTTCTGGGCCTTGAAAGCGCGAAACAGCACCCGGTAAACAGGAGCCTTATTTGTAACTTTGACAGAACAAATTTAATGCTAAGTTCTATTTGACCATCACTTACTCAGTTATCTCGAATGTGGCAGTTTTACTTTTTGGAATGCATTTGAATAATTCCATTAAATGTTTCACTATACATTTTTTTATTATATGCTAAACGGTTAATAGTATTTACACACCTTAATAACTTTTTTTGCNTTCACTATACATTTTTTTATTATATGCTAAACGGTTAATAGTATTTACACACCTTAATAACTTTTTTTGCTACAGACTTTTTCAATTTTACTTTACCATAGTCCACATAACTGGGCAAAGTATTTTTTTCGTACTAAAACAGATAATAAATTACGAAAGCGAAATAACGTCACGAAATTCCATAGCCTGTACCAGGCATGTAAAGACGTTTTATGGAGAAACGTTTTCGCAGCCAAATAAACATAAATTATAACACATAATTTAACACATGAAATTAATTTTACTGACGTTTGTACAGAAGGTGTCTCACAGCACGATTGCAACACCGACGTTATCATNTAACACATGAAATTAATTTTACTGACGTTTGTACAGAAGGTGTCTCACAGCACGATTGCAACACCGACGTTATCATAGGTGTCACACTCGTCCAACGAGGAGGCTTTAGTGACAAGAATTTACTGAGTATCATTTATGTACGTTACCGTAATCGATTATGAGTGCATCACCAACATAACTAACATAAATATTTTCTGTTATTTAATTTAGTTATGTTCGTCACAGAATACTTTTCTTTTTGAGGAAGTGTTGTCTTGGTAGTCGAAACAGATTGATCTGAATGAATCACATTTTTCGTTGAAAATATGAGTCGGTACATTTGCAGAAAAGATGACATGGCAGCTCTTCTAGTATTAATTAATACTGTTTTTTAAATTTTTTCATTGTACCGAAAACTCATTGCAACTGCTTTCCCTACAATAACATTACTTACGTTAAAAGATTTGCACCTCGCTGTACAGCACGCAGAACTCCGCACACACTACCAAAATGTTCAGCAAGTTACGATTTATGATGCACATGAAAGAAAAATGTAGGCCTATATATTTTGCAACATACTAAAATATTCCGAAAAATTAACTTATCTAAACGTTTAAAACATCAGTTAGTACATACATGTTATTAATCAAAATATGCTTAGTCCTGGACTTGTAAATCGCTTCACCCATAAAGTGTCATCTGTTTGCAATAAAATCGGGACCACATACACTACCAACAGCGAAACGCAAATGATTTAAAGTGACGTATAAGAAACGTCAATGCAAAACGGGATGAAAGGGGCTCTCGTGGCCAGTACCCAGTGCTTACAAGGGCGATGCAACATGCTGGAAAGGCAGAAGTCTGCTTCTTAAGAGGCAGACCAGTATGCCATGGCGTCGTGCTCTAGAAGAAAATCATCACCCAGGACCATCTGAACGGGGTTGTGCGGTCAGACATCACTAAGACGGATGGTCGGCCCGTTGTATAGTGTAACGATTGCAACACCAGCCAGTGTCTTTAATATGCTGTGCAATTATAAAGGCACATCCTGATAAAGCAGAAATAAGCCAAGGTATTTAGCGAAGCTTTCTAATACTAAATCTGCTTACACCAAGGGTTTAAGAGCGATTCCCGGGGCAGGCAGAAGTAGAAAGCAACTCGCTTAATCTGCTTAAGGAAATAGAAGGATTGGAGCCTCCGCCACTTTAGGCGATACCCCAACTTAAATGAAGACAGGGGGAAAGGGTGATTAAAATAATGATTGGGGCTACCAATGCTTTTTAATACCTAATTAAAACTATTACAAGTCCTCGCGAACAGGTTAGGGAAGGACTGGGTACGAATTGCTCTCTTTCCCCTGAAAAACTCATAAATAAGTATTATCAGAATTCAATTCAAAATAATTTATATCCTATGTTGTTGTTATTTTCTAAATAAGTTATATCCAACCTTTTCCTGCACAGTAAGTTATATCCAAAGTGCTTTGATCAATACCAAAAATGTTAATCCCAAATCCAGACACTAATATTAAGAAAGCAGGTGTGTATGGTGGTGCATATTCAGACATAAATTATAAAGACACTATGTTAGAATAATATTGTGCTTGTAATTTTTGCATATTTACCACAATTTTATAATATGGATGTAACCTGATTTGCAATTATGCTTTTCCTGTCATTCTATTTACGCACATTAAAATTACCTAAGGAGAAATCGTAGGACATTTCAGAAAATTAAAATACTTAAACGTAATAAAAGGAAGGGATATAATAAGAAAATTGATAAGTGGAATTCCATATAAGTATTTGTCCCTTTTAATCACTCCACATACTTGNGAAGGGATATAATAAGAAAATTGATAAGTGGAATTCCATATAAGTATTTGTCCCTTTTAATCACTCCACATACTTGCAGCGGAGAGTAGAAATATTTGTATTTATAATCAGAGAAAGCTATGATTTATTAATGTGTCAGCTTCTATTAAATATAGTTTTACGTTTTGTAGCTCATTACTTGTCATTTTATTTGTGTATGTATGTTTGTATATATATATTTTTTTATTTATTTATAGTGTGTGTGTGTTAAAGACTGCATTAACGCCCTAATATAAAATGAGCACAACAAAAAATGAAGTGTATTTTTCAGGAAAATTAATATACTTGGTTAAAATATAAATAATTTTTTTTACCAGAAAGATCTTTGAAACTCTTGTGATATAGATTATAGGTAGATGAGCCTTCAAAAATTTCATGGAATTATTTTAATAACTGAATGTTAAATTAAATAACTTAAAATTCAATAAAAAAATTATTTTATGATAAAATACAANGAAGGGATATAATAAGAAAATTGATAAGTGGAATTCCATATAAGTATTTGTCCCTTTTAATCACTCCACATACTTGGCATTGCAGCGGAGAGTAGAAATATTTGTATTTATAATCAGAGAAAGCTATGATTTATTAATGTGTCAGCTTCTATTAAATATAGTTTTACGTTTTGTAGCTCATTACTTGTCATTTTATTTGTGTATGTATGTTTGTATATATATTTTTTTTTTTTATTTATAGTGTGTGTGTGTTAAAGACTGCATTAACGCCCTATAAAATGAGCACAACAAAAAATGAAGTGTATTTTTCAGGAAAATTAATATACTTGGTTAAAATATAAATAATTTTTTTTACCAGAAAGATCTTTGAAACTCTTGTGATATAGATTATAGGTAGATGAGCCTTCAAAAATTTCATGTAATTATTTTAATAACTGAATGTTAAATTAAATAACTTAAAATTCAATAAAAAAATTATTTTATGATAAAATACAANTAATTATTTTAATAACTGAATGTTAAATTAAATAACTTAAAATTCAATAAAAAAATTATTTTATGATAAAATACAACCTTCGAACTACCTTGCTATGGATGTTCGAAATGTATTTATCAGACGTGAGGAATGTTTTAATTAACGTCACAGCGTAATTACCGTGGA
Organism: Clitarchus hookeri; assembly: GCA_002778355.1. Classification (NCBI taxonomy): domain Eukaryota; kingdom Metazoa; phylum Arthropoda; class Insecta; order Phasmatodea; family Phasmatidae; genus Clitarchus; species Clitarchus hookeri. The sequence continues at coordinate 138,964 of NQII01002113.1, read as the reverse complement.
CATGGGCAGGCGGATAACGAAATATTTGCTCACTGAGACTGTAATCGCACTAGTAAGGCACGCGGCTTCCCTGGTGCAAACGCATTGCAAACATTGCCTACATTTTAGTGATCAGAGAAATTCACCTCTAGAAAGGTATTACCGTATATAATTTTCATATTTTATTTCACGTGTGAAAGCATAGTACCTGAAAATTTCCTCTAAGGCAATGCAATTTTTCAATTTTAGTATTCAGAAATATACCGAATACGTTTTTTAGATAAAAAATAAGTTGCTTATAAAATCTAAAAAATTACCTTTGTGGTAGATATAAAATATATGTGTTCCGTAACGCGTGCATAAGTTTACCTAAAGACTAAAAAATTACTAAGGAACATAGTTAAATTATGATCTAAAATGTGTTATGTCAAATTACGTATTTCGTAAAAATTCGTTTAGGCCTAATATAATATTACAAAAGTAATTTATACCTTATATGGCACTATAGAATTTATATAAAATACTGTATATAATATTATCTGTAATATAATTAGTTTTTCACGTTTAAACTGCAAGCAACGCTGGTATTTTCCAGATATAAATATTTCAACTTCAAAAATGTGCAATACTGTAGTTCACGTCATTGCAAATATTATCCCTAGAAACAAATATACTTCATACATATTGTATAGGCCAGTATTCAACTTAATTTTTTTAATTACTGCATTAGGTTATAATATACGTAGTATATTATGCAATACGCAATGGTAATCTGGAAGCGATATCAAAGTACTGAAACCTGTAGTTGATAACTGCCAAATACGGCCATACATTTTTGGTTAAGAAATTTTTTTATAAGGTGTTTGTGACAAAATGAAACAGCAACCAGAAGAAAAAACTTTGGCGTTACAAAATTGAAATTATACCTCCAATTGTTAGTTATCTTGGTACAGCATCCTGTTAACCGTCACAGTAACGTGGTAATCATCTTGTATCCTGTCATGGAATATTATTTATGTAAAAATGAGAACAGTCAATTAAATACAGATTATACCTTGCTATTTCAAGAATTAACTTGTGTCAGAGGGTAATGTGCGATGTAGAAATGTTCTTCTGTGTAATGAAAAATAATATGCACTTTCGTGCATGGTAAAATTACGTCAGGATTACGTATATAAACCAGCTGCGAACAGAAAACAGTTAATGGGAGGACAGGGGAATATTTCGTTGCGAGTCATTTGCACCCAGTAAATAAAATAAAAAAAATAAAACCGTGATGATTTACTAAGATTGACCAAATTTAATACAAGTGTGTTTTAAATTATTAATTTAAATGCTTAGCGTATCTAAAAACGAAACGAAGTAGCACACTGAAGACTGCCGTCTTCAGTGTTGCAGACTTTCTCATATTTATACACGTCAGTTGAAAGAGAATGACATAATTATTTTACAGGTTTATTATAAAAGTGTCACGTTTAACATTTCACATGCCAACGTGAATAACACTTCATGAGCAATGCTCGCTATACCTGCAGCTTTAACACGCCTGTATATTAATAGGCGCATCAATTAATTTTAGCAGTTAACATGTTTACCATAAGGTGAGTAATATGCACCATATTTCAACCACGGTGTCGGACGCATGGCGTCACGATGAATGGCGCGCAGAAGGTTATGTACATTGTTTCAGCGTCAGGATCGAAATTAACTAGGCTATAAATCAAGGTTATTGAAATATAACGGTACCCAGAAAATAAAATTTTTATTTATACTTATTTAGTGGTGATTAACACTATCGGACAGTCAAAAATAAAACGATCGTCGTCTAAATACTGTAGACTAGTTTTTACATATGCAATGAGTTGTTATTTAGAAACAAATACTTGAATGATATTTGTGTACGATCTTTCACGCTTTTAAAAAGTGCAGTGGATACTTTATTTTTCATAAAAAAAAAATTTTCCTTGCATCTTAATCATTTACTTATAAAAAGAAGGGTGCCAAATTATAATTTTATTACATAGATATAAAGTAATAAGAATTTTTTAAAACCAATATTTTGTTAATAATGAGTGTTAATTGTATACTCTTGTCCTGAAAAAATGCAGTAAAAGTATTATTGAAGATTAAATAATTGGTACAGCGTACAAAGTGTTGAAAAACACCTAATCATACTCTAAAACATATGCACACACAAATATAAAAAAAAGTACCTACCTCGAAGAGTGCCTAAAATTATGTCATTCTTTGTATGTTTACGTTATTAGAGTTAGTAATCTAAATTCCAAAAAAAAATAAAAATTAATATTAATAGTCACTGTGATGTGTCGAAGAGACCGGACCAAATGCGTCTCTCACTCACTCAATGGCACGACACAATTTATGATCACCCAGGCGGGGCCAGGTGATTGGAAGTACACTGTAATCGTACAGCACAATGCCTTAAAAATCACTTTTTTTCTTCAGTATTATAACAGCCAATATCGTGCCAACATATATGATGTGTGCAGTACAGCCGTACATTCGCATTTGCATGGCCAAAAACCTTCCAGTTGCATGATATATTACTCAAATATCTATTACACGTTTGGCTCGTGAAGCCAGATTTATTTCACGTATTTCATTGAATATATATTTTTACTATAATTTCATTTATATCTTTTTAAAAAGGAATAATGTGATGATGTAAGGTAGTCAGGTGGTATGGAGCTGCATCCTCCCGTCTACATACATAACGTTGTATTTCTGAGTTTCCTAAAATAATCAATTTTCCTGAATTTTTTGCTACAAAATTTGACTAACAACTTAAAAAAAACCTGGGTAAAAACAAAATAACTGCTTTATTAATACATGTTAGCTGCTCAGATGCAAAACTCAGTACACCCACCGAAAATTGAAATTTTTCATATTTTATTTTGATATTCTTCAGACAATTTCTCGTGCAATATCTAAATACAAATATCAGGCGCATCGCGGGGAAAAACCGTATTATTAAACTGTTTAGATCAACATATATATGCATAACTCCAGTTTTACACTGACAGTTAAAATGCAAAATCTCTTTACATAAAAAAATCACTGCAGTGCTCTTTGCAACAGACAGAACAAAAATTAACACCCTGGTCATAACTAAAACCAAATTATGATCATGTTGGTACAGGACAACAAATAAAGCTCTTTCCATTGTAATGCAAATTAGCTGTAGTTTACATCCCGCTTGTAAAACACTCCTTGCTTGCCACCGGAATTTGGGTAGTAAGAAAAAAAATTAAGAATCAATGAATCATTCATTTCATATGTGAAGTGCTGCAGAATATTCCAAGAACATGGAATAGTTTTCTATTTAGGGCAGTGCCGTTTTTATGGAAACTGGACGAATGATGTGCCTTCTGTAAAATACGGTGGAGTAGGGATAGATGGTTGGGGGGGGTACAGTGGTATGATGCACTCCCCTCACCGCCCGCCCCCCTACCCAACAAATTGATAGTGGGTAATATAGCATATCACATTTACTCCCCAACACTAAAAGGGGCTGCGATGGTGTAGTGGTTAGACCACTCGCCTCCCACCTAAGTGAACCGGGCTCTGTACCAGCGGGGCCTCTATCGGATTTTCGCATGTGGGAATCGTGGCGGACAATGCCACTGGTCGGGGGGTTTTTTCGGGAATCTTCCGCTTACCCCGCCCATGCATTCCGGTGCTGCTCCATACTCACCTCGCTTCACCTCGGCTCTCAAGACCACGATGTTAACAGCCGCCCAAATGTCGGAGCATTTTGAACGTAAAGATACTTCTTCTGCTGCCTGGGTGGTTGGATGCTTTTTTTAAGGTATGCTATGTCCTGCGCTCGAATCACACGCGTTTTATTTGGAGAAGAAATTACTGATTTCCATAAGAAGCGTTGACTAAGTTAATTAGTGTAGTAAATATAAGCGTGTGAGTTTATTGCATCAAAAATACTGTACTACACCAAAATAATGTTGGTACCTAATAACACAATAACTCTTATATTTTTTACGTTAACATGATTTCATTTTGGTGTTACAAAGGCACAGATTTATTTCTTTACGTTTCTGGAAGAATACTTACGTAATAATGAGATGCTAATACATAAGCTATTAAGGTAAGATATAACTGTCCCCTATCAACTTTTGCTTTAAAAGATTTATTTTTAGACGTAATGATAGTGAGTTAATGAAGTACTTTATTCATTATTGANTTAAACGTGCTCTCCATATATAAGAATAACTAAATACTACGAAATAAATAAAATGTTGATGTTATTCCCGATTCTCGTTATAATTAGACGTCTGGTCTTTTTGGATATGTCATCTTATAACCATATCTTAAGATTTTCCCTGACCTATTTTCAGAAATACTTAAACCTTCCAATACCATATTTTTCTCACAGCTGACAAAACTAAGTGAAGTGTAATTAAATTACATTCCAACAAGCCAAGAAATCAGGGCCAACATTTTATTCAGCCTATCGATATTTCTCGTAATACACATAATGGCCTAATCAATTACAAACTCAATAATAATTGGCGTAGCTGTATTATTGCCGATTCTCAAACTTAAAAATTTAAATCTTAAAAGAAATATATGCTAACAATTACCTACATTTCCCTATACTCACACAACTAACAATTTTTGCAGAGTAGCAATTATTTACATTTTCCCTAACCCTGGTGAAAATTCCCTTACTTTTCCTTGTCACATGAAATTCCCTCACATTTCCCTGTTTTCCCTGTGGGCTCGGCTTCACATATTTTGAAGAAATTCTTCGTTTTCGTGCCATAAGTTCAGTTACAGAGGTTTCATTGGAAACGTTTCGTTATAGAAAATTTACAACTTACTAGTTCTCTAATGCTTTTTTATCTAATTTTCACTGAGTGTTATTTCCTGCTTGCAAAATGATAGGAACTTATTTATAAAATATGAATATGTTGCTTGTTGTTTACAACAAGCAAATAACGGGCAATTAAAATTAAGCACAAAAATATTAAACAACTCGAAAAATGTTAATTCTATAATCGCACATTGTGTGTAATTACTATGAACCCGGAATTATGATGCGATAGAGAAAAATTTCTGTAAAAGGGATGAAGCTGAGCCTTAAGGGGGAATTATCTTTGCCAACTTGTATTTATGTATTTTACATAATAACTTAATTTTCGGAGACAATATTTAAAACCAAGCTAGTCAAAGCATTGGGAACATCTCAGCAGTTTTTTTGAAATCCTAATTATTTTTCTTGCATGTTTAGATTCCCTTCCTGCAAAAGTAATCAAATATCACCTAATTATTTAATAATGACAATCCTGCTTGAGAAAATAGGGGTATAATTGAAATTGTACAAATATAAAAAAAAATTGTTAAGTAGTCATCTATGTTATATCTGAATTTGACTCTTTATGTCTGGTCAAAAATTTTCATTACAAAGATTTGTAAGAAAAATCAAATATGGAATGGATACCACGCCGTTAAGGCTAATGCCTGGTTTGAAAGAAGTGAGAATTTGGTATAGGGAAATACATACATTTTTGAAACCAATTTTGAGGATAAAAACTTTAAACAAAATATTAAGCGTGAGAAATGATTCACTCAAGCTGTGTATAAAATCAAATATCATAATTGGTTTTTCAAAATTGTTTTTTGTTTAATTAATAAATATTCTGATCTTTGCAGGAAATAAACTATACATAAATATTACAAAAGTCTTCGATAGCATGGAAGCACGTATTTTTCTGCTCAAAATAGTATTTTGTGGTATAAAACTATCTGTACAGGAACGTCCATAAACCCCGAATTTCATTAACATGTATTTATTTCCCTATGCTAAATTCGCACTGCTTACAAACCAGGCAGAAGCCTCTAGTGCGAGCTGGTGCAACTGGTCATCGCACCTGAAGTCGCAACAGCTCCTGGACGAACACCGGCGTCTCTTGTCCCGTGTCTTATTTATAGCGACGAAAGCGACGGTCGACGTGATCGATGGCGGAGTGCAGGCACTCCCGTGCTGCGATCAACTCGCACTCCTGCGGACATCGCACGCCACCAAATGTACTTTGTTCGCGTATTCCTTCACACCTTATGAATCAAACATTTGAAAAATCACCCAGTGCAGGACGGGTTTCGTTGTTCCCTGGATGTCATGTAACACAACGTTCTGTTAAAATAAAGAGTATGTCATCTTTGGTAGTATTGATTTTTTACTAATATTTCATTAATAAAATGTATATTTCTTTTATATCCAATGCGAATAAAAACAGTGACAAAATAGGCGTATTAGTAATGGCTAGTAATAAATGGTTATCATGTAAAATGTTATTAAACTGCGTGCTCGAATGCGATACGTTGTCCCTTTATAGTTTTCTAGACTTGGTTAGGTTTTTTTTTTCATGAGGGGGGGGGGGGTAAACCCTGAAAGTATAAATTCAGCAGGGCTTCAAAAAATTTGGAAGTAACCGTGAATAGAATTTACCAGGGTCACGCACTCATTAGAAATAAAGTACTTAATTTTACGAGAAAGTGCCGGTAAATTTTTTTTCCCCTAACTCTCCATCAAATTTCAAAAACATATACTCCGTAAATTTCACACAAATTTCCGTGAATTTACGAAATATCTCCGTGAATTTGCTAGTCACCTTTTCTGTACTTCCAGCAAAAGAAAGATACTTGAACAAATATATTTAGTTTCAGCTATGCTTGGTATAAAAAATTATTTTGAAAAGTTAAAAAAACATTTTTGGAGAGAGATTTAAACACTAACTAACAATTCACCGACGACCATCTTGTTAAAATGTTGCGTGTAAATATAGTATTTATTTTAATTTAACATACGTGAACGTTTCCGTTTCTAGTAATGTTTGAGTGCCTTACGTGTTTTTAACCGGTACAGGTGCCTGATGCAACTTTCAGGTGTTTGGAGAATGAAGCACAGCTCCGTGTTCCGATACTACGAAAGCACGTTTCCGTAAATATCTTGTACGTTTCCGAGAAAAATTTCTGTATATTCGTAGCAATTGTTAACAGTGCGGTTGGAAAAGGTGAACAGACCACCGACCTTAGCCCTTCTCAAGAAAATCTATACAGGCCCATTGTCTTTACTGTTTTCGTCGGCAATCAGTCCCACATGGAGAATTTCTTCTGGCGTTGTTGCTCGTGACGATACCAAGATGCACTGGAGATATTAGAGCCAGGGCACTGCCACTGCAAACACCACATGCTATTTTGATTAACAATACTGTTTCTTCTCGAGCGAACACACAATTAAGAACATCTACATAATCTGTCAGTGTCAGGCACAGTTCTTCGTGAAAGGTGAGATCGCTAGATAGCTTAGTGGCATCAGTTCCTATAACTAGGGCTTGTTTATACATAATCGTTGTCAGCTCAAAATATGTAGAATTATATACTTCCTTTTCATATAAGCCGGTGGAAAATACTTTCAATGTTGGCTGATGCCTACATCCACTTAAACTTGCTTTGTAGTGACATTTTTGTATATTTACGACTATTCTTTAATATGTTTTAACTTTGTCCCGCTTTCTAACCACCTTCTGATCCATCTTTATTTTATTTACCTACTTTGGCAGTAACGGTTTTGAATAATTTCTTATTTATTTTCTTTTCCTTAGCTAGTCATCTGACCATAAAACACTCCAGTTACTCCCTTTTCAGCCCACTTTCCGAAGGAAAGAGAGGCTTATGGGATCACATTCTGGTATGTGTGTAGGTATGTGTAAGTGTTTTTCTGTGNAAACCCTTTTTAAATTTTTTAACGTGTCAATTAAATTTCATTAAACTTGGCACACATCATATAATACTTAGTAAGGACAATTACTTTCAAAATGGCAGCAATTCTAAAATTTGGTGTGAAATGTCATATCTCGGGAACCATTCAAGCGATCAGAGCACCAAGTAAGCACTGAATTTTGAGATGGAAAATGTGGTTGGTCTGCCATTTTGGAAAATTGTACTTAATGAAGAAATAAAGATTTTGTACTGTATGTCGAAAACTATTAAAATAATTAAATAATTCTCACCCAATTTGGCTGGTGAGTAATAATATTATGGGTCAAATAAATGTAAGTAATTGAACTTGATTAGCTACCTATTTTAAAAATTGCGGAAATAAAAACATTTATGTTTGTATGGTATCTGCCATATCATTTAACCGATTTCGACCAAATTTTCTAAACAGAGAGTACATATTACAAAAATTATGCATACCATCACACAACCACGTTTGTAGGCCATTTCGGAAGATAGCTCCATATGAATAAATAAATTTACTATATCATATATCGGTAAAAAATTAACCGAATCGTACTAAATTTGGCAAACAAGTAATACTGATCCAGATGATGTTAAGTGATATGTTTTAAGCATGCCAAAAAGTTATTTTCAAAATGGTGGCCATATAGATATTTTAACATAGAATGCTCTATCTTCTAAACTATGTAATCAATTTCATCATATCTTTGTATGCTGGCAGTAGATATTACAACTATCAACTGTATCTACACAGAGCACATTTTGCAAGCTATATCTAATATATAGCACCATGCGAATAAATATATGACATTCGCGGATACTTGACACTTTTCAGAAACCCTGTTAAAGTTCTGCTTTTGGTTACCGATTAAGTATCCTTTCGCTACATGTAAACATAAAAAATTTAACTGCCAAATGCGTGTTTACTTTTTTCAACAGTTAAAAGAATGAAGTCATATTTCAAAAACCATTTCGTAAGAATGTTTACAATTTAGGCGTATAACCTTATCTAGGTCAGCTTTATGACCTTTTAACAATATCTGCGTTGACTATAGTTCTTACGGTTATTATTTTACATAGCTAGCATATTTCTTAAACACGAAATAGCACGTTACACATAATACACGTTAATATTTTGTGCGACAGTGTTAAAATCCTGTTATAAATGCGGAGGAAAAAACTGTAATAACTATGTATTTAACCGTCACGAATGCTAGTCCAGTGAGTAACTACCGCGCTACTCCGATCAGTGCGTACAGCGTGATTGGCGAAAATATATATGATTTATGTTTCATAATAAAGAATAATGTATATAGTATGTAAAATTACATAATTTTGTTAGATCTCAATTATGTTAAAAAATAAAATAGGAATAATTTATTGTAATAACAATTTAAGCACATTTATATTCTGGATTCTTTAGAAATCACATTTTATGAGAAAGCCTCTTAATTTATTAATTACTATGCTTGTATATAAAAAATAAGTACTTTTAATAATAACGGCTAATGTTAATAATTGATTTTATGAAAGTTCATTTTAGTAATAAAAATTGCAACTATCGTGGTTGAAATGGATGTGCAGAGTAATTATTTAAAATATTAATTTGTATTACTTACAACCAGGGTAGTTATTATGATCTGAATTATTTTGTAGAACGGAAATTCGCTTAGCTTCTGATTAAAAATATANTTACAACCAGGGTAGTTATTATGATCTGAATTATTTTGTAGAACGGAAATTCGCTTAGCTTCTGATTAAAAATATACTCTTATTAATATATTTTGCAAACATTTTAATAAATGAATCTTAGTGAAATTTTGTACAGTTTTATAAAATGTGTGCATTCTTCTTTCATACGCTACATTGCTTCTCCTTTTTGGTAGTGTGCGTACTATTATTTAACGAGTTTTGGATATTGTACAATCAGGTGCAGTCTACCTTAGAAGTCGAGGCCTTGAGGCTCGGTCTCGCCCCTTGCGCAGAAATNAGATATTGTACAATCAGGTGCAGTCTACCTTAGAAGTCGAGGCCTTGAGGCTCGGTCTCGCCCCTTGCGCAGAAATTCGTCGTTCTCGTGTCGTAATTTCAGTTTCATAGGTATTATTGGAAATGTTTGGTTATAGAAACTTTGCAACTTAGTAATTACTGTGATCCGAAATGATGACGCAAATACAAAGAATTTCTGCAAAAGGGGCGAAGCCGATCCTTAAGCCCAGCGGCGATGGGAATGAAGCAGGGTGAGAATGTAACCGCGAAGGAGTGCAATTATAGGAGAAACGTCAGTGCCTGGAGAATATCCACCGAGTGACAGAAATGTCCGCGACGTTTCTCCAAAGCGGGAGTCCGTCTTTGACCCCGTCGGGAATTGACGCCGGACTTGGTCGTGGTGAGAGGTGAGTGGCCCGACCAACTACGCTACCACAGTTCCGTCAAATTCCGTGCCGTTAGTTTATAGGGTATCGGAACTTCCTCAATTTCAGCTCATTTTTTAAGATCACTTGTCCTACCGCCCCTCACCGCCTTACCCCTTTTACATAAAATCTTGCAGCATTTCAGTAAATTTTAAGTGTTGCCATTTATTTCAGCACTTGTCAGACGCAGCCTGTTATCCGAATGTTCTGGAGCAAAGTAAGACGTGAACAGCGTGCCGAAAGTAAATCGAAGCTGCAAAAGTCAGTCAAAGCATACTATTTATGGAAACTTAAACAGAGAAACAATGAAAGAACAATACTGGACAACGGTTTCTGCCAACTGTGTGATAAAAAGGGTGGACAAATAATTGCGTTTGTGCAGAGATATTTCTGAACACATTAAATTTGTTCATTATACTGAGATACAAGAGACGATGCTAAAGTGACGTGTAGGAGTAGACCTCGTCCGACAAATGTAGACAAATGTATGTATTTTTCAGCATTTCCTCTTGCAAGAATAATACACTATTAGCACGCCCTTCCGCTTGCTGCTGTATATCTTGGCACTGTTTATGGTATGAGGCAACTTCCTTGTGGGTATACCTCGAAACTATCTAGCGAAAGAAGCGGGAAATAAAAGTTTGCTTAACTGGGCTCACTAAATTCACCGCGAATGCGAATGTCACATAAGAGAAGTTTCATATTCTTACTTCTCCCCAACAGGACGTTAACGAGTATTATAAAAGTCCATGCAGTAAACATAAAGAATACAAAACACATTTGTTATTTCGTAGGGAGGTCGACTCTGCTTTAAAAAATGTGAATAAACACAGGGATCCATTTCCAGGGACTCACAAGCGTACCAAAAGAAGTTCCTTAGGATCGCGTTAGGTCGGCTGTTCTGGGAACAGACATANTTTCCAGGGACTCACAAGCGTACCAAAAGAAGTTCCTTAGGATCGCGTTAGGTCGGCTGTTCTGGGAACAGACATATTTCTACAATAACTGAGGAGTGAGGATAAAATAAACTTTAAGTTCTGAAAAGTTACGTTCACAATATATGTAGATGATTTCATCCTCCTTCACGCTCATATATGGCAATCAATACCTCGCCCTAATTTATAAACAAAAAGAAGTAGCCGAAAACAATTTTGTTTACATTTTCTAACCGCGAGTGTACCAACAGGAAAATATTATACATATACCACGATTCATAACAAATGATGGTTTTGTTAAGGTGAATTTTTTCAGCCTAACATATGATCTGTCATTTCTGATATTGGCCTTTGGTGAGCCAAATGTGTTTCCACGCCAGTTTGAATATCTATAAGTAGCTGTAATGTATTTAATTATTTTTCCACAATAACAAATATATCGAAGAACACAATTAAAATCTTTAAAATACCGTATCATAATGCAACTTTTGCAAGCCGAATCTCGATGCAGAGGCCCAGGAATCAAGATGCTGACAAAACACTTGGTAAGGCTTTTTCACATATTAATAAAATAACAAACAAGTACTGCTGACATATACTTCACGTATCTGAAGAAATATCAGTATGAAAACCCATGCCTCGGATATGACTTTACATTAGAAATTTACTTCACAAATAGAGCTCTATAAAATGTGTAATATATTTTATGTAGGCCTACACAAAAGAAAAGTTTACCAACAAAAAGTAAATACATTTTTATTATCAACTCTCAAGGATTCAAGGTTTTCAGAAATTCCATTGCATATAATCATAAGTAGTGGCTAGTACCACTTAAGTTATCATTTCGTTCCCATAAAAACAAAAAGAACAATGCCAACTAGATATTCAATAAATCGTCATTTCCATCAGTATTAATTTAGCGGTATACAAAGTAAACCACTCAAAGTAAAAGGTTCTATGCTGTACTTATGTGACTGTTTTTATGTTGGACATTTTACGTATCTAAAAAACCTTTAAAGCCTTCGAATACTATCGGCTACAAATATCTTATGTTAAAATATAGCGTCTAAGTACTCCGTTTGGTACTGGTTGCACAATAAAAATAACTCATAACTTTAATTAATATAGTATGTTTGGCCACAACATTTGGATCAATTGCAGTACTGTTTACTGTTATAAGTCCCAAGGTTACGCACCGACGACTAAAGGCGACAGAACGTTCTGATTGTGTCGTGCTACGAACAACACCCTAGTTACTTCACCGCTTTAATGCACGAACTGTAGTCACAACTACACGCTGTTTCTTCAAAACTGCATTGTTTTATGTTCTTCAGCGTCTCTCATTAGAAAAAAAACTTTTCGTTTGTGGCTATACCTTTAATGCCGATTTGACAGATACTACTGATTAAATGCCCGCGTAGTTTACCTGCTTACTAAATATATAAATTAACTTGAAAATATAATACGTTTGACAGTTCTAACTGAAATGTTACGTAACGTCATCACATTGTGCTGTCACAATTACTAAAACCATTTATTACTCATACTCTTAATAAACCTTATCAGGAATTACTCAACAAGCCCAAAATACTTCTGTAAAGATTCCCGTATGATTGTTAACGTGCAATGTAGTACAAATTAAATAATACGTCATTTTCACACATAAGCATACTCGTTTCAGAAGAGGCAAAATATATAATATCAACATGCTTCATAAAAAGCTCATCGTCACTAGGTGTATAGACGATTTCTTACTTACAGGAAAGTTTTTATTTTCTAACATAAATCATTAAAGAATTTGACTTATAAGGTTTAGTGCCGAAACAATATTTTTAAGTATAAAATTCCTTCCAAAATTATTTTTAATTTCGAATTTTTTATCCAATTATATTTAGACGCTGAAATAATACTCTTCTTCTTCCTACTTGCTGCTAACCATTCGATAGACAAATAAAGCTGAAGAAAGTAATTTCTTCCCATCGAAAACCATCCCGACTGGAGAACAATTTGTTTTGCCGTCTATCGAGGAAAAATGCCAAATTCTCTATCTTTTGATAGCAACTCCTCAGTTATTACATCGGTTTTATTAATGCAACAACAATATTTTATGTGGGAAAATTGATATTACATATACAACGCAGTACGAATATACATTTAGACTAATGATTGAAAATTGTGTTTTGCATGTGTGCCAGAAAAAACAATCCATTCCTACTCATAAAGATGTCTCGCATCTGACACATAGCATAGACGTCATATCAATGTCAACCTTATCTGAATTGGTAATATTCAGATAACGTTTGTCCAAATTTTGTTCAAACAATGTCAACTATAGTGTTCCTTTGTGGTTTCGCCTTTGTAGGCTTTGAGATAGTACAACGCGCTAAAATAAATCGTACGTGACAATATATTTTTCATTTACAGACTTTTCATGCCACATCAATAATTTAACTTCATTGGGAGCTCACTGCTAGAGTCGCAGAACCACGAAAGTTTTTGTAACAATGATTTTGGTTCTTATAGTTTTTACAACAATCACCGAAAATAAATAAACCTGAAGGATGAAAGGGAATTTTCAGCGAATCTAACAGAAATAGTGTTAGATATATGATTTTAAAAAATATGTGAAGAGCATATAAATTCCTCAACTACCTTGATAACTTGTCAGAGTATAAGTTTCAGCTGATTATGTGTAAGTTGCTTCGTTTTATTTCAAATCCCAGGAAGTTGCACACCGTGCATGCAAAATACGCCAAAATTAAAATTAACTTATTTAATGTGCACTGATGGATAGTCACTGACTTGAGAAAACGTTTGTGATTACCTGCGGGGCACGAACAGTGTCTGCATAAGAAATATGTGAGAATATTTATTTTCCCTCGTAAGTTAGAAAAACTGTAATGTTCCTCTGACTGACCTTATTCACTCAGACATATGTCCGCTTTGGTAATCCCTGCTGTAAGGTGTCGTATATTTTCACACGTGTTTCTTTTTGCAAGTCATCCCACCGAGGTACAGAAGCAGGCCAGCGAGCGGTGGGTCGCGGAATGTTCGTGTTTTAAAATGGAGAAGAAAAAAAAAGCTGCGCCCTACTATAAGCGGGCGTGGACGCCCGGTCACTACGGCGCGCAGGCGACTCTCGCCCTTAGGCACCGGGTCCAGCCGCACGCGTCTACGCCCGCCGAGAGACACCGGCAGACTGCGCGGGCGGGCCAAGGGCGCGGTTCGTGCCGCCACCGCCGCGCAGCGCTGCGGTCGCCGACACCTCCCCTCCACCCCCTTAAACATGGGAACATTTTCTCCCTCCTCTCGCGATCCTTGTGCGGCCATACCAGGCGTTTGCGGTCGATGGCCACTCGCCGCGACGCGGCGCTACTGTCTGCGGCTAGGGGATCGCCTACCCCAGCAGACCAAAGGGTAAAAACGTGCGCACATTTTACATTTCACCACGCCAGAGCTTAGCTGTTTGGTGCCTCCAGGTACAGAAAATTAATTTCCGCCCTTTTCTTGAAAAGTGATAAGAACCAACAAATTTATTTACATTTTTTTATAGATAACAAAATTCTTGCTTATTAGTTTCACTCAGTGCGATTAAGGCGGTGGTCTTTCTTTCTGCCAGTATTCTGTCATCTCTGTTATTAGCAATGTGTAAAAAAATATATTTAATGATATGCAGTTGTTTCGAAAATATACTTCTGAGATGAATATTCATATATTGTTACAAATTTTCTAAGTCTATGGGGACATATAGGTTGTTTGAAGAATGGCAGAGTTAATTAAACAAAACCGCCGATATAATGTTGTTAATTATTCATAAACCATCCGAAAAAATTCTTGCGACAATAATGTCTTTCCACTTGGTATTTACAGCTAATTACTACATAATTATCCGTCACTTCGCAGAAATTAACACAATAAAGTAGGTAAATCTGTCTCTACAGACCGTTTAGAATTACAATTAGAAATCATATAGTGTATTTGGTATGCAGTTTCAGGATTTACAATCAAGTCCGTATCACTCGTCCATTCAGTGCCACCTTATTTTACCCCAGACCTCTCATTTCCGGAATGTCCTGCAACTCCCCTAGCGCTTCTGTACAGAGTCGCACTCGACTCGTCAGGTAAAGCGAGCAGCGGACTTTCTCCTCTCTGATCGACTAGGTAAGGAACGGACCCCCGGGCCGAGCCGGCGTAGTGCGCAAGCTTTCATACGATTCGAACGGAAAAAATTAAAACGGCTTTTCAAGATTCCGAGCCGAGCCGAGCCGATCCGAGCGGAACAACTGCGCGCCCTGCTTAACTCACCCTTCGCACCAGTCTCGACATAATATGGTGGCCTTGTCTGTGGATGTGCATGATAACATGATGAAGCCTGTCCGCCATGTTGTGACACCCACAACCCTGGAAACCTAACCTGTCACAATTAAAAAGCAACTATTTTATCAGAGCATGTTGATATGGAGCCTGGACGTTTAGCTTCATTGGTTATTGTTAAGAAAAAACTTCCACATTTTACATGCATTAAATACAAAAACCTGCCTCAGCATTTTCAATGTTTTGGATGTCACACTATGGCGATGGACGAAAATGCATCTTTAATGACGTCATAGCATGCCGTCTCCTGTTCTTCCTACCTCCATGCTCACTATCTCACTCGTCACCACCGTACACACACTCCTCCGCAGTCTCTAAAGATGGACTCACAACCTCATAATAAATATGACGTAGAGCGATCTCGCTGGCTGCGCACAACCAGTCTCCGTGTCCCAAGATTTAACTGCTTTTCTGCCAACACGACATGCAATAATGGCGTTGATTGTATTTGAGGTTAAAACACTGATTAGGAGACCAGTACATTGAGACGTTTGTATAATTCCTCTAACCAATTTGTAACGCAGTTTGATTAAATTAGAATTGGTGAAAGTATTGTTACAAGACGCCTGAGGGGCGTATCTGAGTTCGTGATAGATGGAGGTCTCAATATAAATAAAATATCAAAATTTGATTTTTAATTTATTATACAGTAACTATTTGCAGCATTAAATTATCTGCCTCCATTATTACACTTTTTTTTACCAGTAAGCTCATTATTTGATGTATATTTAAACTCTCATTAAAGTCCTTAATGTCTCAAGGTTATAGTATTTTAACTCATAGTCATCATTAACACACGTTCAGTCTGTATGTTAGCATAATTTGTAATGTATTTCACTCACGCATCCAGTCCAATAGTCCAGCCTGTCAATCGCACTATTAAATGCTCTGATTCTCGCAGTCACAGAGTTTCCTCCCATTGGTCACTTGCGGCACTGCCCGTTGCTCTTATAGCTCGTCGCACAATCGCCCGGCCTCACGACACTCATAAACTCTCCGCTCGGAGGCCCAACGCCCTTTTATAGTCACTGACCTTGAACTGTAAAGTTCGCCGCACCCCGAGATACGCTGAGAGAAACTCTGTTATTAATCCGGAACATTCTTCAGTTAAAAACGTTAATTTATTATGTTGAGGGTCAGGAGCGCGAGTCACAAAAGATTTATCACAGCGCCAGGCGGAACTTTGTAAGTAAAAACCTTGATAGGATTATCACTCTCCTGTCAATCAAGCATTCGTTTATGACTAGTCGCTCGATATCACATTTTGTTGGCACACTCTTCCTGCTTTGTACGCACGGCGGAAGAGGCCAGAGAAGTGATATGATAACAGGTGGCGAGTAAAGTTTGTATGACAGGCGAGCGATAAACCTACCATGATTTCAAGTTTAAAGGCGTGCCGTCCCGCATTCCTCTGTATGTCATTATGATAAAACATTTGCGGATCTCACGCTCCTGACCTTCAGCAGATTAAATTCCTGCATTTATCTGAACAATGTTCTGGATTAATGGCCGAGTTTCTCTTAGCATGACTCGAGGTCCGGCGAACCTTCCAAGTCAAGGTTATAAAAGCGCATAGGGCCTCTGAACCTGGAGTTGATGAGTATCTGGAGTTCTAGCGATAGACGACGAGCGAGAAGAGAAACGAGCGGTGAGAGAGGTGACCAGCCAATGGAAAATCTACAACTGCGAGCATCGGTGCAGTGACGGGTACGACTGGCAGGTTGGACTATCGTACTGGAAGCATGAGTGTAAAACATTATAAATAATGGCAACAGACAGACTGAACGTGTGTTAATGGCGAATGTAATTGACTATAAAAAACGAATACATTGAGAAGGACTTAAATTAGGTTTGAAATAGACATTGAATATTTTGCTCACCGAGGAATAAAAGGAGAGATAGTGGAGATAAACTTATGGGGTATATAATAGCTTGCTGTAAATAATAGTAGTGTGGAATAATTAAAACATAATTTAGTTCATTAGTTTTTTCAAGACCTCCATCCCTCACGAACTCGGATAGGCCCCTCAGGCGTCTTGTGACATTATTAATATAAGAGTGTCTGCCATTTAAAAATTAAGGAATAAACACACCCGTTCATCAATGTTGACCATGCGAATTCGACAGTTATGTTCCTTTGGGGTAGGTCAATTTTAGGTACATGCGCAGAAGACGAATAAGCAGTCTCCCTTTTCTTTAGTCTATGCTCACAACTATCCGTCACATCCGTCAGTCACCAGTCCGTCTGTGTTTTCGTTCGTCAATAGAAAACGATTCGCATCAATCCGTCGTTTGTCAATGATTCTGTATGGCAAAATTTCGTTAGTTGGAGATATACTTTGGTTGGGAATACATAAAATAAACATGAAATAAATATTGCGTGGAAATAACTTTTTTCGCGCTATAAGAATTTTGAATGAAATTATTTTACTTTTAAAATTCCTGTATTTGCCATTAAAGCTAAATAAATAAATATTNCTATAAGAATTTTGAATGAAATTATTTTACTTTTAAAATTCCTGTATTTGCCATTAAAGCTAAATAAATAAATATTGAATGTCTTGCATTTTATTTCAAAGTGCGTATTTACGTCTAAGGATTGTCGTCAGAAGGCGGTCGTCCGTCGAAAGATACAGACAATAGTTTAAATACTGGAAATGTCAGATGTGAAATATATAATTTTAAAAGTATTCGGTATGTTTTAGTTAATTGTTTATGAAGATTGGTTTGTCGTGTTTGATTATGCTAATTTNCTATAAGAATTTTGAATGAAATTATTTTACTTTTAAAATTCCTGTATTTGCCATTAAAGCTAAATAAATAAATATTAAATGTCTTGCATTTTATTTCAAAGTGCGTATTTACGTCTAAGGATTGTCGTCAGAAGGCGGTCGTCCGTCGAAAGATACAGACAATAGTTTAAATACTGGAAATGTCAGATGTGAAATATACAATTTTAAAAGTATTCGGTATGTTTTAGTTAATTGTTTATGAAGATTGGTTTGTCGTGTTTGATTATGCTAATTTCTCTGCAGCGAAGAACGATCATACAAATATTAGTTGTAAGTAGCAGGTGAAAGTCATTATTGCCAAAATGTTAGTTCTAGGAGATTTTTTTTAAATTATCGATAAATAAATTTGTAAATTATTATTAGTTTCTTTGTGTAATTAAGACATCCATCCCTTAAAGAACTTTGCTATACGCACCGACATTGAAAAATTGTACCAATAATATTGATCCGAACACCTGATCATATCTTCCACTGTTGGGCGAAAAGAACATATTCGCACCACCAGCTATATGTTGATAGGCGAAAATCTAACCACTGGCTCAAAATCGTATAACATAAACGTTAAAAATTCTGAAAGTTTTGATTGAGACCAGATTTATTGTTGATGATAGAAATTCATGGTAGTCAACTTTAGCCCACTGACAGCTACGTCCAAGCAGCGCCTAACTAACCGACGCAATCAGACCTCTTGCCTCAAAACCTCTTTTTAAAATTCAATACCACATGAGGCACATTAGTCACACTACTAGTTCACACGAAGTGATTCCTCACACAATCGTTGTAACATCATGAAACCTATACATTTCTTCAAACACATCCATAACTTCCACAGCTATTTCCAATATACTAGAAACAAGAAGTTAATGACTTAATTAATTATCCTAACTTCCTCTAGGTTAGATAAAATTATTTGAATGAAGATCTTAAAAGTTTAGATGGTAAATAGGCCTGAACGACTCATTGACAGCAATGTCATTAGAGATCGAACCAGGAACATATGTAACGGTAGTGATAATACCACAAATACACACATGCCTTACCCAGGACCCGAACCCAGAAAACCTCTTTATCAACTGCATTTCGGAGGTAGGATTCAGAGCATCAGTTTAAGACGTAATAAATCTAATGTTTTGAATGAAAGGGTTTACTAAAATGAAAGATTTGCAGGGCCGTCACTTTAAAAATAAGTGTCTCATCCACTCAATGCACGTAAGTTTAAATGGTCTAAAGTAGCTCTACTCGTGTGAACAATTTCGTGGAAATCGGTTTATTACTTCTCGAGATATGTTATAAAACATTTTGTTCTTATTTGGCGCTATCGTAAAAAAAAAACACAAAAAAAGATTGTCGCTACTTGGCCACCTTAGTTATACAGGAGGTGGCCAGTAGTTCATAATAGTTAAACTATATCGGTGCAGACTAATGACGCCTGAGGATGTTGCTTTAGGGGTAAACAAATACTCGTATAGTTATTACAGACCCTGGCGAGACTGAGACCCCCTGCAAGTCGTTTGCCTGACAGGCTGTTGGGCTGAATACTATGCATCGGGGAAGGTTTTTTGAAGGGAGACGTTTCTCTACTTATATGTGACTACGGCTTTTGGTGAGTTGTCTTCGTTGGTAGCTGAGGCATGGTGAGTTGGGTGGCCCTCGTTCAGGCCCTCGGACTGGCTCTAGTTGACGTGCTGTACTCAGCTGGCTTCTTCCTTCGGCTTCGACTGACTCCCTAACACGTCCCGTTGGACTCCCCCTCTCGCTCGATGTGGCGCTTCACGACTGAAGCTCACCATTCGTCTTCGCCTTTGGTTGAAGTAGCTGGGTCAGCTCGGCTTCCCTTCTCGGAAGTCCGGGATTGGTTTCCCGAGACTTGTGCTTTCTCTTTGATCTCGGCTGGCGTTCCTCGTCGGAGAACTCTCGTCCCCTCTCCTACGTCGATGTCTGCCACAACTCGTCTCGCGCTCTCGACTTCTCCGCCTCGGAAACTGTCACTATGTTTTCGGAAATGAATTCATAAGTTCTCGGCACTTCTACTCGGTTTGTCTCTGGAATTTACACATTAAGTTTCGGCTCACGACTCGCCTTCTCGGGGAATGGCGCCACTCGGACTCGGGCTACCACTCGTTTCCTGGAATTTACCCATATTCTCGGCACTGTTCTCGTTACACGACTGTTTACTCCCGTTTCGGCTTCATCTATCTCGTCTAGCGGCTGAACCGCCGAACTACTCCCGTCTCGGCTGGCGATAATTGCCCCCGAACAATTGACTGTGAACAACTGATTGTACATTACTGCCTGGGGTCGGTCCCGAACANTTCTCGGGGAATGGCGCCACTCGGACTCGGGCTACCACTCGTTTCCTGGAATTTACCCATATTCTCGGCACTGTTCTCGTTACACGACTGTTTACTCCCGTTTCGGCTTCATCTATCTCGTCTAGCGGCTGAACCGCCGAACTACTCCCGTCTCGGCTGGCGATAATTGCCCCCGAACAATTGACTGTGAACAACTGATTGTACATTACTGCCTGGGGTCGGTCCCGAACACCGGCCCGTTGATACTACTGCCTCTCGCCTAACTGCGTTCTCTGTCTCGCCCACGACTGACGACAACTGAATGATCACAACTGCCCGACGACCATTGAATGACCTCTCGCGACTGAATGACAACAACTGAATGACCACTCGCCTTGGCTGCCCCTGAATTTAACCCGTCTCTCGATATATCCAAATTGGCTGTCAGCGACTTGTGTCGAGAGAAACAGGGACTTCCCCGGCGTAACTCGCACGTTTATTGTATAGGATTTTGTGTCTCCTCAGCTGCTCTCGCGCTCAAACTAGGGTGAAGGGCGGGGTGCGGCAAGGGTCTCGGGGGTTTCTGTGAGCTGTGTCGGCAGTATCTCGTCCAGTNAGCTGCTCTCGCGCTCAAACTAGGGTGAAGGGCGGGGTGCGGCAAGGGTCTCGGGGGTTTCTGTGAGCTGTGTCGGCTGTATCTCGTCCAGTGGGTTACCCTGTTTCCTTCGCAGAGGGCTGCATCAGCTACCTCTCGGGACTTTCCCGTTTGTCTATATCGCTGCGGTTCATCCCCGGAAATTTGTATATGTCGGGACTTCCCCGGGGATTAATTCTCAGGGTGTTCAGGTTAATTCTCTGTACCCGTCCCGCGTCAAGATGTTCTTTATACAATAATTCTTATAGATACTGTTAGCCTACAAAGTTTAGTTGAATTTGGTTCAGTGATTTAATAGGTATGAAAATGTATCTTAATTATTTTTATGTCCATCATTTTGAAAATCAGCGCCTCTTCCCATTTAAATTATGTAAGTTTAATTGGCTTTCTGTAGCAATACTGGTGTGCGAAATTCGGTGTAAATTAGTTAAATGATTCTGTAAATATGGCAAAATGTTCAGTTTCCTCCCCTTTCAGTATTTCACATAAAGGCCAGGAAGAGACGATCTGTGTATATATATTTGATGCTTCTAATATATAATGTAAGCGTAAAAAATTTAGTTGAATTTTTGTATACTTTAATAGATAAAACTAAGTAATCTAAATTATTTATATTTAGGCCATTTAAAATGCGCCTGCCACACACAAAACATGTAAATCTACATGCCCTACCGTAGCACTACTTACGTGTTAAATTTTGTAGGAAATCGGTTGATTGGAGCCGGAGATATGGCATAAATCCTGCATCTATTTTGATGTGACGATCATCATAAATGTCTAACATAAATGGCAATGAAATAGCACATTTGGTAATTGTCATGTATACTGGAAACATATAAACTTCGAATACAATTTGGGACATGGGGTATACTAAATAAAACTATTGACATTGCTAATATTTATATGGACACAAATGTATACATTGTTGCATTGATTTGGTGGGAATTGTAGAATTTTTTCCCGGGATATGACATAAAGTTAATTTTTGCATGTTATGCAATCTTATAAAATGTATGAGGACAGAGTTTATGTATAAGCTGATTTGATTCTTGCATAGATACTGCCAGTACACAATGTCAATTTATAATTTGTTACACAGCTTTGTAGATATTGTACACTGAAGTAAAATGTTTATACAGCCCCCTTCTCAAAACATGTATTTTACCAATTTAAAAACATATAAATTGTTATGCCCTTATTTAGTACAACTTCATCATCAAATGTATAACGAATCGGTTCAGTGTTTCCTGAGTTATGACATTAAAACATATTTTTATACAAAATGGTGGAGAAATGATGCCTTATAAAGACATAATTGATGGATCTAATATATACAGGATACAAAGTTAAATCGATATTTGTTTCGGAGTTTCATATATACAGCATAATAAGCAAAAACATTTACATGGCGGCCATTTTGAAATAAAAGCCTGGTCTACTCAAAACATATTATTTTCACGGCACACCATATTGCTACTTGGTTTTTAAAATTTCTAAGGAATTCGTTNATCTAATATATACAGGATACAAAGTTAAATCGATATTTGTTTCGGAGTTTCATATATACAGCATAATAAGCAAAAACTTTTATATGGCGGCCATTTTGAAATAAAAGCCTGGTCTACTCAAAACATATTATTTTCACGGCACACCATATTGCTACTTGGTTTTTAAAATTTCTAAGGAATTCGTTTTTTTTTTTCGGAGGAGTGACATAAAATGTAATAATTTTGTGTGACTTTGTCTTACAAAATAGCAGACAAAAGTGATTTTGTTTTGACAGATTTGATAGTTGTAATATATGCTGCCAGCTCACACAATTAAGATGAAATCGATTATATAACTTCGGTGGTATAGCACACAAAGCTAAACTGGCTCTATAGCCACCGTTTTGAAAATAACTGTCATATATTTTTACAAACATGCCAGTTTACACCACCTGCCGCAGTAATACATACTTGCAAAATTATGTAGGACTCAGTAAATGTTTTCCCAAGACATTATATAAAACGTTCATTTCTTCAAGGGATGCTATCTTACAAAATGATGGACAAAAGTGGGTAGGATTTGTTCAACATACGTATTCGGTCAAAATAAGCTGAAATGTAAAATAAACCTGAAATATTTGTATGGCAAGAATCGGGTCCCGCAGATTCATATATATATATATATATATATATATATATATTGTAAAAGATTAATTTTTCCATGTAGCGCTATATTTTAAAACGGCAAATCAATAACAGTATTCATCTGTAAATGCAATACTTCCATGATGCATTATTAATAAACAAAATTTGGTTTTGATCGGTTGAACATAGGAAGGTAAATATTTAAATGGCCGCCATTTCGAAAGTAAGCGCATAGCATAATCAAAAACTATAAATGCCGGATATCCTTACTAAGTACCATATGTGTATCGAGTTACGTGAAATTCTGTTCACGTGTTTAAAAGTTTTATAGGTACACACACAGGCACACACACCAACACACACCCTGAAACACAGACAGGACAGGTGATCTCATAAGCCTTTTTTTTTCCTTTGGTAATTAGCCGAAAAATGTTGAAAACTAGTTGCCGAATAGTTTCTATGAGATATTACTGGAGAAGGCATTGCAAAATTTAAGTTTGATAAACATGCTTAATTTTTTCTATGAACAAATTGAAAAATTAAGAGTTTATTTACTGGCCTGCTGTCTGGACGGTTGTTGTAAGCCCACTTTCCTTGGGAAGATAGGGTTATTCATTCATGGGAAAGTCTGCCGAAGTAAATATTTAGAGTGCCATTTTACATCTTCGGAAATATTTTACATTTAGTAATTTGACATTTCATCATTGAAACATTTAATTTCAGGAGGTACGTTGTTATTGTCCGCCATTTTTGATGATAGCATATCAAATTTAAGCTTTTACATCACATTTCGAAAATACTCAATATATTCCGCCAAATTTACAAATACTATTGTTGGCCATGTTATCATAATTTACTTAAATTAATAAGGTACCTATATTGCACATGGCGGCAATAAAAACCTTATAGGTTAATTTGGTGTATATACCACACCATTTGACCAATTTAGACCAAACTTGGTATACTGTAAGTATCAACTACAATCATTCAATATATTAATACATAGCCTGTTTTTTCAACATTTTGTACGAAAGCATCATTAGAAAAAATAATGTTCTCTATCGTATCTCGGGAAACAATTAACCTATTCCTACCAAATTGGGCAAGGAAGAAATATTACGGTGTGTTATATAAACTAATATGTTTTAAGTAGTTGAAAAAATTATTTTCATAATCGTGTTCATATAAACGTTTTTGATTACTATGATATAGCAGCGAAATCACGTAACATATTAAACCAAACTTTATAGTTTGGCAAATATCTGTTATTGTTGGTATGTCATGTTGACAAATTCAATTAAAAAATATAAGAGACTTTGTCAACAAGTTGGCGATATAAATATTTTATAATTTGGTATGTATATAAAAGTGTTTCAACCAAACTTTGTATGCTGAAAACATCAACTACAAGTATCGGATATGCTAATACATTGGCTTTTATGTTCGCCATTTTGTAAGATAGTGCCACATGAAAAAATATAATTTCCGTCTTTTATTTCGGGAAGCATTCAACCAATTTCTATCAAATTTCGCAGAGAATAAATACTACTGTGATCCATATAAACTAATATTTTTTTCAGTAGGTCTAATATTGACTTTTAAAATCGCGGCCAGTTGAACATTATCAATTACAAATGTATTCTATAACTACGAAACCTCTAAACAAGTTTAACCAAATTTTTGTTCTAACGGTAACCTATATCACTACCGTCAAATGTGTTGTAGAGCTTTTTCCCAACCATTTCATAATGTAACTTCACTTTTATGCCACATCTCGGGAAACGATCAACCGATTCAAACCTCATTTTTGCAAACATGTATTTCTACGGTAGCCCATCTAAACTGATATGTATGACGTGGGCCAGATACTTACTTTCAAAATGTTGGCAAAATGAATATTTTATTTCAACATGTTCAATATACTTAAGTCCTAAAGTAGGGCCTACTACGTCAAATTTACTTGTATATTGTAATTTTTTTTTACTACAGCAACAGCAAAAATAATTTATATACTTGCACTGCAAAATAAATGCGATCATTTTCTGGCCGTTTATATTCACTAAGCCATCGGTAAGGAAAATGAGCGGAATTGAAGGGAATATTTATACACATATAGTCTTCAGCATTTTACTGAAGTGTTTTTTTTAACACCCCAAACATTTTATCTACGTACGCAGAACTACTACTTTTGTACATAAATAGCGTATATTTACTTTCCGCCTATTAAATCATGTGTGATTTAACATATATTTATAATTTTATCAGATTACATTAAATCCAGATACTGAAATGTTTTTCCTGTATTTTCGTAGATAGCGAAAAGTTTCTAGCTGAGTAAATTGGAATGAAGTATACAAATTTAGTTCGTCTAGGTGCCATTTTGAAACTTCTTATGTAATTCTCGCATAGAAAAATGGTAAAACACGATCCTTCATGAAAATATTATTATTACAGTCCGTTATTACTGGGTACTTGCCACAAACTCAAATAGAAAATTTGGCATGATCTCCATCAGTTAGCAGTGTATAATGACTTCGTATTTTTAGCAGTTGTCTGCATCCTTCCTGCGAATTAGTAGGCATTACAAACAATCACGACCCGCATGCATGTATATGGTCACTGGGATGTTTGCATTGACGTATTCCTGCTTTCAAATGAATTAATGTGGCCAGCCATGTTTCAATATTTGTCGAACCAATATGTGCTCCACGCATGTCTCATCCATGAATTTATGCGTGGAGAAGTGGCAGTAAACTATGAACTCAAAGATTTATTCAATACGGTTCGAAGATTCGTGAAGATCAATTAGGTTCGTAAAAACACGGTTGATTCTTAAAACTCCGTTTTACCCAGCAATGTACAGTTTATATGTTATATTACACATACCTTTGTCTTACAATATATATCCGAAATACTCTCATATTACAGACTGTAATATCAACAGCAAATAATATGAGATAAATAAATGCAATAATTCATTATTTACTAAACGGTGTTGTTATAAAAAAAAACTTAGATTATTTCTGAGAGGACAAAGAATTCGTAGGAATTAATTTTAGATTATATTTAATTTTCCATAATGAAATCAATTTTAATTCAAGGAGCATTATTTACCTTTCACTTGGAATTTTCGGTTTCAGACATGTATCTATAATTATAATATTCAATAATGTACCCGGCGTTCATCTGGTAGAGTGGTGAAAATTAAATTCGTTTATCTCACTCCAGTGCAGCCTACGAAAGTAAAATAAACTACCTTCCAAATGCGGGTTGCCTACGGTATCCCAATCTCTAACATTGTTTAGTTAGGTTAAGTTACACTTTACACATGTACAAACATCGAGAAAAAAATCGTTTGGAACCTTACGCATCGGACTATTATATCGGCAATTTTTCTTAGTTTTGTGTTGCCTTAAAAACCAATAATTTATTCCACTAAAATTACCAATCCTTTCGTAAGAAGAATAAATTTCGGAGATTCCCAAGTTATCCGGCACAAATAGCTTCATTAATGTCTAGATCTGTAATTTTAATTGTGCAGTGGTAGAAGAAAAAAAAACTTTTCCATTATTCTTAAGCAGAATCTTAATCGAGATGGATGCAAAGTGTGAAAATTTCGAAACGTCCAGTTCTTCTTCTTGCTTTTGCAACTTCGTGAAGGAGAAAATACATTGAAACACGAGCCATACACAGTCAGTTTAATAATGCATGCAGGCACAACACATCTCCAAAAAATGTTTCCACTTCTTCATGCTCATTCAATATTTGTTCACGTATGACTGATATATAGTGATGGTCGTCAAAATTTTGGTAGGCCACTATTTTGACATACACCTCGAAGCCGACGTGAACACCATAAAGATTTGATGTGATATCTACGCCACTACCGCCAAGTTGTTTGGTATAAATAATTTGGAGGATTCGAAGAGTCAGACATAAATATACGCTCTCTCACAGACACACTCAGAGAGAGAGAGAGAGAGAGAGAGCGAAAGAGAAATAGAGAGAGAGTGAGAGATAGTGTGTGTGAGTGATAATCTGACATTTGTAGCACTCGCTATTATGAATTTTTGAAACTCGCGATATTTCGCACCCGCAACAGAATTTCGTACTATATATATGTAGCCTATATATTTATATACATATCTTTTTACTGGCCCACATTGACTCATAATTGATTGCCTCATCACGTATAAGAGAATGCGATGATACGTTGCTTCTTAATAACACAGTTTATGCTTCTTATCTGTGGCCTTGTTTTGAGATATCTTTTTCGCCCTAAGTGACTGTACACCGTAACATTAAAACTACTTATTAACTTTACTTGTGTGATAAAACCGATGCTCTGAACGAATGTAAATACACACACACATGAATTTACCTTTTTACAGCAAAAAGTTTATGTGGAATTAGAATTTTGACAGTCCTGAACAAAATTTTGCTCACGAAGAGCTAACCACTGCATTAAAAGGAAATTGTCCTAGAGTGACGGTGAAAAAACTAAATAAGTAAGATTAGTATGACTACATTAGGACAATGATACGCCCTCCCGCAACCTAGATGAAGGGCATATTTTGTAGTGCAGTAAAAATATTTGAGCAGCTCTTAACATTGGGGTCTTGAGAGCCAATAAGGGCGAAGCGAGATGAGAATGGAGCAACGCCGGAATGCAAGGGCGAGGAAATGGGAGATTCCCGAGAAGGCCTGCCGGCCAGCGGTATCGTCCAGCACGATCACAACATTCAGGAATCCGGGAGCAATCCCACGGGGAATCGAGCCCTGATCGTCTAGGTGGAAGGCGAGTAGTCTAACCACTACACCGACGCGGCCCCCACATATTTAGCACATATTCGAACACCATAGCTGTGTGCTGGGAGCGTTACTTTGCTGGCAACTGGTACCAAGGCACCCAGCTAAGAAAGGAAGTACATAGGGCCACATGATTTTTCCAACATATCACTGTGCATTCGATAACCGTCGTATCTATACTAGTAGCAAACAACGATCATGAAAAATGGCTCCTCAGACCATAATACGAATATAGGCTATTTACGGTAAAGAGAGCATTTTTGAAAGCCCCTCATTAGGAATAATAGTTATTAAATATATTTTATTTTAGCCTTAGACGTTAACGTTCTATTGCGGTGGAATAAACACAATGTGTTTATTACTTATATAGCAATGTTTAGTTTTAAACGTGGTTAGAAAAAATAAATGGCTGCAAGGAAAATGTAACTAGGGCCTCAAAAGTGCTCACGTAACAGTGAACAGCCTATAATAAGAAAAGTGCGCTGCTGTAAAGTGACGCAGTGAACGTAGCTCTCCACTGCAGACCCCAAGCTCTGCCACCGTAGCAATAAGGCGAGAGAGCTGGCACATTCAAAAATTCATTGGAAGTCAATAAAAATGCAATATTTGACATCAAATTTGCAACGACCAATTTTTTTTCAGTGAATAAAAGCTGTCCTTACAATTAGTCAAAGACCGAGAAAAATATTATATTAACTCAAAATATATTTAAAAAAAAATATATATATACGAAATATAGTTAAGAGCTACTAGCAGACACACTCTACTTCGCTCATTTCCCTGACATCAAAAGCCGAAAATTATTTAACTTTTTACTAAAAATCCTTTTTAATCTGAACGTAATTTTGGAAATAATATTTTCCGCAAATCCCCCCTCCCCCAAGGAACTTCCTTCCCCCAGACATTCCCAAAAAAAATTACGTTAGTTTAATCAAAAATTGTATTGATATAATTATAAACTGACAAGTTTCTCGCAAAGTTAAAAGAATTATGAATTTTTAAAACTGCACAAGTCATATTTTAAAAATACCGGAAACAACACTTTTTAAAAATGTTTTGTATAAATTTCTTTTAAAAAAGGTTATGTTTATGGAACGAAGATTTGGATTGTTGTTCTTTCGAAATAAGTAAAAATTATTCAAAATGTGAATTTAGAACAGAGAATAATAAAAATTATCATCTTTTAAAAGGACAAATAAAAAATAAATGGAGATATCATGTAAGGTTTTAAAGTTTTTTATGGTCATATTTAACACACTTAGTGTTAATTATTTATTTTTTAGTAACTAAAAAAAACATAAAATTTTGGAAATTTACATATTTATATAATTAGTGTAATATCAGAGTTTATATAAAATAATAAATAGAAAATTTGTTATGACTATATATTTAAGTCTCTTTCTGAAAAAAATTAAGAAAAGTAACATTATACAGGTTTAAACAACCCTTTATGCTTATTTTTATTACGAAAAATGATGCAAAGTAAAAAATAAAAGTGTAACGCAAAGAAAATTGTAAGAGATAAACATTTGCATATGTTTTATTATAGTTGAAATTTATGTTCGCAAGAGAGATACTTATAAACCTAAAAAAAATGTGAATTTTATCCCAAACAGTAACGATAAAATATTAAAATAAATTTAAATGACAAAGTAACAATTAAATATTTAAGAAAACTATCCAAAAATGATAATAAAGTATTTAAGAACATTACTGTAGAAATTATGACATTTGTGTTTAAAGGAATTGAAATGTATTGCAAATAATTTGACAAAAGTATTATAGCTAAAAATGATTTAGAAACATATTTGTTTACAGGAATATGTTCATTATTTAAAATTCAATACTATCTCAAATTCACTGAGAGCTGTCATCAGTTTTAATAAATATAATATTTTGGGAAATTTTTCAATTAATAACGATATAAATATTAATTTCATATGCAAGGAATTTCGCTTTACATATAAATCTCGTTTAATGTATTAATATAGAAAAGTTTGATAATTAAACATGACAGTCATTTTACAAAGAATAAATAAAAAAAGCTTTTACCAACTCCATTTTGATCAAGCTTGCAAAACCATCATTATTTCAATAAACTGTGGTAGGTTTTCATTCCCACCTTTCAACATTTTAAAACACCTTATTTATTTTATTGAAAATTCTTTCCCAAATTTTAGAAACTAGTTTTCATNCGATCATGAAAAATGGCTCCTCAGACCATAATACGAATATAGGCTATTTACGGTAAAGAGAGCATTTTTGAAAGCCTCTCATTAGGAATAATAGTTATTAAATATATTTTATTTTAGCCTTAGACGTTAACGTTCTATTGCGGTGCAATAAACAAACACCTTTCAACATTTTAAAACACCTTATTTATTTTATTGAAAATTCTTTCCCAAATTTTAGAAACTAGTTTTCATTNCACCTTTCAACATTTTAAAACACCTTATTTATTTTATTGAAAATTCTTTCCCAAATTTTAGAAACTAGTTTTCATTTAAGAAATATTAGTTTCTTCAATTTACATTTTTTTTTCCAACAATGCATTGATTAAACATCGAAGCATGAACATGTCGGTTAACTCAAGCCTTTCTATTTATATGAAATTCAACAATAAAAAAATGTGCCAAATCCAATTAATAATTATTAATGTCATGTTTTATATAAAAATTTCAAAGAGTCAAATACTATTTAACAATAAGTGTTAAAATATTGTTGTCTATAAATACGATGAGAATATAAAGAGGCTCATATAATTTTCAGTTTATTAAAATCGTATTTTTTGCTTACTACTCGACATTTGACCACGTTATTTTCAGTATCTGAATGAAACTATTTTTGCTCGAACTTCATAATCTTTCGCAGCTGTAATTATATCTGTAATAAACACGCCAATATTAACTGTCGTAAATATTTATAAAAATGTTATTTTAATACCTCTATACCAACGAGTGTATTAATTTTCCAAATAACACTATATAATATAACATTATAAATGTGAAAGTGAGTGTGTGTGTGTGTGTTTGTTACCACTCGAATTTTAACGGATTTTGATGAAATTTCGTATGTAGGTACTTTAGGTTCTGGAATATGACATACGATACTTTTTATCATGGTAAATTGTACGCGTCCTGTGGAACAACTACAAAACGTAATTCTGCGACGGCTGGGAACGCGACAGAAGTATATTTTTGCTCTGGTGTCAGAGTTTATCAGGCCGCCCAAGGACTTCTGAAATAGCTTAACGACTGCTTTTAATCGATTACAACCAGGACAGAATATTTAACGTGCCCTCCGAAGCCCGGAAGCGCTCAGATGTTATGCCACTAAACGGTCACCCATCCAAATGTGTATCGCTGGGAACGTTGCTTAAGTTTGGTGATCGATTAAGATCCCTCAGCCAAGTGCAAAAAGTAGTACCTCGGTACACTTATTTCTAAAGCTAAAATTTGATGAAACTAAAGTTTTGATTTTCATACATCGACGCTGGAAAGCAAAAATGTGTTACCTACACGATAGTTGCACAGATACATTCCAAAAACAATACCCTACGTCTTGGCTATGAGGTAAAAAATATTTCCTACCTTTTGGGTTGCCGTAATCAGTTAAAAACCTAGGCCAACATAGTATAATTTTATAATTATGTTTTCTCCTAAATGAATTGTCTTATCCCAATTAATTTATTAGTGTTTTACTGTAAAATTTAATTGAACCAGGGCGAAGCCGGGCTGGTTCGCTAGTAACACAATATAACTGAATTTATGGTCAAATTATTTTGCTGGGTCTACAACAAAAATCGACAGATTCATTTACATTTTCAACAGCATGTGTGTGTGAATAATTTTTTTCTGATCATGATTTTTAAAATTATTCCTCTTTATTCAAGCATATCCTGCAATATCAACAAATTAAATGCATTACGATATTTGAAAATTTCAATTCGATAAATCATAAAACTAAAAAAAATAGAACCTACATATATTGAAGCATTTTTTTTTTTTATAATTTCCTATAGCTCTTCCACTTTCTACAAGTCGAGATGATTTATAAACATGTGCCTCATTTGGAAATGCATACCCACCATACAAAGCTACGCCATATTCAATCCTACAGTTATAAACATTCAAAGGTCTCCCCGTAAAATCTTTTGTTGGAAATAATTGTTTAAATATAAATAAGATATCACGTTATTAATTTTAAAAAAATAAATTATAAACATTTTATTTAAAGAGTTTAAAACACAACAAAGCAGTATCTTCAAATGAAATAGCTAACGGAAGTATTCAAAAATAGAAAAACACGCGAAACACATAAAGAAAATTAAAAGAAAGACTACGATTTACTACGAATATGAAAACAAAAAACAAGATAAATAATAAGTTTATTTGATAAGGTTAAGTGTTCTTGTTTCTGTTAATAATTCGTATTATCCCACATTACCAAGAGAAACATCACCTGGAAGACAATGATTGTTTAAATATTCCTCTGATCCAGAACTATGTTAATATTGAAATTATTAACTCCAGTAATTTTAAGAACAGATGAAGGGAACCATGTGTTAAAAACTTCTAATAAACAATTAACCCCGTAAAAGGAATTTCAGGAAATATAATTAAAAAAAACATGTTAATTAAAGTAAATGATAGCAAAAATTTAACTTAAAGACAAAATCAATGACAGCTTATAATAAATTAAATGTTATAAATAAAAACATTAACAGATGGCTTTCTAATTTATTAACAAGAGTTAGTAGAAATTATTGAAAAAAAAGATAAATGTGTATTAGAAAAATTGTACTAAATTGCTTTATCTTGAAATTATTTGTTTAGTTTTTAAACCAAACAAACAAGTAATACATTTGTAATACATTTGGAAATATAAGAAGAAAGTTTTCGTCATAAGTTACTTTTAATGTGTAAGATGCTGATTTTACAAAAATGATCTATATTTGTTGATATATTACACATGTTTTCATAATTTGGGTTTATTGTAACTTTTATAGCATCTCTAAGTTTCTAAGATTTCATATAAAATACTCCATTTTATATTTCTCTTCGTTCAGTATATTTTCTGTTCGTTCAGTATCTTTTTTCTGGTGTACACAATCAGTAAAATGATTTTCTGCGTGTGGAGACAATGTATATTAAATGGGACAAAACTGGCACCTGGCACCGGCCAAGGCGCTGGCCGGCCACCATTTTGTGAAGTCAACTAACCGCCATATTGGATTCAGTTGACATTTTACCTTAACATTTTACCTTGACCCCAAGTCTGTGACCTTAAAAATAAAACAATCCAAAAATGCAAGAAAAGTAATAAAATCTGCCAAAAAAAAACAATTAAAAAATTTTTATTTAAAAATTATTTAAATAAAAACATTAAGAATGTCCGGAATTCGAACACAGGTGGATCGACTAAGCTCTCGACATGACTGGCCCTCGCCAGATCGAGCAGTGTCTATAACATCTGCCATGTTAGATATCGACGAATTTGACTTTTGACCTTGGCCCCAGTGACCTTGAAAACGAAAAATTCTAAAAATCCAAAAAATACGAAATATTCCGACGAAATAAAAAAACCTTGACACTTGACCCAAGATCCAAAACCCAAGATCGAAGATCCATGATCCTAGACCCAAGATCCAAGACACAAGACCTAAGACCCAAGACCTATGACCCAAGACACAACAACCAAGATCCACCACCCATTCTCACAAGACACATTCTCCCATTCACCCATAACCCTTTGACCCAAAACCTATTACCCAAAAAAATTTTAACATTAATGAAAAATTGAACAATAATAACTTCTAATAATTTATGAAAAATAAAATATTATTATTAATGTGACGCATGCAATATTCAACGTAGAAACTCAGCTGTCACTACACAAGACATACCCCAGCCCCCTCCAGCAAGGGCCACCAGTAGCCACCTGCCTCAGAACACTTTAACGTCTGCTGCGAAGCCAGGCCTGCCAAAGGGAGGCAGTTACCTGTGTCAAGGTTGCCTCGGACCCCCACCCCCTAGAAAACAGCGTGAAAATTGTACACACCAAAGAAAGGACGAGATTGCCTGGCGATTTCTGCACACGAGAGAATCAAAACATGTGCTGAAGGGTGATACGCACCGAGAAAAAACTGACAGGCATGGCAGGTTACCTCCTCCCCCCTCCACCAACAAGAGCCTTGGCACATGGAGGATATAGCCATTGTTCGGCACCTCCCACCTCCCCTTCCCCTAACAAGGGAAGACAAGTGTAAGGTTCTAAGAGGAAATGGCAATAGTTAAAAAGCCAAGTTGTGAGACAAGGGAGGGATCAGTTGAACCAGGTCAGTTGACTCAGAAGTGCGCAAGAGCAAGTTGGATCGGAAGTACTGGAAGAAGCATGTAATGGAGGCGTACGTTCAGAAGCGAACCAGGAGCCGCAGTCGTGGAGCGAAGTCACTGCTACCAGGGCCTTTTCAAAGGCCACCCGAAGCACCAGACCTCAGCCTGCCGACAACAGACCAGAACTACAAGACTAGATAACTATCAAGTCGTCGGCCAATGAAACCCCTCCGACGCCTAGCACCACACCCAAGACGCTGACTACAGTTAACACGAGTACATTAATTAGGGTACCACATCGGAATTGTTTCTGTAAAGTTTAATTTCGATACAATATAACCTACCAGTAAATTGAAACACCGAATGACTACCTTAATGTTACTCTGTTACCCCCAACCTTCAAGGCACCCTATAGTCTGTGCTTGGTAACATTAACTGAGATCCTATGAAACATTCTGTATCACACCGGTGGGGAATAGCATCAAATAAATGTATATAAAAACTTACATTTCTGTATCGGATGAATTATCTGCATATATAAAAGAATATATTAATGTATAAAAGGTTAGTTCTTTTTAAACTATAAATTCAGTAACATCTTGGCAGAAGTCAGTCGGCAGGAGTCAGTCTACTAGAGCCAGTCTGCAGGAGTCAGTCGGCAGGAGTCAGTCTACTAGAGCCAGTCTGCAGGAGTGAGTCGGCAGGAGTCAGTATACTAGAGCCAGTCTGCAGGAGTCAGTCGGCAGGAGTCAGTCTACTAGAGCCAGTCTGCAGGAGTCAGTCGGCAGGAGTAAAGTGTATGTATTCATATATGCTTGAAGACAATGCAAGCCACTGGCCATGTGAAATCGTGTATGACTTGTACGACTACATCCATACCTTCAACAACTGCCCAAAAATTACATGGAAAACAATGCTCTTACTGTGTCAAGTTCTTCAGTAAAAGTTGCAATGTGCGGCGATATGAGAAGAGTGACTGTTTGTAGAACCCATCTCGTGTGATTTTCAGCTGCAAGAACTATCCTAGGCAGCCAACTCAACATGATAACTTAAATAAGCATATCAAAGCTGATAAAAGTAGTATTTTTTCGCCCACAGCATGTGATGACTTCGCTACCTCCTGTTAATACACTACATAAAATGTTTACAGACGACGAGGGAACTCTCATGATTAAGCATTACGACATGCAACGACATACGACGTGCACGAATGTGCAAGGTGAAACCTTGAAAGAACATACCAAGATCTGTAAAGATTGATATACTTGGAGTCAACAAGTGCTGTCAGCAATACCTCTAGCTACATAGATGAGAACCGATTCGACAGGCGATTATGATGGGACAGTTAATGCTAAAGACGGAATGTTTGCTTTAGAGTCCGTTTGCGCAGAATGTTCACTTTCAAGACGTTCGCGTAAAGTCGACAAACTTCAAAATAAACTGTTCTCGGCTATAAATACTTATGATGACCATCTGACTCCTACAAATTAAAGTAAACTTGATGTTTAGGATGAAACAGGAATTGAAGACGATCGTGAAGCAAGCATAAATAAAAATGAACACGAAGACAGTGATAATATTGAAGACGATGATGGCGATTTTCTCGAAGTACTGACACACCCATCCAACACATGTATTGCAATGAGTGACACGAATAAGGCAGAAGACGCCGAGAATACTGGCTAAGCCTTTCCCGAAGACCGAATGAACATGCTGATAGACTCAGATATGTTATTGACCTTTAAAAACGTGGGTATTTTTTGCGCATTGTTGAGATATATTCAAACAATTAGTAAACTTAAGGAACGAGGATATATCGCATGGGACTCTTGGCTACTATCAATGATCTGCAAACATCTGAGAAAAGTAAAGATCGAATGTACAAAATAATTAGAAAGCTGGATTCTATATAATAAGTAAATTAATTAATTTTCTATATTCATAGTAATGTGCGTTCAATTTCTAATACAGTTCCTTCCATTTCTCTGAATGACTTATTTATTCAGTGGTGTAAACAATCAATTGAGAGTCTGTTCTGGATCAAATTTATGTGAGTGCAAGCAGTAGTAGGGCTATATATAGATTTAAAGTATTATGCCTTACTCGTGTCGTTTAAAATCGACTGAGTTCTATATGACGGACGAATGAAATACGGGTAATATTTTTGAGTAGTGTTTGGCAACTAGTGTGTTTGCTTCGTCAGTTGGTCCCGTAAGTCAGCTTGGTAAGTCAGTATGGACCTTTGGTATGGTCAGCTCTTGTAGAAATATTATTATGCGAAGATTCTGAGAATGTTTTTCAGCGAAGAGTTTAGCTATGAGTCTCTTATTAGAGTCTTTTTCGAGATTATACATAATCATCATTTGTATAGGTGGGTGGTATGACAGTTTGGTCTTGTCAGTTGTGTTAGTCAGTCTTGCAGGACCTGGTCTCGTTAGGAGCTAGTATTGAACTAAGACAATCTCGTCAGGAACCAGTCTTGGGTGGAGTTAATCTTAGGTGGAGTACGGTTAGTCGGTATGGTTACTTGTTGTGACCAGCTAGTAATTTCAATTGTATGGACTGTGATTCTTCTCGATTTTGGAGTTCTATGTAATTGGGGTCAATGGCAAGATCGACAACAACCAACATGTTTGCTAAATCGACATCTCCTCTGGCAGCGAAATAGATAATTAATACACTAGCATCACCTTGGTGATGAAAACGTAAACAAATGGCCAAAAAAAATTAATATGGTG
Organism: Clitarchus hookeri; assembly: GCA_002778355.1. Taxonomy (NCBI): domain Eukaryota; kingdom Metazoa; phylum Arthropoda; class Insecta; order Phasmatodea; family Phasmatidae; genus Clitarchus; species Clitarchus hookeri. The sequence continues at coordinate 101,728 of NQII01002113.1, read as the reverse complement.
GGTGGAGCGCATTCTACAGAATGAGAAAAGGTGAGGAGGTGGAGGCCTGTCGATTAATTAATCAATAAGAAACATTGGTGAGGGTCAGTCGTCTACTGGACGTCGGGCTGAGAAAACCTCTGGAAATGTTAGTTTATTATATAAATTTATTAATAATTATATCAAATTTTTCTGTAAATTATTGGGGGAATTGTAGAATTTTTTTAACATGGATCTTGGATCGATGGATCTTGGGTCGATGGGTCTTGGGTGAATCGGTTTTCAGTTAGTGGGTCTTGGGTCAATGGGTCATGGGTCTTCGATCTTGGATCTTAGGTCATGGATCTTGGGTGTTAGGTTTTGGGTATTTGGTCAAGTGTCAAGGGTTTTTTGGAATTTTGTTGGAATTTTTCGGAATTATTTTGGGATTTGTTAGAATTTTTCGGCTTCAATTACCGGGGTCAAGGCCAAAGCTCGCAGTCATTGACATCTAACATGGCTGGCGAGATTGACACTGCTCGACCTGGTGAGGGCCGGTCATGTCGGGAGCTTAGTCGCTCTACCTGTCTTCGAACCCCGAACCTCCTACATGTACTTCTTTAAATAATCTTTTTAATACTAATTTTTTAATATTTTGAATTTTTTGGAGGTTTTACAATTTTTCTGCAATTTATTGGATTATTTTGGTTTCAAGGTCGTTCAAGATCATAGGCATGTGGTCATGGTCAAAGATCACCTGAATTCAACATGGCGGCCGGGTGGCGTCGGCGCCGGTGCTACGTTCCAGTTTTGTCACATTTTAAATACATTGTCCCCATGCGCAGATAACTTTCTTCTGAGGGGTTTTCTAATTTATTAACAAATGTTATTTTAAATTATCGAAAATCAAATGTAAATGTGTATTAAAAAAATGCTCCAAACTGTATTATCTCCAAAGTATTTGTTTAGTTTTAAACCAAATAAACAGGTGCATTTGTGATGAATTTGAAAATATAAGAAATTTTTGGTCATAGACTACTTTTAATGTCAAATATGCCAATTTCACCAAAATTATGTATATTTGTTGAAATATTAAACTTTTGTTATTATGATTTGAACTTATTGTAATTTTTATGGAATTTCGAAAGTGTCTAAGATTTCTTCAACATTAAATACACCATTTTAATATTTTCGTTCTTACAGTATATTTTTTTCTGATGTACACAATCAAGAATACTTACTTAAAAGTGTATTTATAAAACAATTCGTTCACATTATTAATTGGATTATAATTTTTCCTTATAACTGAGTTCATGAAAAATACTTTAAATGTTTATACTTATTAATGTTAATTTTATTTTCAAATATTTATTTCAAACTTCAGCCAATTCCACAACTTTCAAATTTCTCAGCTGCCTTTACAAATCTTTAAATATCGTTTTCAAGAAACAACAAATTTCCTTTCACAATTTCATAATCCCTTGTTTTCTTTGATTGTGAGTTGTTTCTAAAATGGTTTTATCCTTAACTTGCAGTATTTAAAAATATTAATATTATGAGGGGGCTTTGATTGTTTATCATTGACAACTGACTTTTTTAAATCTCACATAGCAGAGCTGTTTAAATTAATTTGTTCACATAAAAAATATATTTCAATAAATTAGTTGTTATACATTTATGAAAACCTGGAATAAATGCTAGTTGTTTTTTTATATACCACGTATTTTATAAACTTATTAATAGGGTATCATTCATTTTCTTACAGCTCTCCTGAAACTTTGTTCACACTACCTAGTTTTGGAAAAAATTGCTTTCGATTTTATTCGCATAATATATTTAATTTATACAGACACATTCACCTATATTTCATTTCTAAAATAATAACTAGAAAGTTAAACCTAGTTGTGTTTATGTACTTGTAGTTGTATTGAACAAAAATAATATGTTACAAATAAATGTGTATTATTTACACTTTTCCTGGGTGAAATTATTTATATATATATAGGCAAAATATAGATAATATAATAAAGTAGTACTTAAGATAAATATAATTAAAAGTTATCTGAATTATGATATATTTAATTACGAGCAGAAGAAAAACTTTTTAAATCAGACAAATTTATTTATTTTACATAATATCGATTTATTTCTTCAATATAAATAATAGGGAGATAATAACAAGAAAAAAAACATTTTAAATACCTTTCAAAGGATTTTACAATAATGTATGACCCAAATTTGACATCGAGCAAAATTGGATTTCTTAAAAATATAATTAATAATTATTTGTTAAATATTGTAAGCGTGATAAATGCAATATATATACAGTTAAGTAAACGTTTAAATTAAATATTAATTTAAAATTTTATGATACAATTATTATTTGGCGTACTCCATGGCCAAGGCCTATAAATCCAATATGACCATTTGCTTGCGGAAACAATTGCACATGCCTTCGGGCTTGGTGGTTGTAACTAATCATTTTCGGGAATGTCAGGCACTCCCGATTTGAACCGAAGTTAGTGGCCGCTGAGTCCCTGGACTTCTTTATTTGAACCAGAAGCGGACGACCTAAGCGCACGCTGGCATCCAGGGTCGGCAATAAATGAACATAAAGCGCACACTAGACGGAATGGGGGAAAACAAATATGGCAATCGAGCAAGTGGGGCGTGGGCGTCAGAGAGGGAGGAAGTAGCAAACTCTGACAGTCAGCACTGATGTCAGTTGAGCACTAACGAGTATATGCATGATAGGAGTGTTGTGCAGTGTCCAGGTCGTTGGCCCGCACCACAACACCACATCGTGATTTCCTGTTGCCGGACATTCCGACTATACTAATCCTGCCGCCCATTGGCGCGTCTGGCAACTTCCGTGAGTGTCACATAACATACGCTGTTTTGAGGACTGTTTCGGGTAGGCTGCGGCAGCAACTCCGTGCGGTAAGTTTGCATAAGCCATCGCTCTGAACTTCAATCGTTTGCGAGTTGTCCAAATATGTAAACCTATTTTCTAACTTTAACGGTTACCGAAACTGTTTGCAAAGATCGCATGTCTTTACTACGATGTGTACATATGTATACATATATCGAGTATTACGTTTGAACGTTTTATGTACCTCATGCTCAACATTAACCATTAACAGAACACTTTTGCCAGCGCCTTTATTTCTTTTCTCCTTTGTGCACATGTGTTTCATCCGGCATAAGTAAAAAAAATATATATATATTCATTTATACAACATTTGCCTTGATCTAAAGCGGTGGTGTAGTTGTTTGACTACTTGCCTCCCACCTAGGTGAGCAGGGTTAGATCCCCGGCGGGGTCGCTCTCGGATGCCACGGGACGGCGGGTTTTCTCTAGGATATCCCGTTTCCGCCACCCTTACATTCCGGCACTGCTCCATACCCACCTCATATTACCTTCATCGTCTCTCAAGACCTCGATTTTAAGAGCCACCAAATCTCTTCACTCAATCATACTAAGAATTACTGAGCCAAATGACGAAGCGAACTTATACGGAACACAAATATATTACTGTTGCTCCATTTTTTTAAGAAAACTTATTTCAGTAGCTGCCTACTTAAACATTACACTGTTAATAGAATTACATAAGGCGGACTTTCGTAATACTTTTTGGATGGGTTTACATTGAAGCCCAATCTCTTAAATTAAAGGAATTATTTTTAATGGTTTCTTTGGAAAATACTGACTTAACAATTAACCGTCATTAGAGCTTATAAACTAAAGCCGTAAATCTGTACTTAATTCTGCACTTGAATTTTTAAAAGTATTACTACTATTTTGTGTGACCTAAAACCGTGTTAGTATTGTATAGCTCTCGGTAACAAATAATTTATTCTCATAACACATTATGAAAGTATGAACACGTTAATTAAGTTGAAAGATGTATAGTTGTACAGAATTCAGAAGAGTGTCATGGATCGTGCCTGCCAGGCCGTAGAAAGAATGAATACAAACTGACGTTCGGTAGAAGCGATCTTGTACAAATTAACAAACTACTACCGGTTTTCAATGATATTTTATCTCAAGCAGGAAACACCACGTGGCATGTTTCTTAATGTTCAACTTCCGTTAAGCTGTTACTAAGAACGGATCTGTTCCCTGCGTACAATGTTAAAATTTGTTTGTACTTTTTCCGTAAAAATTTTTGGGAATCAAGATGAGAAGAAAATTCTTTTTAGAACTACAAAAATTTACAGAGAAATAGTAGTAGCTATATCATATAGGTTCAATGGCAGCGTCTTGACAGAGAGCCCGGGAACCAGAAGCTTACCAAGGAAATGATAAACTGCATGCGATTGCATTCCGCTTCAACGGCGGCCATATTGGCAGCCAGTGCCAAAATTTGCAAAAAAAATTTCAAAAATTCCAATATTTTCAAAAATGTTAGCAATTTTTTTTTTCAAAGTATTATTTTTTTTTAAATAACGCTTCCAACATTTCGAAAGTTTAAACATGTGTTAAATATTTCAAAAGTTATAAAAATTTCTAAACATTTCAAAAGTTCCAAAAAAACATTTCCTCTGAACATTCTACTGTGGCCATGTTTGTTCATGGCTCCTTAAGAAATCGCCTCGTCAGCTTCCATGTTCGTTATGGCTCCCTAAGACAATGCCCAGACCGTTATGTCATGCTCTGGCATTAAAGGGGGGCCGAGGTGACGCAATGGATAGAGCACAACTTCATGCTCACACATTCACACACCGACGGCTCCCAACAGAGATGCCTCCATAACATAGCCTCTGGCTACGGGACTTCACGTTCTTGATTTCCTGGGGGAGGGGGTGCCATGGTGACACAATGGATAGAGCACATGTTAAAACTTCCTGCTCTTGCATTCACAGGGGAGGGCAGGCATGTCCCAAGAGAGACGCCCGCCACACCTCCATACGCCCGCCTTGACATAGCCTCGGGCCACGGGGACTTTGCGAGATGTTATTTCGAATTGGGTCCGCGGTAGCATGGTGGATAGAGCGCATTAAAAACGTAATGCCCTTGCGTTTCATTTCTACAGGGGGTGCTACAGCGATGCAAGAGAGAGATGACATGTTAAATGGCATTCTCTGGCATTTTATTTCGACAGAAGGCTGCTGTAGCATAGTGTATAGAGCGCATTTAAAAAACTTCGCACTCTTGCATTCGGAGGGCAGGCATGTTCCAAGAGAGACGACTGCCATGCCTCCATGACATAGCCTTGGCAGACGGCTTCTTACAGCAACGCCCATCAGAGACGCCCGTATATTCGAATTGGGGCTGCGGTAACATAGTGGATAATGTGTATGTAAAAAATGTAATGCTCTTGCATTCCATTGCTATGTGGATGCCACAGTGATGAAATGGATAGATGACAAGTTAAATTTCAAGCTCTGGCATTACAATTCGACGGGGGCAGTGGTAGTGTAGTTTATTGAGAGCATGTAAAAACTAGGCACTCCTGCATTCAAAGGGGAGGGGCAGGAATCTCCCAAGAGAGACGCCTGCCTTGCCTACATACGCCCTCCATTACATAGCCTCGGGCTGCAGGGACTTTGCGAGATGTTATTTCGAAGTGGCACCATGGTAGCATAGTGGATAGAGTGCAAGTAAGATGTCACGCTCTTGCATTGCCAGGGGAGGGGGCAAGGTAAATTTCATGCTGTTGCAATTACAGGGCAGGCGTTTCCCAAGCGAGGAGCCCAAGCGCATGTAAAAAAATTCATGCGCTTAAGTTCACAGGGGAGGGCCGGCGTGCCCCAAGAGGCCGGCGTGTCACGGAGGCCTGCCAAGCCTCCAAGACATAGCCATAGGCAGAAGGCTCCTTACAGCAATCCCAACAGAAAAGCCAATCACACCGCCATGGCATAGCCCCAGGCTGCTGGTTCACGGCAGAGGAGTCCGTATAACCTGAGGCTTCGGGCTCTAGCATTCAAGGGATGCCGCAGTGATGAAACAGATAGAGTGCATGTTAAAACTTCGTGCTCTCGCATTCCAAGGGGTGCCGAGCTAATGCAATGGAAAGAGCAGAGATGTTAAAATTCATGCTCTTGCATTAATTGGGGAGAAGTGCCGTGGTTACTAAGTTGTTTCCCAAGTGGAAGTATTTAAAAAACTAACTCTAATTTTTTTTATTATAATAATATTCTGTTATACTCCCCCTTCTTCTCCCTCATGTCGAGAGGGAGAAAAAAAATGTTTTATTGGATTTACCATCACTCTACCGGCACAAGAGAGATAGAAATATATATATTGTGCATGCTAAGCTGGGAGTGTGATCTCAGAGTCATCCCAAATCCGATTATACTGGAAGTCCTTCATACTTACACACATACAGCAGACCCGTCCGTTGTAGGTCTTTCTTCCACGACGCTGCTCGAGATAATACGTGATACAATGCTTAGAAAGTAGTTTTTATTATGCACATCCTAGTCTCCGACGTGAGTTTCGGAAATATATATTTAAAAAATATATATAAATAAGTATGATTAAAATTATTAATGCCCCAGGCATTGGCGACGTTATCGATAAAGTGTTATTCGACTCCCATAGCTCCAGGCAACGAGTGATTTGCCACACATGATTTGAGCGGCTCCGCCCAGAAATATGTTTTTGTTACGAGGCGACACACACACTTTAGGGAGGTGTCGGAAATACGAATATTTCCCTACAGCTAGGCTGTGCGCGATTCCAGCTACTCGCCGAGAAATACATTTCACCCACCATCGTCCAGCCGCCCACAGCCCAGCCCCCTTGCAGTCATTACAACAGAGTATGCGGGCAAGGGCATGCAAGGCAGCGGCTGCAAGCCTCACACTTGTCGACAACTTGTTTATTTTTACATATAATTCTCTCATCCTTCTAAACGAAGGACAGCAAGCCTTCGTTTGGAGGTAACACAGAGTTTTTATTGTCGCGGCGCAATAGGTGCTTAAGTTTTGATTCTGCTCCTGCGCCCAGCTACGGAGACCATCTCGCTCTCGTTTAACATTGAGCTAATTACATCGCTCACTGTGTTGTATTCTACATCACCCAACGCTCCAGGCTCTGAATGTACAAATCATAATATAATGAAAGTATAATTGAAGTTTTTATTATGCAATCCGTAAAAATAAATTCAACAAATCGTATTCTATATTCTAAAGGTCTCATCAACACATGCAAACAAAGATTGACTGCATAAGTTACACCAAAGAGAAAAAAACTCATATTTATTACTAGATATTCCGAACCAATATGGTTTCTACTGTTAGGAGTAATTTCGTTATTGTTTTATAATCATATTAATTTAGGTTTCATTACCGTTGTCGACATAACTGCAGCAACTAATCTACTTACGCCTAACGCAAATACTACAAGTAGTGGCCGGGAGGGTTATGTAAGTGTTATCCCAAATTCGATTATCATTTAAGTCCTTGCTAGTAGATAATATACATCACATTCTTGCAGTCCAATCTGGGAGGGTTATATCAGAGTTTTCCCATATTCAATTACCATTTAATTTCTTCCTACAAGACCGTATACTTCATGCTTTTGCAATCCAAGGGAGAGATTGTTTCAGACATCGCACATTAGTATTCCAAGCTGGGAGGATTATCTCAGAGTCATCCCAAAAATGATTATAATTTAAGTCCTTCCTACTAATAATAAACACCAAGCGCTTACATTCCAAGCTAGGGGAGTTATCTCAGAGTCTTCCGAACATATGTGTTAGGGTAATCTCAGAGTCATCCCAAACATACACAATGATAAAGCATTAAATGCAATGCACACTACTACGAAAAAAATGGTGAGACAGTCATGTCACTACTGTAACATAATTTCAATAAGCCTACAATGTGAAGAGACATACAAAGCATAAATGTAAGCTATCACTGTAATAAAGTGACAAAACCTCTGCTCATAAAGGAATCTAACATGTTATGCGAGGCTCTCGCAGACCTATCATAAAGGGCATTGTCGCACACACCGATAAAGAGGCAAAACGAGCAGCCTCTCATAAATGATGTCACCATACACAAGGATGAAGGAACCTATCATGCTACGCGAGGCTCGCGAAAGTGTTTCATCATCGGTGTCCTAACATAAAGGACAACGATAAAGGAGCCTAACATGTTATGCGAGGCATTTGAAAGTGTCTGGACGCTAGCCAAGCTGGTAGCCTATCATAAACGACCAGTCGTACCCTGAGGAAAGGCTCGACACGCAATACAAATTGACATGTGTACAGTATATAAGCGAGCATCACATAAAATGAAGATCATTCCGATGTCGAGCGCTGTTGTGAAAAGCAGTCTTTAACAGCAATATGAAGACAGAATCAATAGATGAAAACTTACCACCGCCAACATCTACATCAAGAGCAAGGTATATTAATGAGCCACAACATGCATTACAATGTCATTTTAACTACTACAATCATCCACCCTGCTATAATATGAGGACGGAACCAATAGCTGAAGATTTACCGTTTACAACCTGGTCAACAGATAGGGGTCTTGAAGTGCCGATGCAAGCGATACATCATCAATGTAACTGGTGTGGAAATACATTTAACACAAGGTATAGCTCACATCGGCATGAAAGTTGCAATTGTATGTTCAGCCCAGCATACAAAACGTTGCACTGTGATACTTGTGATGCCATGTTTGCCCGAAGTGATAGTGTGTATAGACATAACAATACATGCAAAGGCTATGTTCGTCGTCCATCAGGAAGCGAGTGCAAGTATTGTGGCAAGAAATTCAGGAAGCGTAGCTGGACAATCGACATGAAGATAGCAACTGTATATTTGCTACAGTCTACAAGATCTACCTATGTGATAACTGTCATGCAGTATATTCAAAAAAGAGCCACTTGAATACTCAAAGAATATATTGTTCTTCTTCTTCTTCTAAATCAGTTAACATAAAGGTTTCGCTCGAATGAACACTATGTCGAGCATGTATCGAATGTGATTATGTATTTGTACTATGTCAAGTCTGTAAGTAAAGGTAAAAGTATGGAAATGAATTCGGTGTTATTAATTTATTTTAACCCTTGTCAATATTAAGTTCACCTCCACCTCTGAGAAAAACCAGATTTTGTCAAAGTTGGATATATAATTGTTAGTTTATTTGTATAGTATAATATCTAGATCTTTCTTGCATATATACGTAAACACGATTCAGGAATTATAACTTACAACAAACTGACATATGCAAAAAAGCAATATATATACAAATTTAATACGAACATATAGCATATAGTCCTGGTAACTCTAAAAAATATTTATATATTAATATAAATGATCACCATCAGTTCTACACAAAGACGAACACTCTAGTCATCGCTGCCACGGCTAGCTCATAACAACCAAACATAGAATGAAAAAATGAACGATACTATACAATACCAGACTATTCTGGACAGTACAACAGGCTAGCAAATAACTTCCTTACAAACCAACTGAAACTGTCCAATACAGTCAGTGTACCACAATAGCAACAGAATGCGACTGTTGTCATATGCTGGGGAATATTTGAGACAGCTGAAATGGTTGGGTGACAATGCAAGCGCAGTGCAGGTATAGTAAGTGCAGGTAAGGCTCCAAAGATCACACAGCCCCTGCTAGGCACACTATAGCCTTCAGGCTATATGATTGAATTCCGACATGCAGAAGACTTACCTATGCATAGAAACACAGATTGGATCCTAGTACTCTGACTCAAAGGTACCTATCAACCTACTATTATTGAAGAACATTCATTCAGACATGTATCGTGAACATTCAGTGAAGAGTGACCGGAAGTCTAGCTTCATAGTTTTAAAGACATATATGACTTGGTTGAAAGACATATATATATGCATATATGAAAGCATATACATAAATAAAATTAAGGATCGATAACTTAAAACAAACTAAGATGTAAAAAACCAAAAAAATACTTACGGGCGAGTAGTACGCTGAACATGTGAGTACCCCATGAATACTAAAGATGACGAGCATTCAATACGAAATAATCTAAAATATTAATATATATGAATGGGTGTAAGGACCAGCAGTCACATAGCGAGAGTGTATAAACTGGGGGATATGTTGTGGCACGGTACGAGTACAATACAAGACCTGTGACTGAATGTAGCCAGCGGTATGTTAAAATGAGACAAGTTGTAATGTCTATACACCGGTAGGCGACACACAACGTACAGTACGCCTTAGGTGAAATACGTCAACACGTGTGCTGTCCTTGCAGTGAAAACTCTCTCTCATCTTGTGACATACACACAACGTGAAACAGAGGACAACACATGCATGATGAGCGGATATATATATATATATACATATATAGTAAACAATATTACCTTCTTGGATACATACCATTGTTTGTGACAGTACAGCGACGCTGACCATCATACAGAAGAAGAAGATGCAATTACATTAACTATCCCGTTCACACACACACTTACCTACCTACCAGTTACGTTTTTAATACTGAATAATACAGTTGCCACTGACCGTGTCAGTTGACTCCGACAGTGTGCATGGCGGTTACTTCCAACTTAAATGAGATACATTTAATACTCTCGATTAAAGCATTGTGTGTTTCGGAAAGGTACAGTCTATCACTTTTGTCGGTAATATAATAATACGTTTGTTTTTTTATATCTACTCATCACCATGATGCAGACGAAACACATACCATAAAATATATATTAGAGTACCAGTAGCAGGTAACAGCGAGATGCAGTGTTGACCCTGGGTGCACACGCAGAGCACAGTGGGTGGTCGGTGCACGAGTGATTGTTTTGAAAGCTGCGGGGGCTATATATATCCCCTTCCCAAGACATTTCATGTGGAGAGAAAGTTTTTAGACGAAAAAAACACATTATGTAGCTGTTTCCCGACTGATCTCCGCAAATGTGTAATGGTCGTCATCGAGCATGGGACATATCACCACTACGATGCTGGAAAGAATATCAGAAAACCGAAGTGGAATGATAGAGTGTGAGACATGTCTCCTTCAGGGTGCCAGGTAAAAGGTTGTTAGAAGGAATATGAGAAAACCAAGGTGGAATGACTGTTGTACTGAGCCTGATGGTCTTGTCTAGCACTATTTAATGTCTCGTAGAGTATCTGTCACTTTGGCAATATAAGCTGGTAAGTACTTATAACTTTTTGTACTTTACATTAGTGTTATATCTGTTTGTGTCGTTATGTGGCAGTGTTGACCTTGCCGCTCCCCATACTTCACGACTCTGCATAGTATTTTATGTTAGTCTAATGTTACATTTGTTGTTCGTTGTTTGATTGAATTTGCGTGTCTCTGTAGCTCGGACATATGGTAATATTGTTTACTATATATATCCGCTCATTGTGCATGTGTTGTCCTCTGTTTCACGTTGTGTTTATGTCACAAGATGAGAGAGAGTTTTCACTGCAAGGACAGAACACGTGTTGACGTATTTCACCTAAGGTGTTCTGTACATTGTGTGTCGCCTACCGGTGTATAGACATTACAACTTGTCTCATTTTAACATACAGCTGGCTACATTCAGTCACAGGTCTTGTATTGTACTCGTACCGTGCCACAACATATCCCCCAGTTTATACACTCTCGCTATGTGATGGCTGGTCCTTACACCCATTCATATATATTAATATTTTAGATTATTTCGTATTGAATGCTCGTCATCTTTAGTATTCATGGGGTACTCACATGTTCAGCGTACTACTAGCCCGTAAGTATTTTATTGGTTTTTTATATATCTCAGTTCGTTTTAAGTTATCCATCGTTAATTTTATTTATGTATATGCTTTCATATATGCATATATATGTCTTTCAACCAAGTCATAAATGTCTTTAAAAACTATGAAGGTAGACATCATTTATGACATCATTTATGACAGGCTGCTCATTTTGCCTCTTTATCGGTGTGTGCGACAATGCCCTTTATGATAGGTCTGCGAGAGCCTCGCATAACATGTTAGATTCCTTTATGAGCAGTGGTTTTGTCACTTTATTACAGTGATAGCTTACATTTATGCTTTGTACGTCTCTTCACATTGTAGGCTTATGGAAATGATATGTTACAGTAGTGTGCAATGCCTTTATTACTTTATCATTGTGTATGGTTGAAGACTCTGAGATAACCCTCGCATATATGTTGGGATGATTCTGAGATATTTCTCCTGGCTTGGGCTGCAGGCGTGTGGTGTATATCATCTAGTGGGAAGGTCTTAAACGATAGTATAATTTCGGAATACTGTGAGATATTACTCCCGTCTTGGCATGCAAGAGCATGAAGTATTTCATCTCATAGGAAGGGCTTAAATGTTAACTGATTTTGTGAAGATGCTGTTATAACTCACTTGGCATAGAATGCAAGCACATGGGGTATATCATTAGTAGGAAGGACTTAAATGATAAATATTTTTGGGATGACTCTGAGATAATCCTCCCAGCTTGGAATACAAAAGTGCGATGTCTAAAACAACCTCTCCCTTGGAATGCAAAAGCACGAAGTATATGGTCTTGTAGGAAAGAATTAAATGGTAATTGAACATGGGAAAACTCTGATATAACCCTCCCAGATTGGAATGCAAACATGTGATGTATATTATCTACTAGCAAGGACTTAAATGATAATCGAATTTGGGACAATACTTAGATAACCCTCCCGGCCACTACTTGTATTTGCGTTAGGCGTAAGTAGATTAGTTGCTGCAGTGATTTCGTCAAGGGTAACGAAACCTTAATTAATAAGTTTTTGAAACGATCACGGAATCACTCCCAACAGTAGAAACCATATAGGTTTGGAATATCTAGTAACATATATGTATGTTTTTCTCTTTGGTGTAACCTCTGCAGTCAATATTTGTTTGCATGTGTTGATGAGACCTTTAGAATACGATATGTTGAATTTATTTTTACGGATTGCATAATGAAAACTTCAATTATACTCTCATTATATTATGGTTTGTACATTCAGACCCTGGAGTGTTGGGTGATGTAGAATACAACACAGTGAGCGATGTACTTAGCTCAATGTTAAACGAGAGCGAGATGGTCTTCGTAGCCGGGCGCAGGAGCAGAATCAAAACTTAAGCACCTATTGCGCGGCGACAATAAAAACTCTATGTAATATCCAAACGAAGGCTCTCTGTCCTTCGTTTAGAAGGATGAGAGAATTATATGTAAAAATAAACAAGCTGACGACAAGTGTGCGGCTTGCAGATACTGTCTTGTGTGTCCTTGACAGCATGCTCTGTTGTAGTGACTGCGGGGGGGTACAGGGTGGGAGAAGGCTGGATGATGGTGTGTGAAATGTATTTCTCGGCGAATCACCAGCGTCGCGCACAGCTTGGCTGTGGCAAAATATTCATATTTCCGACACTCGCCCTTAAGTGTGTGTGTCGCCTCGTAACAAAAACATATTTCTGGGCGGAGCCGCGCACATCATGTGTGGCAAATCACTCGTTGCCTGGGGCTATCGGTGCCGAAAAAAACAATTTCTCGATGACATCGCCAATGCCTGGGGCGATAATAGTTTTAATCATACTACTTTACAAATGTTTTAAATATATATTTCCGAAAATCACATCGGGGGCTGGGATGTCCATAATAAAAACGGCTTTCTAAGCATTGTAACATATATTATCTCGTGAAGTGTCGTTGAAGCAAGACCTTCAACGGATGGGTCTGCTGTAAGTGTGTAAGTATGAAGGTCTTTAAGTACAATCCGATTTGAGAAGACTCTGAGTTCACCTTCCTGTCTTAGCATGCACAATATATATACATATATATATATATTCATTGCTCTAGTGCTGGGGGAGGGATGGTAAAACCATTTAAACTTATTTTTTCTCGCTCTCTCTCAACGTGATAGGGGCAGGACTATAACAGAATATTATTATTTATAAAAACATTTGAGATTGTTTTTTTAAATACTTCCACTTGTGACACGTCACAGCTACCGCGGCACCCGTCCCCTGTGAATGCAAGAGAACAAATTTTAACATGTCTTCTCTATACATTGCATTACCTCGGCAACCCTAGGAATGCCAGGGCGCGAAGTTTTAACATGCACTCTATCCATTGTGTCACCATGGCATCCCTTGAATGCTAGAGCACGAAGCCTCAGAATATGCAGTTTCCTCTGCTGTGAGTCAGCAGCCTGGGGCTATGTCATGGCGGTGTGATGGGCGTCTCTGTTGGACGTTGCTCTAAGGAGCTGTCTGCCCAAGGCTATGTCATGGAGGCGTGGCAGGCATCTCTCTTGGGACACGCCTGCCCTCTCCTGTGAATACAGAAGCGCGAAGTTTTTTACATGCGTTCCATGCACTACACTACTGCATCCTCCCGTCGAAATAGAATGCCAGAGCTTGACATTTAACATGTAATCTATCCGTTGCATCGCTGTGGCACCCCCTGTAGCAATGAAACACAAGAGCATTACATTCTTCCATATGCGCTATCCAGTATGCTACCATGGCTCTAATTAAAGATAACATCTCGCAAAATCCCCGTGGCCCGAGGCAATGTCATGGTGGGCATATGGAGGTGTGGCAGGCGTCTCTCTTGGGACACGCCAGCCCTCCCCTGTGAATTGAAGAGCATGGCAATTTTTACATTCTCTCGGGCTACTCGCTTAGGACACGCCTCCCCTGGGAATGCAAGATCATGGCGTATAACTTGCACTCTATCCACTATGCTACTGTGGCCCCACTTCGAAATAACATCTCTCGCAAAGTCCCTGCAGCTCGAGACTATGTAATGGCGGGCGTATGGAGGCGTGGGAGGCGTCTCTCTTGGGTCATGCCTGTGAATGCAGAACCGCCAAGTTCTTTACATGTGCTCTATGCACTACGCTACCGCAGCCCTCATCGAATTGTAATGCCAGGGCATTACATTTAACTTGTTATCTATCCCATCCATCACTGCGGCACCCACATAGCAATGGAATGCAAGAGCATTACGTTTTTTGCATATGCTCTATCAACTATGCTACCGCGGCCCCAATTCGAATGTATGGGCTTCTCTGATGGTCGTTGCTGTAAGGATCTGTCTACCCGAGGATGTCATGGAGGCCATTGGGTCACCGTGGCACCCCCATTGGAATGAGAGAGTGTGACGTTTAACATGCTGCGTATATCCATTTTGTCACCGCTGCACCCCTTGGAATGCCAGAGCATTACATTTAACATGCCATATGTCCATTGCTTCGCTGCAGCACCCCTCGTAGCAATGGAATACAAGAGCATGAAGTTTTAATATACGCTCTATCCATTGCGTCACCACGACCCCCCTTTCTTAATTTCATCCTGCAAAGTCCAGAAAGTTTTGACATGCACTCTACCCATTGCGCCACCATGGCACCCCCCATCGGAATACGAAAGTGTGACATTTGACATGGTGCGTCCTTACATTGCGTCTCCGCGGCACCCCCTCCCCCAGTGAATGCAAGAGCGTGAAGTCCCGAAGTCCGATGCTATGTCATGGCAGGCGTCTCTGTGGGACACGACTAACGTCTGAGCGGTGTCTTAGGAACACACAGGAGAAACAAAAATGGCAGCCAGGGAACATGCGAGAAAAATGTTTTTTTTGGACCTTTTGAAATGTTAATAAAAAAAATTTGAAATATTTAATACATTTTTTAACTTTTGAAATGTTAAAAGTGTTATTTTGAAAAAAATAATTTTGAAAATATTAATTTTGGAAAAAAAAAAATTTTTTGAAAATTAATTTTTGAAAAATTAAAAAAAAATTGCCAAATTTTAGAAATTTTTGGAAATTTTTGGAATTNATTTTTTGAAAATTAATTTTTGAAAAATTAAAAAAAAATTGCCAAATTTTAGAAATTTTTGGAAATTTTTGGAATTTCTACAAATTTTGGCAAATTTTGGCCTAGACTGCAAAGATGGCCGCCGTCAAAGTGGAATGCAAAAGCAGGAAGTTTTTCATTTCAATGGTAAGCCTCGGTGTCCCTGTGTCCCTGTACAGACGCTGTGTTTTAACATATATTATCTAGCTACTTAGAATTCACGAAAAAAAAAATGCACCCTAACAGCATGGGGACTAATACTCAGATCTGTTACGCTATCAACCCACAGCCTTAACCACAAAAAAAAATTAATCCCAAACTTAAAATTATTTCTGGGGTGAATAAAGCTGGAAATACTTACAAAATATTAGTAAAATTATGCGGTTTAGACGAACGCATTATTTCATTTTAAGAGTTCTGTGTAAATATGAAACGTAAGCATTAACTGTTAGTGAGCGACACGTATTTTTTAAATGGTGGTCGTTTTACTATGATTATTTGAACTCTTTTAACCTTTTTACGTTATTAAAATTTGCAAAACATTTCCTTTTTCACACAACTATAATTTGCGTTACCCCTAGTTTTTGCACTAACAGCTATAAACGGTTTTACGATTTTCAATGTCCACCATTTTGCTCGAGCTCGTGTATACGGGTCAGTATAGTACAAACATTTCTTGAATTTTATTACAAACACGACTCGTGTAGAAGTTTTATAAACCAGTAATTTTCCAAGAGCAATTTTGCAAGAATACAATAAAGTTCCACATTAAAATTACAACTTCTTTTTTACAGTGTATCCAAAACTTTGTGGCAGGCACGTCTTAACTGGTTATGTGCGAGAGAAAACTCGACCGTTTCGCCGGATCTTCCCTTTTATGTCACTGTTTCTCGTTCCTGAGTTGGAACCATGCAGTCGCATCGCTCCAGAACTTCTAAACGTCTAGTTTGCCTTACAAAAGAGCCAGTTTCCGGCACTGTCAGAAAAAGGAGTCGAGAGAATGAGAAAGGAGAGAGTGCAGTTGTTCTTAGCAGACGCCTGTCGTATCTCCAATTATTGGTGGATTCCGTTCATCGGCAACTTCGCACCAAGTGGAGTATGAGGCGCAGAAGACTAATTAAGAATGACGAGTTACTAAACATTTTGGCAAGTAAAAGGGGAAAGAAGTGTACAATCTGATTTAGCTAGGTAGCAGTTTTATACTGCTGTTCCCGAGGCGCCCGGGTGAACATTTCTTACTTAATTTCATAATTACTTACATTGGCAGACTGTCAGCANACTGCTGTTCCCGAGGCGCCCGGGTGAACATTTCTTACTTAATTTCATAATTACTTACATTGGCAGACTGTCAGCATTTCATGAAGTATCTTCAAGTACTTTAAAAATTATATAATAAAACAATTTACAAGTTGTAGTAAGTAGCTGCAGGGAAAAAATGCCAGTATATCTTTCAATGCCAAAAATAGTAATAACAAATTCAGGCAAAAACTGCAGACAATCTTAAGAGGGTGAATTGAATCGCTGTGTATGTAGTCAATTTTGCCTCCAGTTTTAAATCACCGCATGTATAACGTTCTTGGTTGTTTCCTAGATATGTCATGCAGCGCAAGCTTTTTATATCCGTGGTAACATAAAAATACCTTTTTTTGTTAAATCTATCTTTTACGTATAGTTTATGTTAAAATTATAATAGTTCAACTATAATTAATATGAATAAAAACGGGGACAAAATAGTTGTTTTGGTAATGCCTAGTAACAAATAGTTCTTAAACAAAATATTATTGCACTGAATGCGCACGAATGCGGTGCGTCGTCCCTTTGGTGTAATTTTGTAGACATCGTTAAGATATGTTTGCATGAAGCGGAGGAATATCCTGGTAGTAGATCTTTGGCAGGGCTTCAGAAAAGTTTGAAGTTGCCGTAAATAGTCTATAACATGAGTATATATATATATTTATTTATTTATAACTACATAATTACAATGACACATTCTGAGATTCAAACGTTAATACATTATACATTTATGAATGCATTCCGGCATACTGCATACATAAGTACATGTAGACATATATAGCATCCAGTTTACATTATTGAATTGTGATCTCTTTAGGTAAAACTCGGAAATNACTGCTGTTCCCGAGGCGCCCGGGTGAACATTTCTTACTTAATTTCATAATTACTTACATTGGCAGACTGTCAGCACTTCAGGAAGTATCTTCAAGTACTTAAAAAATTATGTAATGAAACCATTTACAAGTTGTAGTAAGTAGCTGCAGGGAAAAAATGCCAGTATATCTTTCAATGCCAAAAATAGTAATAACAAATTCAGGCAAAAACTGCAGACAATCTTAAGAGGGTGAATTGAATCGCTGTGTATGTAGTCAATTTTGCCTCCAGTTTTAAATCACCGCATGTATAACGTTCTTGGTTGTTTCCTAGATATGTCATGCAGCGCAAGCTTTTTATATACATCGTAACATAAAAATACATTTTTTTGTTAAATCTATCTTTTACGTATAGTTTATGTTAAAATTATAATAGTTCAACTATAATTAATATGAATAAAAACGGGGACAAAATAGTTGTTTTGGTAATGCCTAGTAACAAATAGTTCTTAAACAAAATATTATTGCACTGAATGCGCACGAATGCGGTGCGTCGTCCCTTTGGTGTAATTTTGTAGACATCGTTAAGATATGTTTGCATGAAGCGGAGGAATATCCTGGTAGTAGATCTTTGGCAGGGCTTCAGAAAAGTTTGAAGTTGCCGTAAATAGTCTATAACATGAGTATATATATATATATATATTTATTTATTTATTTATAACTACATAATTACAATGACACATTCTGAGATTCAAACGTTAATACATTATACATTTATGAATGCATTCCGGCATACTGCATAAATAAGTACATGTAGACATATATAGCATCCAGTTTACATTATTGAATTGTGATCTCTTTAGGTAAAACTCGGAAATCGAGCAAATTGTCGACTTTTAGCTCTATTCTGTATCTACGGTTGACTCAGTATTTTTGCTGTGACGTCCCACCGCTGTTCGCTACATTCCCAGGCTCCAGCGGGCGGTGAATTTTCGATTCTAAAGTTGTACGTGTTACAGACACTTAAGTACTGTCGAGGCGATCTCAAGGTACTCCGTTTCCTCTTCCGTCTTCATTCCACCGCTATTTCATCACCACCTCATTCGTGCTTCATGCTGGCCGGAGCGACAGGCTTGTCCCCCGTGTAGCGATATCCTTATTTGTGATATCCTGTAGCGCACAGGGAGCCAGTTGCGTTGTGAGTGAAGAGTGAATGAAGAGATTTGGGTGGCGAGGGTGAAAAGAGGTGAGTATGGAGCAGCACAGCAATGAAAGGGCAGGGGAAACGGGAGATCCCCGAGAATACCCGCCGACCAGCGGCATCGTCCGGTACGATTCGTGCATGCAAAAATCCGTGATCGGCCCTGCCGGGAATCGAAACGGATTCGACTAGGTGGGAGGCGAGCGGTAGTACCACTACACCACAGCGACCCTCAGATGCGTTGTATTTCCACACTTTAACTAGGTTATTACTATGGGCGCCGCATCCCTGGATGGAGGGGAGGCGTTGGAGTCATGTCCCCCAACATATTTTGGTATTTCATTTCTTCCTACCTCCAACAATTCACATATAAACTGTACGTTATCTCCTTAAAATATTTTGTACCAAAAATTGATGTGTTAAGTTACTAAATATAAGAAATACATCAATAATCGAAGGAATATATGGCCGTTGTTTGTACAGCTATCTCTGTGTTGCCTTAGAACTTCAGATGAACAGCGCTGATGCCGTTCTGAAGCAAGCGCAGGAGAGATGAATAGTACAGAAGGTTGGGCGACCAGGGTTGAGAGTCCGGGAATGACAAGGGACCTTGCCTGTGAATTGTGATACCTAAATGTGTGCTGTGAGACACACGATGAAAGGGCTTTCTTTTTGTCGTGACTGTGTCGGTAGAAATATGGCAGTGGCCAGACTTACAAGGAAATATCAACTATTTGTGAAGAGAGATGTTGAAAGGATTAAGGAGTACTAAATACTGTCGAGTTAAATTCTTATTTCTTTTAGGCGTGGACTTGGAAGCTTCAAGATGTTCTTAGAATAATATGAGCGATGATCGTTTATTTAGATTTTTACGTACATGGGTTATATAACAGTGGTTATTTCATTTGCATAAACTCAAATCACATCAAGTAAGTACATATACAAATTAAATTTGGTAAAAATAATATTGATTTTAGTTAAAATTATTGATCATTATAAATTTACAACTTGGAAAGTAGCCATAGAATTATTTATTTACAATCGGAAGGTTATTTAACATATTAAACCATTTGACTCGCTTACGGACACGGGACAAACCAAATTGGTTTAACATTATTTCGTATGCTTAATTAGAGTTATAGTTCTTGCTGGGCATAAAGCACATGAAGTCTTGACAGAGATCTTAATCACGCTGTATCCTTACTTTGGGAGTATCTTTCTTTTTCTGTAAGTATTTAAGTGACAGTTATCGCTGTAAATATTTTCATTTTCTATTTACACGTTTATGTCTCTTCCAGTCTTTCATGTCAGCATCTGACTGCGATGAGACCTTAGCGCCGGTAAAACTTCTGCCATTTCGTGTACCATTTAGCCCGACATTTCGGGCTGAACAACCCCTTGCGTCATCGTGTCTACTCGCCCCACGGCAACAATCAACACTGTATAAGGTTTGGAACCTTATTATAGGGACATTATTTTCGCTTTTTCTCCATCCGGTTGCATAAGGTCGTTCACGTGAAAGTGAAGTCTTTGAATTTATTTAAAAGTGTAGTTTCTCCTCTTTCTCTACGTGCAATTTTGCTCTTAGAATTTGTGGTGAAAGAAGTATTTCTCCATGCATTGCTGATAAAATTGTTAACAAAACTGTGTCTATTATTTGGTGATGTGTGATTTAAATGTTGATTTTCTCAAGAGATCAGACTAATAAAGTATCTTAACCATGTTGTTTACGTTTTATAACACGACCAGATGCCAGTTATTATACAGCCTGGGTTGATCACATCTAGGCATTATTTAGTTCAGTTATCACTTATCACAAACAGTAAAAATATCACTGCTGGGAATCCTGCATTAAAATATCGTGTATTTATGTTCTGTAATTAGAGCACCTAATATTTAGTCAAAACTTATGACCTACTGCAACATAAAAAAAATAATGGAATTCACTTAGGTGTACAGGCAGCGACGATATAATGGCTTATGATAAATAAATACACAACGTAATAAAAATTATTGCTATTTAGCAATTGTGTTACTAACATAGTCCTTAAGAATTACCTACTGGAAACATGCCATAATTCTGAATGTATTCGCGCAGTAGACCAAATGCATTGTTTTTATTATGGCCGTGTTCCAATTGGTACTTTTACTTTACACGTGACCCGTTTTAATTTACTAAATATGAAGTATTTGGTAGTTTAGTATTTAGTTTTTGTATGTAACGAAACTTACTGAACACAAATTTAGCACATCCCAAATAGTGACCATGTTTCTTTTTAACCCGTGCGGCAAAGAAAATTGCGGTTACAGCTTCATATTATACACATGTGTATAGAGGGGTTATGGGAAACTTTGGCACATTGGCACACCCGACCGGAGTGTCGGAGCTCTTCATGTTGTCGTTCCGGTCGGCCGGCGGCTATAATGGATCCATGTGAATTTGACATTGGCCTTTGATCTTTGACCTTTAACTCCAAAAATCCAAATAAAAACCAAAAAATCTTTTTAAAAAAATTAATAAAAAATTACGCATTAAAAATTTTTTTTTAATTATTAAAAAATTATTAAAAGAGTTATTTACAAAAAAAATTACATTAACAGAGGTCCCCACACTTCCTCCCCAAAACATACTCATTCCACCATCTTGGTAGGTACAGTCCACCATCTTCGTAGGCGTCACAAACACCGTCCGTTTTTTTTAGTTTTTCATTTGTTTATACATTGCTGGAGTTTGTCTCTCATCTTTGTTCGACCGCCATCTTGGTTTTTCCGTTTGTCATCTGTTTTACATTGCTGGTGCTGTCCCCAGCACCGCGCCCAGCAGACGACTGACACCCTCCACTCCCCCCTTTCAAAATATTTAATTGGCCAATTGCCCCAACACTGATTTTCATTGGCTAATTGCCCACCTCCTTCCAATATATTTAATTTGCAACGCCAATGTTTCTCATTATCTTATTACTTGGGTGTTTTCGGAAACCTTCGTTTAACAAATTAGTTGGTTCCCCTCCAACCCTGCTTCTCATTGGCTAATTGAACCACCCTCAACACACTCTCCACCAATTATTAATGGTCGTTCGACCAATTAGTTGGCAGGCCTCAACCCCCAACCCTGATTCTCATTGGCTAACACAATCACGGGACAATCTCTAGGATTGGCGAATTGCTCGTTCGTTTTGGGAAACCTTCGTTCTGACCAATCGACGGCATACTTAATAGCGAGTGCGGACTATTTTNTGAACCACCCTCAACACACTCTCCACCAATTATTAATGGTCGTTCGACCAATTAGTTGGCAGGCCTCAACCCCCAAACCTGATTCTCATTGGCTAACACAATCACGGGACAATCTCTAGGATTGGCTAATTGCTCGTTCGTTTTGGGAAACCTTCGTTCTGACCAATCGACGGCATACTTAATAGCGAGTGCGGACTATTTTNTAATTGCTCGTTCGTTTTGGGAAACCTTCGTTCTGACCAATCGACGGCATACTTAATAGCGAGTGCGGACTATTTTTACCCCCTAAAAACACTTAATAAGATGCACCCTGAGCCGCTTCGGGAAATCAGTAATTATCTCGCTCTTAGANATTTTACCCCCTAAAAACACTTAATAAGATGCACCCTGAGCCGCTTCGGGAAATCAGTAATTATCTCGCTCTTAGAAATGTACGCATGTTGTCCGAGTGGCCATAAAATCCTTTCGGCCATTTTTTAATTTGTAAGAGCGCTCGCTTAGTGCCTTGGACAAACGGGACCAGTTACCGCACATGCCGAAAGAATTTATCCTGGTCTACGCATTTTACGAAATTTTGTCCGTATTCAAGTACTTGCCGGCCCAAGGTCCACCGAGCAGCCCTCGTGATGTCTGCGCCTGTCGAATGCTATGCGACTTGTTCTTCACGCATTACCTTACAGCCTTGTTCTGCAAGTGTTGTACGGCAAAACTTTGAGCATTGTTACTTGATATAAAAATACGTTTCCGAATATAGGGCTTTTGTATTGCTATTGGTCAAAACAAAAAATGTCTGTAATTTAGGCACTTAGTTTCCGAATATTATATGCGTGTGTATATATGTATGCACACACACCTGATGTTAAAAAACTCAATACCCTAACACCAGCCATAGTTTCTTTGGACTAATTGTATAATAGAAAACCCTTTGCACGTATATCAGGAAAAGTAATTTATTTAAAATTTTATTTTATTCATAAGTAGCGTCGTAGAGCNGAAAACCCTTTGCACGTATATCAGGAAAAGTAATTTATTTAAAATTTTATTTTATTCATAAGTAGCGTCGTAGAGCACCTAGAAAACAAGGCACGGCAATGAATTATTACATACGCAGCGTCGCATGCCTACTTGCTTTGCGACGTGTCCTACGCGCATTATCGGACAACTTTATTCTGAATGCGGTGTACGCCGCAAATTTCAGCACATTTACTTGATATAAAAAACGTTTCCGGATATAAGTCTATAGATCTTTCGTGTTGCCATTAGCACAATAAAACTATGTTTGAAATTTAGGAAGTTAGTTCCTGATTTTTTTATATATCTATACTAATATTATAAAAGTAAAAGTGTGTTTGTTTTCTTCNGTTTTCTTTTTTGTCCTTCTTTCACGTTGCAACGGAGAAACGGATCGACGCCATTTTTTTCACAGAGATAGTTGAAGGGCCGCAAAGTGACATAGGCTACTTTTTATTCCGAGAAAATATCTCATTCCCTCGGGGAAATTCTTATTGGAAAATGAAAAATTATACAAACGGAATAACAATGCAACGTCAACGATGCAACATCGCAACCGAGTAACAGATCAACGTAATTNGAAAAATTATACAAACGGAATAACAATGCAACGTCAACGATGCAACATCGCAACCGAGTAACAGATCAACGTAATTTCTTGCACAGAAATAATTGGAGGGCTGAAAGGTGATATTGGCTACCTTTTCTCCTGAGAAAATATCTCAAAAAACGTACTCAATATGTAATTTCCTTTAATCATTCTATGTTAAACGACATACCAACTGTAGTTTTAAAAATTGATAATAGATGGCATTCAAATAGTTTCAATTGACTTCATTTGCTTTTGGTTTCCTTTGATTTGATTTTCGTTTTGGTATTGTTGTTTAGAAATTTTCGAATATTGTTCAATTTATTATACTAGATTGACCTTTGGTACTGATTTGCATTTTGAATTGAATTTGTTGGTTTGGTATTTGTTTTTGTTTACTTTTTCGACTTTTTTTTTGTTGTTTAATTTTTCATGGCCAGTTAAATAAATAATGCCTCTCTAATGAAAATAAAGTCTTTCAAGAGCCTCGTCTCAAGTACGAGTGAAAAGATTTGCTCGATCGCAAGAGTCTTCAGAAGATGCTGAACTAAGGAGACAAGATTAAGCACAGCTACAAGCTGCTTTGAGAGCCCCTGAATCGCCTGCTCAGGTTTAGGAAAGGCTCGAAGAACAGGCCGCACGCTTGGAACATCTCAGGATATTAGAGACTCCTGCCGATACTCAACTCCGTCAAGATGAACAGGCAGAGCGTCAAGCCATATTAAGAGCCTCCGAAACGCCTGTTCAGACCCAACTATGACTGGAAGAAAAAGCAGAACGACAGGTTGCTTTAAGGGCATCCGAAACACCTGAACAGTCACAGGCGAGAAGAATCGCAAACGCGGAACTCCAAGCGCAACGTCGACGAGTTTTTCAAAGAAACACTTGTTCTGTATTTAATGACGCAGCATTTCATTACGATCCCTTAATTGATTATAAGAATCACAGGCTTATTGTTATCGGCCTCATGGACAAGTCATGCCGGTTTTGTAGCGCTTTGAAATGGAAAGATGAGACCGCAGGGATGTGCTGTTCCAGCGGGAAAGTTTCCCTTCCTTTACTTGGTGAACCAGAAGAGCCTCTGAAAACTCTCTTTTTGTATAACGTTGATGAACCNTGTGCTGTTCCAGCGGGAAAGTTTCCCTTCCTTTACTTGGTGAACCAGAAGAGCCTCTGAAAACTCTCTTTTTGTATAACGTTGATGAACCACTGCGCTTTTTAAATAGGATCACAAAGTAAAACTCATGTTACCAAATTACATCTTTTGGAGTTGACAGAGAGATTTCATTTGTAACGAAGGNCCACTGCGCTTTTTAAATAGGATCACAAAGTAAAACTCATGTTACCAAATTACATCTTTTGGAGTTGACAGAGAGATAATAATGCCCGGATTTTCACCAACGTTTACTGTTCAAGGGTACGTTAATCATAGAATAGGTACGCTTTTTCCAGCTGTCAATGAACAGCAGAAACTCTTTCAGGCATATTTCATTTGTAACGAAGANTTCATTTGTAACGAAGGAATTGAAACAAACCACCGCTGCTAATTTATTCAACGAGTTGAAAGAGACACGGTGTCTAAAATTAAAAGAATGTTGGATGAACACAACATCTTGATAAATACATTTAAAACCGCTTTAGAGAATATGCCTCAAGAGTATTTTAAGGTAGTCATCCATGCTGGTCGGACTCCACGTGGAGAGCAGGAGAGGCGCTTCAATGCACCTTTAATTAATTAAATCGCTGCAGTGGTGAGTGGTGACCATTCCTCGTCACGAGACATTGTCCACGAAACATATATGATAGTAATTTTCTAATTTAGTATCATATAATACTGTAATTGCTTTTCCCAATTTATTTATTAGCGTATCGCTGTAAAAACTAAATTGTACACGGGTGAGGCCGGGCCTCTAGTGTATGTATGTGTATATGTATATATATATATATCAATTCAACCTACAAACTGCGGCTGGACGTTAATCTTTAAAATAGCAATCGAAAACATACATATGACCTATGATCTAAATCGAATCCCAAGGGCGGTTCACATCTTGAAGTTGGACGTTACGCACCACATTATTACAAATATAGGAGAAAATATGTAAGATGGAAAACTGTGTTTCTGGATAATGTGTAAGTGCAAAATGATCTAAAAACACCACAAAACCAGTCGATGTGATCAAATGTATTCTTGGAAATAATAACGGTTACCACTATTATTGCGAGCCATTCGCCATGACGCGGTAGCATATGTGGGATCTTAATAATGGAATGTGATTTCGCATTTTCCAATTGACGAAAAAGGTTGCATTGTGTAAACAATCTAACCCCCGCCCTTTTCTAGTAGTTCGAGTTTTAAATATTAAAAGAATAATGGTTACAACCTGGCAGGCTGCAACACACACAGCACCCAATAACGACTGGTTGCGAATATAAAAGGGACGAGTTAACAGAGAGGGCTGAGATATTCAGACATATAAGGAAACAAATTTATGGCGGTGGTTTAACGGTATTTCATTTTTAACAATAAGAGAATGCCAGGTAAATTCACTTTGTCATTTCTTACATATATGAAGTGCAATAATGTGGTATAAACGATCCTTAGATGAGGTGCAGCATGTATTCTGACCACGAGATTCTCCAGAGACGCTATTGGTCTCTCGTACACCGAGCACTTAATNGTATATATATATATATCAATTCAACCTACAAACTGCGGCTGGACGTTAATCTTTAAAATAGCAATCGAAAACATACATATGACCTATGATCTAAATCGAATCCCAAGGGCGGTTCACATCTTGAAGTTGGACGTTACGCACCACATTATTACAAATATAGGAGAAAATATGTAAGATGGAAAACTGTGTTTCTGGATAATGTGTAAGTGCAAAATGATCTAAAAACACCACAAAACCAGTCGATGTGATCAAATGTATTCTTGGAAATAATAACGGTTACCACTATTATTGCGAGCCATTCGCCATGACGCGGTAGCATATGTGGGATCTTAATAATGGAATGTGATTTCGCATTTTCCAATTGACGAAAAAGGTTGCATTGTGTAAACAATCTAACCCCCGCCCTTTTCTAGTAGTTCGATTTTTAAATATTAAAAGAATAATGGTAACAACCTGGCAGGCTGCAACACACACAGCACCCAACAACGACTGGTTGCGAATATAAAAGGGACGAGTTAACAGAGAGGGCTGAGATAATCAGACATATAAGGAAACAAATTTATGGTGGTGGTTTAACGGTATTTCATTTTTAACAATAAGAGAATGCCAGGTAAATTCACTTTGTCATTTATTACATATATGAAGTGCAATAATGTGGTATAAACGATCCTTATATGAGGTGCAGCATGTATTCTGACCACGAGATTCTCCAGAGACGCTATTGGTCTCTCGTACACCGAGCACTTAATNTATGAGGTGCAGCATGTATTCTGACCACGAGATTCTCCAGAGACGCTATTGGTCTCTCGTACACCGAGCACTTAATAGCACCCCACAAGTAAAAGTTAAGCAGTGTAAGATCTGAGGACCTCGCAGATCATAACCTCGGGCTACTTCGGCCTTTCCATTTACCTGTAAACATGGTGTCAAGGTACTCTCAAATATGTGCTCTTTAGTGCGGTGGTGCACCGTCATGCTGCAGCTACATTTATTGTCGAATCCCAAGTTGAACGTCTTCCAGCAACTCTGGCAAAACCTGTTCCAAAAACACGTGGTACCGGTCAGCTTTTAAGCGTGCGGGTAACATGTATGGCCCAATTAAACTGTCACCTACTATACCACATCATCAGTTAACGCCAAATTGCTCCTGGTAATTGCTGATGAAGGGTGCGTTTGTGTTTGCCTCCGCCCACGTGTGTCTGTTACGAGACGTTAACACACATTCTCTTGTGAATCGCGCTACGTCAGTGAACAACACGACACACGGACAATGTAGCTCTACTGCACATCGTTGTAAACAACAATGCACGAACTGTAAACATTGTGGGTAGTCTTAAACTTTCGAATTGTGCACTCTGTGTCGGCGATATGGATGGAGCAGCTGTTCATTCACAACTCTCCAAACATTCATGTTTCAAGTGCGAACCGCATGCTTCACTTGACGGATGCTGATAGATGGCATCTCATGGAACAACCGCAGCACCTCCTCCTCAAAATGAGGTGTACGTACTGGCCTTGGACGGCCAGCATTAGGCCTGTACACCTGCAACATGTGCGGTATTGGGACAGGTACGCTCGGTTTCGCAGTATACAATGTTCGCTGCAACTTCACGTTAACACACTGCGTGACTCTTTTGCTCACCGTAAATATCCCCTGTTTGTGAAGGCTCGTGTTAATGGCTGTCAACGTTGAATGATGTGGCACACGCATGTGTGGGTACTTTCCCCTGTANGTTTGTGAAGGCTCGTGTTAATGGCTGTCAACGTTGAATGATGTGGCACACGCATGTGTGGGTACTTTCCCCTGTAAATGCGTGTTGCAGCTTTACTATTGCATTGCGCAGCCCATACACAAGGTGAATGTCAGCCATTAGGCCATGTTAAATGATCCATTTCGCGATACTCCAACTAAGCCTCTGTGTTTCACTCCGCTAAATNCAAGGTGAATGTCAGCCATTAGGCCATGTTAAATGATCCATTTCGCGATACTCCAACTAAGCCTCTGTGTTTCACTCCGCTAAACACTAGTACAATGATTTCGACTGAGTACATGACTTAACATATCACATGATACATAGCCAAATACCCTCCAATTGGCGATGGTGTGTGTTATGTGGCGGCCATCATGGTAGGTCGTTATTACAGGAAATGAATACGCCATGTAACTGTATGACGCCATCCCTCACGCAACCGCGTTGTGATACCTGCGTACAAACTGTGTTTACCCACACCAGCCTCGAATACAAGATGGCCATGACAACTATTTCACAAAGTTTGATTTACAACATGAGCCTTATCCACGATCAAAACAAACACAAGTAGATTCTTACTCAGAAGAGACATTTGGTAACTGTGCTATTGATATTGATACCATAATTATCGATTACTACTGTAAACACTACATTATTGCTCACATTAAGATTTTGTCCTCTGTTCTTTTAAAACTCATGCTTGAGAGGCCACAACTCATTCCGCACTCTCGAGTCTTTCACGATGGAAATGGCACACAGACAGATGTAGTGTAATTGGCTATTATTTCGATTTATTTTAATTTACGTCATTTCTAAACACTACTGCTACGTACTTCTTTTTGTTATCTTGTCCCTTTTGATATTCGCAACGACTTGCTATTGGCTGATTTGCGTGTTGCCCACCTGCCAGGTTGTGAAAATAATTATTTTGAAATTTAAAACTCGAATAACTCGAAAACCGCGGGGGTAAAGGATGTTTACTTAAAAGGTAACCTTTTTCGTGAATAGGAACATGCCGAATCATATTCCATCAATAAGATCCCACATATGCTCCCACGTCATGTCGAATGGCTCGCAATAATAGTGGTATCCGTTATTATTTCCATCAATCAATTTGCTGAAAGTGACAGGTTTTGAGGTGTTTTATAGATCATTTTACACTTAAACATTATTAAGAAACGCAGTATTCAAGCTTACATATTTTCTCCGATTTCTGTGATAAACTTCAAGATGTGAACCGCCCTTGGGAGTATATTTAGACCACAGGTCGTATGTATGAGTGCAACGTCTATTTTCGTTATTAACGCGTAGCCGAAGTTTGTCGGTTGAATATAGTTACAACCTATATATTAACATATATATATCCACACACACGCATGCACATATATNACTCGAATAACTCTAAAACCGCGGGGGTAAAGGATGTTTACTTAAAAGGTAACCTTTTTCGTGAATAGGAACATGCGGAATCATATTCCATCAATAAGATCCCACATATGCTCCCACGTCATGTCGAATGGCTCGCAATAATAGTGGTATCCGTTATTATTTCCATCAATCAATTTGCTGAAAGTGACAGTTTTTGAGGTGTTTTATAGATCATTTTACACTTAAAAATTATTAAGAAACGCAGTATTCAAGCTTACATATTTTCTCCGATTTCTGTGATAAACTTCAAGATGTGAACCGCCCTTGGGAGTATATTTAGACCACAGGTCGTATGTATGAGTGCGACGTCTATTTTCGTTATTAACGCGTAGCTGAAGTTTGTCGGTTGAATATAGTTACAACCTATATATTAACATATATATATCCACACACACCCATGCACATATATTGTGTGCATGCTAGGATACCCCACCCTTGTTGTCACTGTTGGCACTTGCGGCGAAAGTGAAAACTCTCTGCTTTAAAAGCCATGGTGGATGGGAAAGTGCCATATCGTTTTTTTGGTGAACGGGTTGTTGGTGGGGGGAGGTCTGAGAGGGAGAAGGGAGAAAAGCTGGGTTTGGTAGCCCATCTCGTCGCCACTTGGACTTGTGACGTCGCCCGCGGCCATACTCCCACGGGCTGTTTTCGAAATGGAAACAGCCAACCGTAAATTGGCATTCTTGAAGATTTGTCACGGGGTGTGTATTCAATATTCCCTGTTATTTATGACGCGCTTTCTATTGGCAACCGCTCATTTTTTTTTCCCTTTTTATATTAAATTATTTGTACATATTTTTACGAATTCTCTTTATAAATCCCCTAATGTTTAAAGGAAGCATTTCTGACCACAGTGGAAATTATACTTATATAAAATACGAATAAGTCTACAAATTTGTTTACATATTATACAAATATTTCATTAATAAACAATACTTGGTTTTGCTTGTTAGTTAAAATAGGAATAAAATATTTCTATCCGTTCTCTCTTTAACGTTAAAAAATTTCCCGTTAAGAATAAAATTGATGATATTCCAATAACCTGTTTACATAGGCTGTTCACGATAAAGTGAGCACTTTTGAGCTTCTAATTACGTTTTACTTTCAGCTATTCTTTATTATTTAATCTCGTTTATAAATTAATATAGCCATGTAAGCAATAAACACAGAGTGTATATTCCCCGGCACTTGGATGTTAACGTCTGTGGGTCAAGTGAAATATAATTATTGAACTTTATTCCGAAAGAGAAGGCTTTCAAAAGTGCTCACTTTACCGCGAATAGCCTAAAGTTTTGCTTGCTGTGTACTTTATAATAATTCTAGCTTCATGAATCAATCAGATCGTACATATACCGTCACGAAATATTAGTTTTAAACGTGTGTGTAACCCATAGTCAACATTATTCTATCTTTCTACAAAATAAANGATTTGTCACGGGGTGTGTATTCAATATTCCCTGTTATTTATGACGCGCTTTCTATTGGCAACCGCTCATTTTTTTCCCCTTTTTATATTAAATTATTTGTACATATTTTTACGAATTCTCTTTATAAATCCCCTAATGTTTAAAGGAAGCATTTCTGACCACAGTGGAAATTATACTTATATAAAATACGAATAAGTCCACAAATTTGTTTACATATTATACAAATATTTCATTAATAAACAATACTTGGTTTTGCTTGTTAGTTAAAATAGGAATAAAATATTTCTATCCGTTCTCTCTTTAACGTTAAAAAATTTCCCGTTAAGAAAAAAATTGATGATATTCCAATAAGCTGTTTACATAGGCTGTTCACGATAAAGTTAGCACTTTTGAGCTTCTAATTACGTTTTACTTTCAGCTATTCTTTATTATTTAATCTCGTTTATAAATTAATATAGCCATGTAAGCAATAAACACAGAGTGTATATTCCCCGGCACTTGGATGTTAACGTCTGTGGGTCAAGTGAAATATAATTATTGAACTTTATTCCGAAAGAGAAGGCTTTCAAAAGTGCTCACTTTACCGCGAATAGCCTAAAGTTTTGCTTGCTGTGTACTTTATAATAATTCTAGCTTCATGAAGCAATCAGATCGTACAGCTACCGTCACGAAATATTAGTTTTAAACGTGTGTGTAACCCATAGTCAACATTATTCTATCTTTCTACAAAATAAANCTACCGTCACGAAATATTAGTTTTAAACGTGTGTGTAACCCATAGTCAACATTATTCTATCTTTCTACAAAATAAAATACACGACTTCTTTCGTTACTGCAATGTGAGAAGTGATTATTACAGAAATGTTATTAATTTTAATATTTTGTTTACGGGATGGTCTTCCATTATATGACTCTAAATGAGTTTATAATCACATATCAAAATATATCTTGCAAAGTTATAGGCCTACTCAAAAGCAGCAAGTGAATATAAGAGTGTTCGGCAATTTTTCAGTTTTTATATTAATGAGTCTATCTTGTGTCTACAAAAGGCTTTCTACCATACAAATTATATATAAAAATTATGAGAGCACCCTGATAAAACACACATACTCGTTTTCCCCAGAAGGAAACACCCAGGTACTATCTGATACCCACACATACATATATAAATAAATATTTATTTATTAAATAAATTAAAGAATTTTTTNACCCAGGTACTATCTGATACCCACACATACATATATAAATAAATATTTATTTATTAAATAAATTAAAGAATTTTTTGTCATATATATATATATATACCTACAAGCATATTAAAATAACTTATTGTTATTTAAGTACCTAAGTGTTTTCTTCTGGGGCGAACGAGTAGATATGTGGGTTTTCTGAAAGTGCTCCCATATTTTTTGCATATAAATTGTATGGTAGAAGGCCTTTTGTGGGCACAAGTTAGTCTCTTTACTGTAAAAGAATCACATTTATACAGAAAATGACAGTTTACATTCTGAGACCGTGAGGTGAAGATCCGTCTCGTCATAAAAAGAAGATGCATTGTGAATACGAAGGCCCTCCTTAGACCTCAACGAACATGGAGCCGCGACCTGCATTCTTGCTGTCGGGTTGTTGTCACTGTCGATTCTGCGATCGACTGTACGGAGAGTCCTTTTCGCACGAGGGAACATTACGACAATGGTCACATGCAGTTTATTCAAGACGGAAAATACCGTAAATAGTTGTACATATATGGGAAAGGCCGGTTAATATATCTGCATTGTCTCTTTTAGCGGTAGAGGAGCATGACATATCCTACAAGCAATCGCTGGGCATTTTACGGAAGAGCCAGTCCACAATCAATTCAGTATATTTAACCAACCTGGTCCAACTGTTCTCATATTATAAAGCAAATAAATTTGCGAAAATACCGCAGTAAATTTGTCTTCAAATTAAGATATGTCAGTTGACGTATTATCGTCATATAAAACGTGTGAATTTGTATTAGTGGAAAATGAAATATGTTTCTATGTGTTAGAGTAAGAACTGGCATTGGTAGGGACCCATTTGCTTTCTAGGAGTCTACAGAGCCACTTGATGGTCGTCGCATGGGTTCTACACATTAGCTCGTCGGTATTGTTAGTAACGGCGGGATTTGAGAAACTGCTCGTTTTAACTGTGACCGAGCTGGAAGTTTAACAAGGCAGTGCACTTTTCATTCGCCTTGTATGACTACCTTGCTTAGCTACGTATTTATATTTTTTCCCCTCAAAAATAACTTTTTTGCATGAGTGAAAAACATTTTTTAATGGTTGATCTTTTATTTTGATTACCTTTCAGGTAAATAGTTAAAACATTTCGTATGCGATTAACATACTTGAAGCCACTTGTTTCGGCGTACGAGTACAAGAGTAACGTCGCAGTCGTTGCGATAACATTATTCAACGTACCTTATGGTATAGGCTAATAACGATAAAGTGAGCACTTTTTAAGGCCTTGCCAACATACACTAACCACTAATAGGTATATTTTGTTGCAGCCTGAGACGTCAACTTTCGATAGTGATGAAATGTATAGACTGTGTGTATTAGTCTCATGCCAATGATTATATTTAAAAAATGGCGGAATAATATAAATGGGCTGAAAAACATTTGAGCATAGTCTTAAAAAGTGCTCACTTACGCTTATAGAATATACACTGAAGAGCCAAAATAACTGGTACACCTGCCTAATACCGTGTAGGGCCTCCCTCCCCCCGAGCACGCAGAAGTGCCGCAAGACGACGTGGCATGGACTCGACTAATGTCTTAAGGTATGCAAGAGGCAATTTACACCATGAATCCTGCGGGGCAGTCCACAAATCCAATCTGCGCCAATTTGAGAAATGGTTGCACGTCTGTCAGGCTTCGTTCGTCCCGTTCTTTCACGATCTTTTTCCGGCCGCAGCGATGTCGAAGATGTGATGTTTTACTGGATTCCCGATATTCACGGCACACTCGTGAAATGGTCGTACGCGAACATCCAAATGTTATCGCTACCTCGGAGATGCTACGTCCCATCTCTCGTGAGCCGACTATAAAACCACGCTCAAACTCACTTAAATCTTGATAACCTACCATTGTAGTAGCAGTAACCGATCTAGCTGCCGACCGCATCGCGTTACTCTGATTGGTTCCATATCTCTGTTAATTGCATCCGCATGCCTATACCAGTTTTTTTGGCTCTTCAGTGTAGATATATCGAAGGTCAATCTGAGCCGCCAGATGATGTTTTCGGGAACTGGAAGAGATTCTGTCTTCTCTCAAGAGTTGTGGTCTCGAGGTGTGGAGTGGAGAAATTTGGACGGCTCTTAACAGCGTGGTCTTGAGAGCCGATGATGGTGAATGGAGGTGAGGGCGGAGCAGCACCGGAATGCATGGGTGGGGGAAACGGGACATCCCCGAGAAAACCGGTCGACCAGCGGCATCGCTCGGCAGGATTCCCACTTGCGAAAATCTGGGAGTTACCCGGCTGGGACCAACCGTCTTGGTGAGAGGCGAGCAGGCTAACCGCTCAGCTGCCGCGGCCCCTCACCGTTGTGGGAGGCGAGTGGTTATTCTCACAGACCGTCTTTCACCGCAGGTACTGTAATGCTGCAACTCGAAAGCCAAGTAATGTGTGACCTGATCGATATTATTGACGCTACATCTTTTTGCCTGAAGGCTGATCGTTGGACAGCTTACGTAAACCATAATAGACACGAGCCTTTGCAGAGCTATGTTGTCACTGAAAACCCTCGAATCTCCTGAATGCGNCTTACGTAAACCATAATAGACACGAGCCTTTGCAGAGCTATGTTGTCACTGAAAACCCTCGAATCTCCTGAATGCGGTCACAGGAACCAGTTTCCCGAAAAGTTACTACTGTTCCGTCATAGAAAACGTACAGTGTTCATATGCGTTGTCTTTGTTGTATATCCCAGTTCTATTTGCATGTGACTCTATAATTTTCTCTTTGTTCGTCAATTTGAATTACTCTCACTGTAAATTTCTTTCTTTTAATTTGTAATTACTGACATTAGACAATCTGTGGTATAGAATGTTCATTATTTACATATTCTTTTACACCGCTAACCTTGGCTTGCTTCTGGTTGATTGGTATGCTATTATTGGTTGATATGTAACAACATAGCTATAACATAGTAATTTTAATATACTTAAAAAAAAAAGCCAAAAAACGGCACATGTTTTTTGGTTTACCCAGGATTATAACGAAATGTATTGATTTACGAAAATAACGTTTTATTGAACTCATATCAATAGGTCGCGAAATAAGTCAATATCATCCTTCCATTTACGACACGCAAAGTTTTCCTTTTCCTTCAAACCTGTAAACACCACGCAAGTCTTTGTCCGCAATTATTGTTGAAAACATTTCCTGCCAAATAATTTACATTTTTTATAATAAGGTTTTGGTATTAATTTGTTTTGTTTTTATCAGGAAATATTTGCTCTTTAATTTTTACATATTATTTTTTTAGTTCTTTTACCACAGCAAGAATTAACATGTTACTTTAACGAAAAAAAAAAAAAGTAAAATGTATTCGTAAGAAACGTATCATTTTAATATGCACAGAATAAAACCAGTGTTACAAGAAAATTACTTGTAATGAATTATTTGTTGATAACCAGTAACAACCGCGATAATGTTTGTTTTCTTCCGGCAAGCATTAGTGTGCGAGGAGAAAAAAGTGTGTAACTTGATGATTCAACGTTTAGCATTTGGCCGGAGATTCTATTCGTCGCGTTGTACTTCGTCTCGGAGGATTAGAGACGAAATAGAACAAGAAAAACCAACCACTGCTGTTAAATTTAATTTAAACTTGCATCGTTTGCCATAGGTCAAAGCGGCCGAGGGCGTCCCTAGAGGGACAGACAGCTCTCAGAGTATCGGCGCCAAAGAGTATTTTCGATAGCGCGTGGTAGCCTGCGGCATTTCGCGAGGCACAAAAACAAAGCGATTGCTTGGAAGAAGGGTTGAAGAGGGAACAGTTACAGACGTGGTCACTGACACCCCGTACCCTTCGGACCAGGTGTCAGTCTGCAGTTCGCATGTGAACGTATCTGCTATTATTGGACAACTGACCGGAGGTGCTAACAGTAAAAGTATATAGACAATACAGACTTCAGGAAGTGGACTAATCTATATAATATGTCCGGGTTTGGGAACAGAATCCATAAAAAGAAGGTGGTGGAAAACAATGGATGTTCTCGTATAAGGGACTATCTTCTTCATAAAGAGGTTATCTTCTTCATACAAGGGACTGCCTTCTTCATCAAAGAAAGTAAGTTTTTCATAAAATAAATTATATTCTCAATGGTATAAAAGAAATATTCATAGTTGCAAAATACATATACTTATGACAGAAAGGAGAATCATTATGTTGCTTCTGCTGTATACGGTAACAACAATGTTCTCTGCCGTTGTAATTAGGGTTTAACTTTATCGTGCATGCATAAATTAGGTTCATATATTTCAAATTTTATCGATGTGTTTCGTACTGAAATATTCGCCAAAAGTGATAAATTCTTTTTATACGTATATTTTTGTAATATTCAAGGGCATTTCCACGCATTAGAAACACGCTCGATGAGTGTAAGGTTTTTCGGCTTCGTGAAGTGAGGGGTGATAAAACAAATAGACATTACCAGTTAAAAAAGAAATATCGTAATAATTTTCTACGCAAATAATATAATAATATAGATAGGACGTTTGCTGCATTCCATAATTTGACGAGTCCCTGTGCGGAACTTAGCCTAAACGTTCTTGCTTCGGCAGAGAATCAAACTTTCATTACCTATGTACCATAGGGAAATTTTAGCTTTCTTGAATAGCGGTGGAATAAGTATATTAATGAAGAAAGTAAGCAGGTCTATTTTATGTAATTATATTTTATTTGTGGATATGATATGTGGCGTTGAATTAAATTCATATTATTAAATTTTATGCGTAACTTTACTCAAGAAAAGTATTATGTTTTATTTCGATTAAGATTTGATTTGTCAGGATGATCTTGGTTAAAGTAAGCCTTGGTGAATATGGTATTGTATGCTAATTAAACTACACTTTTACAAGACGACAGGGATATACCCGTGTTCGTGTGGGACGGAGGTCTTGATAAAATTTAAATAACTAAATTTAGTATTTAATTTATTTATAATGCTANGTGAGGGGTGATAAAACAAATAGACATTACCAGTTAAAAAAGAAATACCGTAATAATTTTCCACGCAAATAATATAATAATATAGATAGGACGTTTGCTGCATTCCATAATTTGACGAGTCCCTGTGCGGAACTTAGCCTAAACGTTCTTGCTTCGGCAGAGAATCAAACCTTCATTACCTATGTACCATAGGGAAATTTTAGCTTTCTTGAATAGCGGTGGAATAAGTATATTAATGAAGAAAGTAAGCAGGTCTATTTTATGTAATTATATTTTATTTGTGGATATGATATGCGGCGTTGAATTAAATTCATATTATTAAATTTTATGCGTAACTTTACTCAAGAAAAGTATTATGTTTTATTTCGATTAAGATTTGATTTGTCAGGATGATCTTGGTTAAAGTAAGCCTTGGTGAATATGGTATTGTATGCTAATTAAACTACACTTTTACAAGACGACAGGNGGATGATCTTGGTTAAAGTAAGCCTTGGTGAATATGGTATTGTATGCTAATTAAACTACACTTTTACAAGACGACAGGGATATACCCGTGTTCGTGTGGGACGGAGGTCTTGATAAAATTTAAATAACTAAATTTAGTATTTAATTTATTTATAATGCTATAAATGTTTACAGAGCTGTTATTAACAACATTCATCTACATTCTCCCTCGATTGCTGTTGTTATTCTCAGTGAGCGTACATTTAGTATATATCTGAATACTTATTACAGTCATTATGACTGTGAATATATATATATATATATATATATATATATATATATATATATTGGTTATGGTTACTTAATTCTTACTGATTATTTGCAATTATTAAATATGTCTATATTTTTTGTAATTCAAAATATCTAACACTAACGCATCCAGTTCAGTGGTCCCACCCATAAGTCTCACTCTTCACTGTACCGATGCTCGCAGTCCGCAGACTCCACTCTCGCTGGTCACTCTCGTCGCCACTCGTCGCTTCGCACGCTCGCCGCTTAGCTGTCTTCGCACACCTGGCGCTTAAGGTCGTGCCATCCTCCAAACCCTAGACTGCCGGCTCGGAGGCCCAGTGCGGTTAAAGTAGTTTCACTGGCCCGATCTAAGACGTTCCCCGCACCCCGAATCACGCTGAGAGAAGCGGGGCCGACGACAAAAACATTCTTGCAACGATAACAACAGAAATTTAATACGCTCAAAGACGGGAGCGCAGGAGTCCCGATAGACTTATCAGACACGTGNATGATAACAACAGAAATTCAATACGCTCAAAGACGGGAGCGCAGGAGTCCCGATAGACTTATCAGACACGTGTGGCGGCTCACCTTTGTAAGTCTCCGCGCACTCCTCGGGTTGCCAACATAACCCTTGGCACACTGCTTAGCGCGCTCCAGCGGGACGGCGCATGCAAAGCAGCACCATGTAACAATATTCTCGTCTACTTTTCCTGTACATACGGTGAACGTCATTACTAAGCACGAAACTGACAGATAGAGTTAGTAGCAATTTTTAAATAACTTAGCGAATATCAACCAAAAAGGAAAGCCAATTTTGTTTAGACGACCAGAGGTGACGTGAACATCTTGGGAAGTTCGAATTTGATAAAATGAATTGCCTAAAACATTGAAACATTGACTGTAGAATTCCTTGACAAAATAAGAAGCAATAAATTGTCAATATAACTAATCGACTTTCTTTCCACTCCTCGTATCCGTGTCATTTTGACAATTCATCAAATTCTAAGAACTGGTCAGATGTCGTTTTCCAAAAACTAGTCTGCATAAGGAATTTCCTACCAAATTTAATACGATTTTCTTTTACAGTTCCTGAGATAAATTACAATAATATATTGTATGTCGCTACCTTTACAATGGGAAATGAATGCAACTACAGTAGCCTATTAAATAGTGAATTAAGAGCACACAATGCGTGCATCAGCAAAATAAGTTTTCTTGCAAAATTTAATGTGTTAAAAATATTTCGTTGCTACCTTCAATTTATAGGAAACATTTTTTTCGATAACCATTTGTTGGACCTCAGACATATATATCTACCGGTTTAAAAAAAATATCGCCATTGCAGATATCCAAATTGAGCTGACATATTCCTTCTTTGACATTACATGCATGAGAAAATAATAATAACTCCGAGAACTACATAATCCTGATCTGTTTTCTCCTCAAAGAAGTAAATAACCATGTCTATGACACTGGTAGAGCTCAGAAAAGCGAACCTCCAGTGCATGGTATGTATGCAAGATACAGGCATATGTGATGGTTACAAGATACCATCCCGCCGAAATGCGTAATGCTTACTGCAAAGAAAAATTCAAGCACCCGAAACCGCGAGTGAATACAAACTTGCTGTCCACCACCAATACAAAAATGTCTCACCGAGAGCTGGTGCATGCATTAACAGTGAAAAAATTATGCAGTGTGCTGCCAAAACTTTAAATATACGCAGTAAGCAACGTAATATGACGGCGTTAGTCTACCGCGACTTTCGGAATACCAATTAAAAATCAACTCCAGTCCACAACTGAGGCCAAACCTGCAGAGATAAATACGCACATTGACGATGTTTCAGCCGATGCATGTCAGTGTATCATAACCATACCACGTTTCATTTTCTCACCGCTACAAGCAGGAGCCAGATCCTCAATATTATCGATGTTCATTTTTTGTGGAAAATTTCGTGCACACGTGGTCCACTACCACCATCATGCCCTGCAAGAGATCTGATAATCGCTAACAGACTTGCAGCCGATCAGCCCCGCATTACACCACAAAGAAAAATGTATATAGTAAGCACGTAAACATAAAATTCGNGATCAGCCCCGCATTACACCACAAAGAAAAATGTATATAGTAAGCACGTAAACATAAAATTCGCGAAAATTTAATCATATAAAGGTTAACGCACATGCGATATTTTGCCCGCGCACAAGAAAAAATCATGGGGCTGCAGGAGACATTCCTTCAGTCAGAAGGCCTACTGCAATCTGCGTTAGTCATCTAGAGTGCTTGCCTTCCATCACAAACACACGCACATGGTCCTCCCCTTACAACACATTTTCGCGCAGGGAGGCAGCCTCGACATCAGTCCATTCTTCACGCCACTGCTTCACCCCAACGTGGCAGACCAGGTTCGATCCCCGTGTTTTTAAGGGGTGGGATGGGGAGGGGTGGGTAGACCTGAGATTAAAGTGGGAATCGCGCCGGACGGTGCTGCTGCTGGCCGGCAGGATTTCTCGGAGGAATACCTTTTCCCTCGGTCTCGCATTCTGGCACCAGGGTCGATTCCCTGCTGGACAGGTTCTCTCGGAGGCGCTCCCTATACCACTGTCACCTCTCAACTGTTGAGCGCTGTAAAACTCTCTCTCACGCACTCCTTTCTCGGCCTCACAACACGCTATATATTATCGATAGAAGCGATATTCTTTCATCCACGTTTGTACCTTATTTTTGGGGAAAGTGACCTCGTATAAGTATACTGGAGCCACAGTGCTCGCTGCCCTCACCTGCCCCCACGCAAAGTCCCTTTCTTAGCCTCTACCTGCAGCGTGCTGAAAAGCCACCTCATGGTCTTCACACCTCTGCTCTTGGCCCCGTCTCCCCATCGACGTGGAGAGCTATGGAGGACTCTGGACAGAGGAGGAAGGGGATAGGTAAATAAGATGACCAAAGTCTATAGATGCCACTACTCTGGTGCTTATTCACATTCAAATAATAGTGGTGGAAGGGTTGGTGGGGGTAATAATGGTGGTGGTGATGATCTGGT
Organism: Clitarchus hookeri; assembly: GCA_002778355.1. Lineage (NCBI taxonomy): Eukaryota > Metazoa > Arthropoda > Insecta > Phasmatodea > Phasmatidae > Clitarchus > Clitarchus hookeri. Next base: position 60,561 of record NQII01002113.1, on the reverse strand, counting down.
GATGGTTATGTGATGATGTGACTTATTATTATTGATGATAGTTGGAGGGAGATGAATGACTGTGACGGTGGATGATAATTGTGGTAAGAATTGATTATCGTGGTGATGGTAATGGAATTGCTTATTTGAGAAACCTCTCATCTGCATTTTTATGGCTAGAATGAGTTAGTGGTGGTTTTTTTAAATGTAAATAGAGCTACTGTTTCGTGCAGAAATACCTCATGTTCTGTCTATCTCTAATATAGGAGGAGTCCCACTTCCCTTTCCCTCTTTCGACCCTCATCGGCTCTCAACATTCCGAAGTTAAACATTACTCAAAACAGTTTCCCAAAAACCACACTTCAAATAAACTGATGCACTTTGTCATTGGCAACCAGGTCTTTCTGCGGTAACTCATATTTTATTCAGACTCAGAAATTCATTACAGCTCTATCAACAACTAGTCTCACCCGACAAGATGCTGAATGAAAACGTCCTAGGAGGACTCAGTACAAGCTATTCTGTTAGTATAACTTATTCTCGCATCTCATGGTGACAACGCCCTAAGCGTGATTAGTAAGTTGAGAAGTACGCATCATGTTAAAAAAAATTGTTTCGAGACAGCAATGAACTTAGAGTTATATTGACCCAGAAAATAATTAGCGAAATGCTGTCTGACTGGTAAGGTCACATGGTCGCTATATCAAGCATGACCAATATGGACATAATGGACAGTGAGTCGGTATGGGCGATATGATCGGCAGGTGTGACACTGTGCGAACGGTACCCTTTGCTTTTCACCAGTTAACATATCCCTTCATTTTACAGAATTTAGAGGCCTAATTCACCATTAGCTGCAAATAGGTCCGTGAAAACTGAGGGCGAACATTTTAATATTCGCCCCTCTTTCATCACCAAAAAATATATCAATCTTCTTGCAAAAAAGTGCAGCTGCAAAAAATGTAAGCCCTATTCGCCATGCACACACAGCTACGAAATCTGCTCTGTAAACCACCAAATGCAGTATTCCGGAAAAATTTGAAAACCTGGTTACAAAAAAATTGCCAAGACGAGACATGAAAAAAATTCATCGTACTCCCGGTTGAAGTTCTTGCCGTTCTGCCAATCAAATCCGAGGAGGCCAGACACGCTTACAATATGATTACCCCACACACTTACATGACAGATGCAAAGACGAGCACATAAGGTGTCAAAATAAATTCCAAACATGGGCCAAGGTTGCGCGGTGATTAGAGCGCTTGCCTCCCACCAAGACCAACAGAGTTCGATTCTTGGAGGTGTGACCTGATTTTTACATGTGGGAACGGTGAAGGATGTTGCCGGTGTTTGGTTGTTTCTCTAGAGTTACCCCTGTATCCCTACCTGCATTTCACAACCCATTTAACAATAATCGACACATATGATTTTAGCAGTTAGGTGTCACCAGAATGTATTTCATTTTGGCAATTCAATCGCATGCCGACACCTAAAATGCATTATAGTGGATAGAATGATCACCACGATATTTTCGTACCTTCAAAAAATTCTATCATATGAAAAGTAACCGAACGGCGAAAAAATATTTGCCCTGTCTTTTGTAAACATTNGTACCTTCAAAAAATTCTATCATATGAAAAGTAACCGAACGGCGAAAAAATATTTGCCCTGTCTTTTGTAAACATTTCATTCCGTTTAGTGAAATGACTGTATTAATAGAGAGTACTGAAGAGTTGTGGACCTCAGCACTGTGAATGGTGAGATCAAGTGTCGATTTAGCTGTCATTAATTGCTGAGGCTGAGAAAATACGTATAAAATACCGCAGAAAGACTTGGTGGCCCACGGAAAAGTTCGTCAATTTTTTATGGTATGGTTTTTGAGGTATGATTTTTAGGTGTTGTCTTCGAGGAATGTTTTACATCAAGATNGTACCTTCAAAAAATTCTATCATATGAAAAGTAACCGAACGGCGAAAAAATATTTGCCCTGTCTTTTGTAAACATTCAGCATTTTCGCATCATTCCGTTTAGTGAAATGACTGTATTAATAGAGAGTACTGAAGAGTTGTGGACCTCAGCACTGTGAATGGTGAGATCAAGTGTCGATTTAGCTGTCATTAATTGCTGAGGCTGAGAAAATACGTATAAAATACCGCAGGAAGACTTGGTGGCCCACGGAAAAGTGCGTCAATTTTTTATGGTATGGTTTTTGAGGTATGATTTTTAGGTGTTGTCTTCGAGGAATGTTTTACATCAAGATGTTCAGGGCCAATGGGGTGAAATCAGGGCAAGGAAAATGGGAATATTCCAAGGAAACCTGGCGATCAGCAGCAGCATAGCCTGGTACGATTCCCACATGCTAAAATCATCTGGTGCATATTCCTGGTATCGAACCTAGCTCACCTTTTCGAGGGAGGAAGGGGACACAAAGAGCAGAGGTATGAAGACTACCGTCCAGCGTACTGCCGGTAGGCGCAAAGGGGGAGGATTCTGCTTATGGGCTGGTGATGGGAGGCGAGTTCCGCGGTCCCGATGTATGCTTATGCGAGTTTCATTTCCCAAAACATAATTACGAGTGAGGAGAAACGATAATGCTTACATCGAGAAAATATTAGGTATCTTGTAGCCGAAAAAGGCGTGCATGAGATAGGGTTTTACAGCTTTCAACAACTTAAAGGCGAATAGTGGTAGGGAAGGCCCGTAAATAGCCTGTCCAGGAGAGAAATGGACCTTGTGCCAGAATGAGAGGGCAAGGGAAACAGCATTTCTCCGAAAAATACCGCTGGCCAGCATCAGAATCGTCCGGCACGATTTCCATGTTCGAAAATCTGGGGTCGAACCTGCTGGGAATCGAGATGAGATAGTTGAGAGATTTGGGTGGCACTTAATAACGAGGCCTTGAGAACCAATGAGGCTGAAAATTATGTGAGAGAATGGAGCAGCCTCGGAATGCAGGGGGGGGGAAACGGGATATCCACGAGAAAACACTCCAACCAGCGACATCATCCGACACGATTCCCACTTGCAAAAATCCGGAGTGACCCGGCTGGGGATTGAACTCGGTTCGCCTTGGTGGGAGGAGAGTAGGCTAACCGTTCAGCCACCGCGACCCCGCCGGGAATCGAATCTGGTGTGTCGTGTTAGGGGCGAAGCAGTGGTGTGAAGGTTGGTCTGGTCTTTAGGTTGCTGCCCTCCACACATATGTCAGCTGAGGGAAGGAATCTGTGGGTGTGTTCATGATGGAAGGTGAGCGCTCAAACTGCTGCATCACTGTGGCTACCGATTTTCTTCCACTACATCGCGGAAGACGTCACTGTTACAAAATGGGATTTGGAACTGTTTTTGCTAGAGTCCAGAACTGAATTGCCTAAATCTTCAAATTTATGCAGATTTCAGTGGGCCTTCTGACCTTAGTAATTTATATTGGGACCTAGGTAGTTTTTTTTGTACGCAGGTAAAAAACCTCATGTACGCCAAGATATATATATTTAGAATTTTTCCCCAAATCTGTTGTTTATGTGGTTACTTAATATATATGAGCATAATGTGGGGCCAATAGGGCGCAAGGGTGTAAGTGATCATCGAAATGCTTCCTCCGCATGATGGTGGTAGCCGACCATGTGTGCAGGAAGTTTGGTGCAAAAAATGAACACCAAAATTTGAGTATCTGGTTCCTCTTCACTCGCCCTTCAAAACTCATCTTGGGAGTGGTTTTGATTAATTGTATTACCTGAGCTGAAACATCGTCAATGTGCACATGTATATCTGAAGGTTCGGCCTTCATGATGGACTGGAGTTATTTTTATAACCGGTATTCCATATGTCGCGATGAATTAATGCCGCCATATATGTTGCCTACTGCGTATATTAAAAAATATTCGAGGACCGAGCATAATTTTTTTATATTTGATGCGAGCGCCAACACTCGTTGAGATGTTTTTCTGTTTGTAGTAGATGGAAAGTTTATATTCACTCGCAGTTTCGGATGCTTGAATTTTTTTTTGCAATAAGGATAAAATATTTTGGCAGTATGATTTTTTGTTGCTGTGCGATGTGTTTGCAACCCTTTTTGCATATGACTCTCTCCTGTATACATACTAGGCACTGGGGTTCGCGTTTCTGAACTCCCTACTCCAACCAGTGTCGCAGACACTGTGATTTCCATCTTGAGGAGGACAACAGAACACAATTTGATAGTAGTCACAGCTATTATTTCTTCACTCTCGGGTGTACTATTAAGTAAGGAGTGTGCGAGCTTAATTAGGATATCTGCCTCAGTGACATTTTTTTTGCTGATTGTGATGTATGTCTGTGGTACAAATGATGGACGTGGAGAGAAAATTCCTGCCTATAAACTGAAGGTAGGAACAAGGTACGTTTAATACATTAAATTATGGGCAGGAACTTTACCTAGTTGTATCTTTATTCACCTTGAAACATCATTGACAATTTCGAAACAAAACGAGTAAGACCCATCGGTCTCAGTGAATTACTAATATGCATTCGTAATTAAGTGGGAGGAGACGCGTATTATGTTCCACACCACTCCTTTAATCGATTTTAATGGAAGTGTATTACTTTCATTGATTCACTGTCTTTATCTAAAAGGGGGCTTGTAACTTATTTTCGAAAATGTGTGGTTCATGTCTTGCGCTAATTTCTCATATGTACAGTTCTTCACATATTATGATACTGTATAAACGAATGGCATTGCAACATAAATATGATGACGCATGAAAATGCTTGAATACAACGAGAATAAATAAATGAGTCATTCGATATATACATATTTCTCATATTATTGGCTTGGTCTTCAGACAAGTCGAATGTGAAACCATTGCTTGGTATGTGTTAATATATACATGGTACTCACGAAGTGAATTGTGATTGCGATAACGTTTTTCTGTGTAATTACATGTGCACGTATTTTTTGGGGAAACATTTTCATTGTGAATGATTTACATACAACAACTTTAGGGTTTTCAGGTTTAGAAAAAAGGTTTATTTAAAAAAATTTTATATATTATATTTTTTACTTGTTTATGGGGCTGTTTTGAAAGGTGAATATTTTACTGTTTTTACTGTACTTTCCGAGGATGACATGTTTGGTGGATTTATTTATATTTGTATGTAATTTCAATTCGTGTGCATTTCGCGGTTTTTGCCTTCCCCTATTTTTGTTTGAATGGGTGTCCTTTCGATAAGTATGTATGTAATTATATTTTAGCTCATATTTATTCTTGAGGATGATGTATATTTATTGTTTATATTCTTATAAAAACGTTGTTTGCTGCGATATTTCTAATCTCGCTGGCCGATCCAGAAGGTTCTCTGAACCATTAGTCACTCTGAGAGAGGCGGTGGCAGTGACCAGAACATTCTTGCAATGATAATCCTAGAAATTAAATCCTTTCAATGGCAGATGGCAGTACGAATCCCGAGAGGCTTATCACAGCAGCGGTTTTCCTTTGCAAATATCTCCCCACTTCTAGGGTTACTATTCTGGTCTTGACATACTTCTTCACACGCTCGAGCAGGACGGAGCAAGAGAAGCTATGCAAACCAGAAACGTGTAACGCTACCATAATGAAATTATTTATTCTATAAACAAGAGAAAATACTGCAAATATTTAAATAAATTATCAGAATGTTTACCTTGCCTACGTCACATTCAAATATCTTCCACCAAAGCAAATTGCCAAATTTTCCATGAGGTCAGAAAAAGCTACTGTGGGTTTATGGCATTTTTTAAAGGGAAATAAATACAATAAATGATTTAATGTTTCCAGTGCTTTACGTTGAATTCCTATTGAAAGTAAATGGCAATGTGTGGGTTTACAGGCAAGTTATTTTATTTACTACATCGTGTTTAAAGCAATATTTTCCTTATTGTGCTTTAAAAGTTAATATGGATAATTGCTCCAATTCATTTTTCTCAGTGAACCCAATCCATTTTTAAGCAAAAAAAAGTGTCTTATAAATTTATTGAAATTCTGACATATTTTATACACTTATACTTCTTGTTGTTGCTGCCCTCCTCATTAATAGGAACAACCAATTTCGAAAGAATATTAAAATAATACTATCGTGTGAAAGTAATTTTTCTATGTGAAAAAGTCATTTGTATCGAAATAATTGTGCAATTTACATGTTCGTTCAGCACAGCTAAATTCAATGGCCATTAAAAAAATTAAACTACCTTTGTAGCTTGGGCTGTTAAAATAATTACATTAATTGCCTACAATTCCAACAGTTTTGTTTAGACTAAAATAAAATTCTTTCTGTGTCTCTGTATATTTCGAAAGTCGCCTGTTAAAACAAAAAAGTGAGAGAGAAAGGGAGAAGTAAACAGGAAATTTCCTCCGATTGGAAATACTGGAATACGATTCCGGAGGCAGGAAACGGTAATAAATATCCTTGGAAAGTCTTTTTTCGTTTTGCCGTATCTCGTTCGCTCTCCATTTGTGCACGCCCTTTCATTTATTTATCCCCTCTACTACCTGTACGGACCAAATAGGTTGCATTCGCGTTTTAAAATAACAAAAATAATTTGCGATAACTGTATTTTTAAGTTTATCATTGCTCTTTAAACCCCTCGTAATCACTCTATCGTGTGGCAGGATTACATTTTAAATACCAACCGTCAATGAAATGCACCACAAAATAAGGTCAGGTTAAATATTTACCTTACGTTACAGCTGAATTCGGTATCGTACCTCTACAAAGGAAGTGGTGCGCATTCAAAAACACTTTTAGTGCATATACATGATACACGCCACAAATTTGGGCTTTTAATACGGGCTAAATGTATGTCAGATAGTCACAATCACAACATGGAAGTATTGGTTATCCATTACAATCTCATAATGGGGAATCAAAGGAATCAAAGTGTTTTAATTCTGGGAAAGAAGTGGATATATAGATCAACGTAACAACTATAAAGTTTCCAAGTCGAAGTGAAACTGAACTGAATTTCTGTCGNAAGAAGTGGATATATAGATCAACGTAACAACTATAAAGTTTCCAAGTCGAAGTGAAACTGAACTGAATTTCTGTCGCCTTTCGAAGTTAGAAGATGGAAGGATAACACAACACCAAGTTTCTAGTGGCTCTTTGCAGGTAGGCCCGCTTAATTCTATATTATAATTAGATATTTCCTTTGTGAAATAAATGAACTCAACGTGTCTTGAAAACACAAGGAAAATAATGCACACCGAATTAATCCCCATCTCCTCTGGCATTTGAACTTGAGATCTTTGCTTCATCATTCAGGCGTCTTGAAAACTGGAACAGTTGGAAGCTCACTCCTTCCATAATTAACTACTTACGTTGTAGACTATCTCTTTGATGGAGCGAGGATAATATAATAGTAATGCGTTCCATATAACCAAAGAAGTGCTGGTTATTCTGGTCCAAGAACTTTAAGCACAGCCTTAATTCGCCACTAATTCATGTATTCAACAATGTCTAGGATTGCTGCGTGTGTTGAGAACGGAAAAATATTGTTTGACGTTTTATATAACTGAGCTTAGCCACAGTCAGAAAAATAAATATTTATCGTGTAACCATACCAACATACTTCAATAAATAATGGTTATAGATAGGTATCTCCGAGTTTCTTTTATACCGAACCTTGTCTGCACTGTATTTTTTTGTTCTTCCAGGTGCGCGTCAGATAAAACGTGAAAGTTTCGGTTTTATGTGACATTGTTATGTCGGAAATACCAATGACAACAAAATCTTCTGATTTTGTAGGTTCCGAACCACTTGATTACTGGCATGATGCGGTGAATACTTGAATGTCGTTGGGGATTGAGCACGAGTAGTACACACACATATCTTCATGAAAGATCTACACGAGTACCACCTAAAGTAACANTCGTTGGGGATTGAGCACGAGTAGTACACACACATATCTTCATGAAAGATCTACACGAGTACCACCTAAAGTAACAATAAACCTAGATTTTGTTACTAAGTATATTTTATTTCTAGTTATAATTTCAAAAAAATTAAAATGAACTAAAATAAAATTTTTCTTACAATTGTTTAAAATATAACGAATACAAATACAATTCTGCACGAAAATATTTTAACTATATCTAATGTACACACGACAATAAAAATTTAAACATATATTTGGTTTATAGTAAACAAACTACAATCGTAAACGCGCATCCACACAGCGGTCAGTGAACCGTATCCGAGCGAGCGAACTGGGCACCTAATAAACTTCATGTTATCTTGCTGTTGTCTACTTTATGAATAAAGGAGACAACCGTGTTGTGAAGAGGCAGGCAGCCTTGATAGTCACGAACTGTTGATTTTTAGGTTTTGGTAATNTCGTTGGGGATTGAGCACGAGTAGTACACACACATATCTTCATGAAAGATCTACACGAGTACCACCTAAAGTAACATATAAACCTAGATTTTGTTACTAAGTATATTTTATTTCTTGTTATAATTTCAAAAAAATTAAAATGAACTAAAATAAAATTTTTCTTACAATTGTTTAATACATAACGAATACAAATACAATTCTGCACGAAAATATTTTAACTATATCTAATGTACACACGACAATAAAAATTTTAACATATATTTGGTTTATAGTAAACAAACTACAATCGTAAACGCGNTTAACATATATTTGGTTTATAGTAAACAAACTACAATCGTAAACGCGCATCCACACAGCGGTCAGTGAACCGTATCCGAGCGAGCGAACTGGGCACCTAATAAACTTCATGTTATCTTGCTGTTGTCTACTTTATGAAGAAAGGAGACAACCGTGTTGTGAAGAGGCAGGCAGCCTTGATAGTCACGAACTGTTGATTTTTAGGTTTTGGTAATNGAAAGGAGACAACCGTGTTGTGAAGAGGCAGGCAGCCTTGATAGTCACGAACTGTTGATTTTTAGGTTTTGGTAATTGATTTCCGGTCTCCAGAGCTATTGGAAATTCTGGCTGCATGGCAATCAAAATAAAGTCTAAGCAGATTCTCGACAGGAGTTAATAGTAAAGGAGATAGTTGTGGTTGCAAAGGACATGTAATAATCCGGCACTTTGTTTATGGTATGATAGTTTTGTCATATTACAAGGTTTGCAACTGTAAAATAGAAAACGATAGCAAATAAATGTCGTAAGGTGTAATTATATGAGAACTAACAAAAAAAGTGTATCTTCAGAATTCTAGTAAATCAGAAATAACAATATAAATCACAGCGCCTCATGGTTGTGGAGGCCTACAAAATTAAAACACAATTGAGTTTGTTACGTGTGACCATATTGAGTGGAGTGGAGAGATTTGGGCGCCTCTTGAGAGCCGATGAGGGTGAAGCGTGGTGAATATGGATCAGCGCCGGAATGCAACGGTTGGGGAAATGGGAGATCCCCGATAAAAAAAAACCCGCCCACAAGCGGAATCGTCCAGCACGATTCGCACATGCGAAAATCCGGGAGCGAGTCCACCGGAAATCGAGCCCGGTTCGCCGATGTGGAAGGCGAGCAGTCTAACCACTACACCACCGCGGCTCCAAAATACCTTGGATCTACTAGTTGCAATCAATTTACAGAAATATCGAGGTAAGGAAACTGCCATCATGACGTATTATTGGTCGTTTGCTTTCTTGTTATATTAAATACGGAAACAATTAATTTTGTTAGATTGTAGTGTGCTATTAAACCATTTTTTATCCGAAAAGGTTTTTTTTTTATTTTTTCAAATTTTTTTTTTTATAATATTTTTTTTTTTTAGCTTAGTAGTATTCAACCACTATGATACTCGTAAGTTTAAGAAGTGGGTTGGAAGTTTACGCAATTTTTAGGCAGCAATAATTTTTGTACTAGAAACCAAAATATCCCATAAAAGGTTCAAAAACGCATGTATTTTAATCTAAATGTACTTTTAAGCCAAAAGGTTTTGATTGTGTTGATGTGATGTGTAGCTGTTATGAATTTCAAAAATTAGATTTGGGAGATTTATTCCATCTGTTTTCTCTCTTAGTTAGATATGTCATCATACCGGTGACGCACTTTCNAAATTAGATTTGGGAGATTTATTCCATCTGTTTTCTCTCTTAGTTAGATATGTCATCATACCGGTGACGCACTTTCTGTAACAGGCTTCGCTTTCGTCGTGTATTTTTCCTGTAGAGACTATTAAATGTTTTCTTATAAGTGTCTTTTTGGTNTGTAACAGGCTTCGCTTTCGTCGTGTATTTTTCCTGTAGAGACTATTAAATGTTTTCTTATAAGTGTCTTTTTGGTACGTAAGTTATTTTATCATTGATTTTTTTTTCGCTGCACTACATTTTGGTCATTAAAATATACGTTACTGTATAAATTAAGTTATTTTCGTTGTTATCATATCCTTTCTGACTCCAAATACTGGCATGCCTAGAAAATTAAAAATACAAATGTACAAGTGAGGAGCGTGGTGAACGCTATGAAATTTTAAGAGTTTCCTTAGAGTAAATTAATTTTTCCTCTTACTGTAATCATTCCGCAGCTACTTCATTTTTATTTATTCTTGCTACATTCTGTTCTGATGGGCAGAATTTGAGTCGGTGGCCTGCTTGAACATAGAAGTGCAATGAGGACAGCTGGCAGAAAATTTTACAGGGACGCTCTTCACTAAGATTGCTGGTTTAAACAGAAAGAATCCCCAACCGCTGAACTGTGTGTCAGAGCGTCGATTCTCTTTGACGCTTGTATTTAGCATACGTTCAATCACCTCGACCCTATTCGGAGACCCAGTGTACACGATTGTGTACGTTTCGCACGTGTAAGTAATTGTTCGTATGTACTTCACACTACGTAGTTCAAAGACCAGTGACCTTAAGTGCGGGTAAATGATTCGCAAACCAGCTCACTGGTCTAGATTATATTTGGTTCTATTAATGTCGAACATATAGTCTACATCTCGTTAGGTTTGACAACGAAACAGGTGTTGTGTCGACGCAAATACAGCACGTATCAAAACATTTTTTTTGTTCGCAACACCAGAAGTTCTACATTAAAGTGAGCCTGAAAGGGTAAACGCGGTTAGCCGCTTGTAGCGGANTTTTTGTTCGCAACACCAGAAGTTCTACATTAAAGTGAGCCTGAAAGGGTAAACGCGGTTAGCCGCTTGTAGCGGAGTTGGTGTAATTCACGTTTCCTTAGTTCTGTGAGCTGCGCCTCACTGGCTAGTTTCTCGTTCAATTGCAAGGCTCTCGCTGTGCGAGGCTATCTTCACTGGCCTATCAAGAAATAACGANACTGGCTAGTTTCTCGTTCAATTGCAAGGCTCTCGCTGTGCGAGGCTATCTTCACTGGCCTATCAAGAAATAACGATGTTCTTTTGTTCAGTGTAGGGAATCAGTCGTAGAGCGCTGTATATGGAGAGTGTGGTCATTTAGCAAGTCACGGCCATCTTGTACCCACCAGACTCGCGGAGCGCACCGCTAGCAGTGAAAGAGCGAACGCAACTCGTCACTCAACTCGCTCGTTCTCAAACGTTATTTTAAAAAACATTTTAAATATTTCTCCACTAGTCCTACACATCGTGGGGATTCCTTTGGAATTATCATATTTGACCCACGCGTTACGGTTGACCTGTAAAAATATAAATATCTCATAACTAATTTTTTCCGAAAATACTCCTGGAACATTGAAAGTTAAAAACACCGTAAAATCGCGAGTTTCGCGGAAAATTCTATATTTATACTACCAAAGACTAAATAAAATATTAAAATGATATCTTCTGCTAACAAATATTATGTAAGTTCAATAGTATCTACGAGGCGGGGGGAAATGTTTTACATGTCGCGCCGGTTTATGATTACGCTTCCCCCCTACACAAAAAATGTATTTCTTACTGACGTACTACATACCTAATTCAGCTAGCCTCTGAAAAAGTTACGAAAATTATATTACCTTGTCAAATCAATGATTCTATAACTATTAAAAATAAATAATAATATACTTACCAATTTAAATGTTTTAACAATCCAACAACAGTTGTATTTGTAACAAAATCCAGTTCACTATTTTAAGTATTTTTTCTGAATCTGTGTATATGCATTAGGCCTGGATGAAATGCAAAGCTGTCAATTTGCGACGAACAAGACCACTATAAACTGCTACAGTGATTATGCAATCCATGTTTTTTGTAACCTGAAGTGATGTAAAAATAAATCAGCGAAGGGTTAAATACAGAGAAATAATGTGAGCTCTCAGATGAACTATCAAACATATGCTCTAATCCCCCAGACTTCCGTTAAAAAAATACCAAGTTATTTTATGTTTTTTTTTTNATGAACTATCAAACATATGCTCTAATCCCCCAGACTTCCGTTAAAAAAATACCAAGTTATTTTATGTTTTTTTTTTCGAGTACTTAAATAAACATGCTTTCTTTGGCTATTGCAACGTACGAGCCGCTAAGATATTATGCTNTTTTTTTTTTTCGAGTACTTAAATAAACATGCTTTCTTTGGCTATTGCAACGTACGAGCCGCTAAGATATTATGCTGATATGCAAAACACATTTTTGATAAAGAAATGATATATGCGTCGCTTAAAGTTAAAATCAAAAAAGCTCATGCACATTGATATACAATATGCACTAGTCAATTAAAAAAAGTTAATTTCTTATTCTGATACTTTACTCAATAAAGAGCAGCACTCTTACTATACTTTTCTTCGAACTTTTTGTAGCAAAATTGCTTTTCTTTCGCCATTTCTTTCATCTGGAGGTAGCCGGTGAAATAGTACACATTTTACAGTTCGGGTATTATATCCAATTAGCACAACAACTCGGCATAGTTATCAATTTCGAAGCGCAAGACATGTTTTTTCCCATTGCAACTACATTAAACTGGGTGACTCAGTTGCGGACAATATGGCGTTGCGCTACGTCTCAGTCAATCACCGCGCGCTATTGGTGGCATCCGCTCGGCCAGTCAATGGCCATACTCTCCTATATGCAGAGCTCTGAGCGCTACATTACGGAGGAAACTGTAACTAAACAGACACGTATGTTGATTGCCCGGCAATCATTTTTTTTCACCATCGCTTCAGTTAGTGTGTCGTAAGAAGTTTATTGTTTACATTAATTCTATGTACGAAAACAAGAAATTATAATAACAAAGTAAGGAAATACGCTATATTATCTACTGTCGTGTATTGTTTTCAGTTTGAATTGAAATTAATATTATTTCACTGAAAGGATATTTTTGCCCGTACACTTCCAAACAAAATCAAAATGCGTTTTTATAATGCTGTGTTCTAGTTGGTACGTTTTTGTTAACAAAATAGTGTCGTGCCTTATTATATATTTTTTTGTAATTGGCATTTTGCGTTGTGACAACTACGAAGCTTACAAATTACAATATGCAAATCCCCAAATCGCCGCTGTTTTAGTTTTGCAACTTAAAATATTGAGTAATCATAAAACCGGAATCATTGCAATTAGAAAGCGAATGACCATCTCGCTTAAAATAATTATGTAGTAAATAAACTAATTTTCTAAAATTTTCATGAAATTTAAAATTTTTATTTTAATATTATTGGTTAGTAAAATTACACATATTTTACTTTATTTTGATTGTGTTACGTGTCAAGAAGTGCTTTAGTGGTTTTATGTTTTAGAAGTCACTTTTTTTGTTTTTGAATGATTAATTCACATTGCCCTTTCGTGCTATACAATAAATAGCAGTCATGGTGTTATAATAATTAAAACTTTAAAAATGAAAATAGCAATTACAAAAGTTAAAACGAAACTAATTGGAGCACAGCCTATGTTTCTGTGTAAAAGACAAATAAAAATGAAATTTACTATCTGGCGTGTTTCGACAAAAAACATGCAGGACGTAACACTGGTATATTACTTAATGTTACGTCCATACAACACAAATTTTTTTGTATACATAGCTTAGTTTTTCTACTCGTATACATAATCTTGAATTATTTTGGCAAATCCCAAAGAAATAATAAAGCATTTTTTGCTAAATCGTCCGTAATTTTCTTTATGCAGAAAATTTCTGCTAATACGCTTCCAATTGCCAACGCGTTTTTTATTAAACCAAATTGTATTTTGTATTAAAATTACAGTTTCAAACTGTTGGTGTTATTTTAAGCACTATTAATTCCAATATAAAATTATTTTAAAAAATGTTTTGCTCCACGAAGAGGTGAACTGAGATATTTTTGTTAGCATTCCTACATCTTAACCTTACGACCTCTTTCACATCTAACAAAACATCAAAATATTTCTTATACTGTGTCAACGCTATGTTTTATTTCAACACTTGTTTGTCTAGATCAGGAGAGTATTGTTTGAACCATAGCGTCTTGGATTGATAACAAAGATAAGGAAATATAATAGTACCTTATTTAAATATTACAATCCAAAGATGAATGGGACACTGGACGGTTGTTACCTGTTACAGTTACAGTATATCCTGACCTACATAACAGGGCGTACTCCGAGTTCAACTGCACACGCCAGGGACCCCACTAAGCAGCTTGTCGCAGCCCCGAGAGAACACAATATGTTAGCGGTTCGCTAATACTCTTCCTTGCCATTTAAGATTAATAAAACCGCTACATTAAGCTGGAAGTGCGATAAAGGCCGACTTAACGCCCATTAAGACATGTTCTGCGCGAATGTGAATTGACCGCCAGGATACGATTGCGCGAAGCCCAGAGACAATATAGGCCAACAAAACACCTTAAACAGGGTCATATCTCTAACCAACACCGGCAGAGCAAGACAGGCCAAGTAGTCGCCGAGAAGTTTACCGTGCCGATCTCCGTAGCCTTACGTCTAAACCAGCCTCAGTCTTCGAACTAAGGTGGGACAGTCTTTGTTCAATATTAGTGAATGTTAATAACAATAAAATTAAATTAAAGGCTCCTTCCCCCTTCCCCAACAACTAAATGATACTGACTGTAACAGTAGTCTGATATGCAGTGGCGAAACAACATCGTCAACTTAGGAGGGGGCGTGCCTTTAGGTGGCCTTCTGATGTTAGTTTGTCTTTTCTTTTAAATTATATATATTGGCTCAATCAAAAACATTAATTAAATTCTACATTTAAGAGAGAGAAAAGTTTATAAGACAGAAGCGAAGGCGCATGTAAGTATCAGAAATACATTATAACATTAGAGATTGTAACGCCATCTCGGTGAACAAAAAGAGTGTGGGTACCAATTTACTCTCATTTTGGCATATTTTATTAAATTTAGAGAAGGTTAATGTATACCCTGCCCCCCTAGATGTTAAGTCACTGCAGATAGGTTATTATAGTGTTTTGCTAACACTTATGTTTATTCATATCCCCTTGAAATTCTTGAGACATCGTACACTAGCTTCAATCTACATTAAATTAGAGAATGGCTGATTATGACGATAATTTCTAAACTATCAAACCTTAAGAATTCACTGTTCCTATTTCCCAGATTGATAGGTGTACGCTTCCGGTAAATTAGCTATCTCTGATTGCCGCTAGCGTATTTCCGTTTGATCCGTTCCGTTTTCGCTTAACTAAGGCAGCATGGGACGTTCTTTATTTCCTTCGGATGTGCTCTTGCTGTTCGATAGGTAGGCTTAATTGGCGGGGAAGCTGAATGTCAGAGTTCGGAGAACTGCTTTTGCGTTCGATTAGAATGGGAACAAACAATCCTCTTGAGTGGAACTACCCTCACTGCTGTCACTCGTGATTTAACACGTGACATCAAAAACGAATGGCCGAGTTCCTAACTGCATGAAAAAACACTCTCAGCTAGCACTCGGTGATATAGTAGGGGGAAATAAAGTGTAATATAAATGAACTAGTGAAACAGAATTGAACTGTATTTTGAATCGAGAAGTTTGGCGTCACGGCGATGCGATGGGGTGCACGCGCGCTCTCAATTTGATTAAAATCGCCACACATTTACCCGCTGTTTCATAGAGCATACACAGCCGCAGTTAAGCCCACGCCCAGGAGACACTTCTGTTTCGCTCTACGCAAAAATCTAATTAAAACTTCACACACACTTGTAAACTATTAAGTATTTTCCGTAATTTCGGCAAGGGTAAGACGTTGCTTACTGAGTAGTATGTATACACGCAAACACACACACACACACACACACGCCCACACACATGTTTACAATCTAATGCCGGAATTACGACAACTTCACATTTCACGTAACAAGATAGAAGTAACATGTTAAACTCGGCTATACTTTCACTAGTGTTTCAGTAAGACATAACATGATCGTCTCACGTAACGTAAAACGTACGTTCACGTAAAGAAAAGATTTTGTAATAACTATTGCGTGACTCCGTACAACACTACCTTGCGGGCCAATCACAACAAGATTAGAAGTTATGTTATCTTTGCTTTTCTTGATTTGGTTTTTATTACCGCATTGTTGCCTGCTCTCATATTTAAACATGGCATGTAACTAAACGCTCACATAGGAGTACTTGTATTTAAAAAAAGGACAAAAATATTTTATGGTTTTTTTTAAAGATAACACATTAAAAATGCCGGATCTGGTGAAAATGGAATGTATTGAATCAAAATACTAGTCCTCTTCTTCCTCCGTGTCGTTATGATTATCGCGCACAGCCGGAGCACTTGAGATCAGCAGGTTCATGGCCTCTCTTGAGAAAGGCTTACTTCTTTATGTTGCCTACGCTTGTTACAATTCAAGAATGGGTCTGAAATTATTAAAAGTCGGTTGATGACGTCTTTACTGCTCTGTTCTCTTGAGAACGTTCTCGCGAAATTTAGTCGGTATGACCGTAAGTGTTTGTTTCGTAGGCAATTTTGTGGGACATGCGAGCCATTTTTCATTTTTTGAAAAAAAAAAAAACTATTTTCTTTGTATTGAGCAACAACCCATTTCTTCTTAAAATCACTTCTAAAATTCTTTAAGGGATGAATTAAAACTTTTTTTTTATCATTATCTAGGCACTTGGTAATTTTTTTAAGGTATTCGCCATATTCCAAAAACGCCATGTTTTCGTCGATTTTTGACCTTTGACATTGTCGCAGTATGTCATATAATTCTTTTTTTTTTTTTTTTGAAATTTCATGACCNATAATTCTTTTTTTGTCAATTCCATGACCACCTCTAAAGAATCTGAAAGAAAAGCGACGAAATGTTAAGATTTAAAAATATTGATTTATTTACTCAATGTTTTTAATGTAATGTTATTCAAAAAAACGTAGGAATGCGGACCGGTTTTTAATAGAATTATTTTGTGGATAGTCTTAGCTTCACACATATATAACAACCATTGCCCGACAACCTCCGATACACAAACAAAAACAATATTGAATATTTTTATTAAGTTAAATCTGAAACATTGTTAGGCATTACATTCTTAGGGCAGCATTTGTTTTATTTTTATAGCTAACTAATTAAATAATGATTAAAAATAAGGTACATACCCTCTTCTTCCATTTACAAAAAAACTTTGTTCCAAACAACACCAAAAACTAATACAATTCACTGCAGAGTGAAACGCCGAGAGCTAATAACATACAGTTCACGTAACGACACGTTCAGACTGTCAGTGACGCAAATGAGCGGAGCGCGGGAACATTTTATGGCTGTTTTCTAGTGTGCCAACCACTTAGCCCTAAAAAATTTCCATTGCAGAGGAGTTGTGACGATCTTTATGATTGTCCACTTTTTTATACCATTACTCGTATGTGCGCCTATAACGTAGCTTTCCTCCGGGATGGAGTACCAAATAATAAAATAAGTTAGGCTAGGTTCATGCTTTTTGTTGATTAGAAAATTTTGAAATAGTTTTTTACAATGCCAGAACTTATAAATTTTGTTGCTTAAAAGGGTAAAAATGGCAGCATTAAGTGACGAACGTTAACAATTAAGTCTGCAAGTTTTATAACGTTATGGATTACAGTTAAATTTTCTCGAGTAGATTAATTTATATCCCCAACTATTTATTCGCACATTACACGCAGAACACGTGTGCATATTCCAAGAACATTTCATTTTGGAGGTCACAGCCATTACCTAGTGGTTTTCCGAGTTTAAATAAATCACGAACGTCAAACTTTTGAAAACTGTTCTTGGCCACATACAATTTATAACACAATTACATCTGTATATAACTTCAAATTTCAAGGATTTTCATCTGAAAAGTAATAACAGTTTCTCACGGCACTTTTTTCAACGCAATAATTGTTTGTACTATGTGACGCATTATAATATGGCACGCAAAAAAGACCACGTCTTACGTACACGTCAAAGATAATGCTATCAGTGTTGTGTATGTCTGGAAGTAACCGTAATTCCGCCCTAAAGCATAATCCTTGCGATATATCAGTAAATCACATCTCATTCAAAATTAATTTCATTATAACATATTATAGTCTGGCACGGAGATACAGTTACTCAAAGTGCTGTAATTCACTGTACTTTAGCGTAAACTAAGTCTAGATTAGTGATCTCTTTCGCTGCTTAGTTGACTTCATGTAAGCTGGAAGATAGCAAATGAAATTCGAGGGGAAATGTGGCTACTGGAACAGGATCCTGGAGCCCGAGACCCGGAGTCCGCCATCTTGGATAACATAATTCCTTGTTCACCATCTTAGTCACTTTCGTTTCACGTCCTTCCTACTCCATCGTCCAATTTCCGCCATCTTTAATTTATGTTATAATTTGTTTAGTGCGGTCTAATTACTCATTCTGTCGACTGGGCTCCACTTCCTTGACTTGCCACCTTTCTAAGATTCAGAACATATTTCATCTTGTGTAGGATTCATGTATGACTGGTAATATTTTTGCACTTGTGAAGAACTTTCGCATTGCGCAGGAAAAATTATTTTTATGACTCATGAAGGACATAGAAAATATATTTAATGTATTCCCATGTTCCTTTAGTCCTATCATTGATGCCTTATTCCACATCGGTATACACAATATTATTAAACATATTCTACTAAGATACAGTCGTCTCAACCTACCACAGTTCAAATAAAATAATTCCTACCCTTACATAATTTAACAAAAAAAAACAACATGATACAGCAAAACATGCCACTTGTTATACAAACAGCAGACAATTACAATAAATATCATAATACCCACTACTCACTATAACACAGGAATAACAAGCAACAACACAGCCCTTACCGACAGTACAGAACACTACAGCACAAACATACTTGCCACCCATACTCTCCACCGTACTAACATTTTCGGCTGACACCATACTAAAAATTTCAGCACAAACGTATCGTCCGCCATTTGATAACCACGCTGTTATTTTCAACAATCGGCACAGTAACGATACAGGCTGATTCCAGACATTCCTACTACTCATAATACCACCAAACATACTAACCAGGCATAAAATCCACCCTGCGACAATATAGTCCAGGCCAGCATGGCCGAATAAACAAACCTGTCACCCAGACTGACAGGCACCAGACAAATGCAACCAGCAAACCATCCACTTTTAAAATAATGTATCATACTAAGAAACTATTTAATCCACTTTAAACGAAGAAAATCTCAGTGGTACTAATCAACCATAACATAAATTATACCTTAAGCATACCAAGCAACTATACAATCCAGACTAGCGTGTAACATTTCTGCTGCCTCATACCATCCGACATACCGAAATTAATTACTGAAACTTGAAAAATATGTTATTATGCTGTGACGCTATTCCCCACCTGTGGGTCCTAGGGTCCCCAGTTAATATTAGATGGCACAGAATATAAGGTGCCTTGGAGGATGAGGGTATATCAATAAGGTAGTCTTTCGGTGTTTCCCTTCACTGGTTGATTATATTGTCTCGAGTTTAAATATACAGAAACACTTCCGAGGTGTGGTACTCTATTTAAATAACTCGGATTAACTGTGGGCGATGTCATGGTGGAGGAAGGGGGGGCTTCTTTGGGCGAAGACTTGATACTTAGCTTTGCTTGTAGTGCTTAGTATGTGTCGGCTGGATGAGGTCCGGCGATGTGGACTGGCTTGGAAATGTCCGCATTTGGTGCTGTCTCCCCTCGACTGCCACTCGGGGTTCGCTCCTTGACGCTCTCCTCTCGTTCCGATGTCCTCTCATAATTCCCGATGCAACTGACTCTCTCGGCATGGTGATAAAAATTGAGGCCCTCTTCTCTCGTAAATTTAGCTTATATCATCTCTTGACTCCCTCCCTAAGTTCCTACAAGTGTCTCCCTTGTTGGGGGAGGGAGGTGGGAGAAGGGTGCAATACAAAGAACACCTCATACACATGCCATGGTTCTTGTTGGTGGAAGGAGGGGTGACCTGCACCTTAAAACTTACTGTGTCAGCTCTCCTTCCACTGTGTGTGTCCCATTTGCCTAAGGGGGGGAGGAGAGCTCGTTGCACCACTGCCAAGCTTGTCAGCCGTTTTCTCTGGCGTGAACTTTTGCTAGGGGGGTGGTGGGGAAGAAGGCCCGTGCTGCAGCGACACATACAACTGATTATCCNACGCGGTGTATCTCGTGGCGCAACAGCTGAGACCTCCCTCCACTTCGACTCTTCTCCTTCCTCTTGACCCCTCCCTTTAGTTAACCAAGGATGCGCGCCCTGCAGTTCATTCCTAGCTAGACTCCTGTCTGCAAGAATGGTCTAAGTAACACTCTGGCTCTACTTATGCATTTTGCAATAGGCTGATTACTTTACTATTTACATATTATGTTTCAAATACATCGCAGGCCGATTTACTTTTTGAACTAGCTANACGCGGTGTATCTCGTGGCGCAACAGCTGAGACCTCCCTCCACTTCGACTCTTCTCCTTCCTCTTGACCCCTCCCTACAGTTAACCAAGGATGCGCGCCCTGCAGTTCATTCCTAGCTAGACTCCTGTCTGCAAGAATGGTCTAAGTAACACTCTGGCTCTACTTATGCATTTTGCTATAGGCTGATTACTTTACTATTTACATATTATGTTTCAAATACATCGCAGGCCGATTTACTTTTTGAACTAGCTANAATAGGCTGATTACTTTACTATTTACATATTATGTTTCAAATACATCGCAGGCCGATTTACTTTTTGAACTAGCTAAACAAACATAAACCTGGTACCACCTACCTCGAACTCTGTACAGTAATAACCCACTTTCTTACAGGGTTACAAACATTTTTACATTGTTACACAATTATACAACATACCCTAAATTGATCTCTCCAGATCATTTAAGTGTTCTTCTGTGCTTCTGTCTCCTTGTAAGGCGGATACTTTCTTGATATATGAAAACAAGTAAGACGGCAGATGGCTGGTTATTTTAGCACAGTTGACTGACAACATTTACGTTTTAGTGACATGGTTCATTTTTACGGTAAGGATGACTTCACAGGTCGTTAAAGGAAAACAATGCTTAACTCCTAAGCTGGAACCTCTGTCCTTGTTCCTGCGTTTAAACTAATACCTGGCACTCTGCTGTTTTTACAAATGGTCTGATGTAAAACGGAAGCAACACACACTTAATCTATCGCTAACTTACACTTGGTATTGTTTTACCGTTACGACGGCTCAAAGGCCATGGGAAGAAACATACTTTTATCTGACTATCTCTGCCGCCTTTTCCTTTTGCACGCGGTCTTGGAAAACAAACGTATTTTATACCCTGGGAATATACACATTATATTCTTACCTTATACAGTTAGTAAACTCAGATATAGGAATCTGGCCATTTTTCGGCTCTGGTATGTCCTGACCTTATTACTCGCCGCACATATGCTCGGGCTTCTAACACATTCTAACTTGGCTACACAGGTAAAAAAAATAAAAACACTTAGTCACACTTCAATTCCAGGTTTAGGTAGTGCACGCCACACTACCTTTCTCTCAAAGCAGGTGACATGAGTAAACTGGCCTACCTCATGTCACACAGAGTCTGTTATTGGGGTGGTCAGCTCGGTTCATGCGTTCTGTACTGGAGACGGTTCTGATAGAAACTGGGTTCTTCTCGTCCTCTGCAGATGCGCCAAGGTTGTACTCACCTGGCTTCGACCCCCGTCGGACTAGGGGTCGTGTTTCCCGCACTGGATCCCTGGCAGCATGTGGGTATGATGTCTGTGCTGCAATTGTCTCGTAGAGTGGACTAAAGCCCTCTCCAGGCTGCTGCTGGACCTTATACTCGGGTCGNATGTCTGTGCTGCAATTGTCTCGTAGAGTGGACTAAAGCCCTCTCCAGGCTGCTGCTGGACCTTATACTCGGGTCGACTGCTGTCACCCGGTACATCCTCACCTCTCGGATTTTTTCTCGGGCCGTTGGTTGCATCTTACACCCTCTATTATCTGCTATTTCACTCGCAGTTTCCATTTCTTCATTGTTTACTCCTTCTATCACTTCCTTGTTTACATCCTAGCCCCTTTGCTTTCTCGCCCCCTCCCCCTTTTCGGCTGTCCTCCCCCTTTTACCCACTCGCCTGTTCCCCTTAGCTGNCCCCTTTGCTTTCTCGCCCCCTCCCCCTTTTCGGCTGTCCTCCCCCTTTTACCCACTCGCCTGTTCCCCTTAGCTGACACGTCCGCTTTCGCCCACTTCATCTTGTTCATGCGTACCTTCTCCTTTACTTGCCCATCCGCTTTCTCTCGCTTCGTCTTCTTTGCTCGCATGTCCACTTCCTCTCGATTCGTCTGGCGCCTGCGTATTTTTAGCCCAGTAAGCTGCTGTTGGCTCGGGCTCCGCTATCGGCAGGTGCAGTGGCCCATGCGCCCTTGAGACCCTCGCATAGGGGCAATGGTCGGCGTATCGTTTTGACCCTCTCTTCCCGTGACCTTGTCCTTCATCTGGCGACCTAGTGACCAGCTGTGGGTTTCCTCAGAACTGTCGCTTGTAATTACTGTGGGACCATGTGTGTGGGGTTCAGTGACAGTGTGTATCTGGTTCCATGGCACCTTCCACATATTGCCCCTCTCATCCTTTACCCAACACACATTTCCCTTTCTCTCGACTACTATATACACCACTTTTGCACAAATCCTGCACAGAATTTTTTATTAGCTCGGCCTAAAGGATGGTTGCGTATTAATATGTGAATACCTTCGGGCAAATGGTGTCCGGCAGTCGCTTGTTCTGGGTATTACCGCCGGATATACCGTTGTTGGTTTCTCTGAGGTGCCCCTTTTCTCCATATCGCCTCTCTTCGTATTTCTTCGGAGACTGGAAGTTCTGTAGGTTCTGTTTCCCACTGCCATTCTTCAGGTCTGCGGAGATTGTATCCCAGTATTAGATGGCTGGGAGAAGTTCCAATGGCCACATTTTGCCGATGTCGCAGTGTATACAGGATCTCAGGAAGCTGTATGTCCCATTGAGTATGATTCATGCCCATTCTTATTCGCATACTCTTCTTTAATTCCTGATTCCCTCATTTGGTAGGGTTGGCCTGTGGGTGGTAAGCTGGTGTCGTCCAGTTTTCCGCCCCCCCCCCCCCCCNTTGTCAGTTAACACGCATTTCGGTTACCCCCACCGTGGAAATACCTCTTGCTCCATTTGCCATATGAACGTGTTGGCCTCCTGGTTGGGTAACGGGATCGCCTCTGTCTACCTAGAGAACTGGTCGGTCATGACTAGGAGGTATCTCTTTCCTCGGTGTGTGCGTGGTTAGGGGCCCATGATATCGATGGCAGTGTGTGTCCATGGCATTTTCGGCCGATGGAGTCTGTATCGCATTTTTGGTGTAGGGTAAGCCTTGTATTCATAATAAGTCTGGCACCTGGTGACGTAGGTCATCACATCTCGACTAATCCATTGCCATGTTTATCTGTTGGTCAGGGCAATTAAGGTCTCGTGAAAGCCTGGATGTCATGCATGCTGCATGGGGGTGATCATGGTGGTGTTCACAGATACTATCTCGTAGCTCGTGGGGATCCAGATTTTCCATTGATCTGTTTAAGGGTGCGGTCTTGCACAGATTATGCCACCTCTTCCCTCGTACTGGTCTGGATAACTCCTCATTAACACCAGTAATTTGGGGGTCGGCCTGTTGTTTGTTTCGTAACAGATTTTTGTTTTTGTGGAAATTTACTAGCTTTAGTTTCACGTCATCAGGCCGTGGGAGTTTTGGCAGAGAGTGGGGCAGCTTTCACTTTCAGTCGTCGGTTCCTGTCTCTTCGTTGGGTATCTGTGGTCGGCGGGATAAGGCATCGGGCAGCTCGTTGTTCGAGACCGGGCAATGCTCGATGGTAAAGGAGAATTCCATTAACAATAAGGCTGCACCACCCAATTTCGCTTTCTCGTCACTCTTAGTTTTCAGCCATGTAAGGGCCTTATTATCCATTCTGAAAATGTATGGTCGGTCCTCAAGGTAATACCGGTATTTGTGTACTGCCCAAATAACCGCCAAGCACTCCTGCTCATTACTCTGGTAGCGGTGTTGGGTCTCGTTTAGCATGGTCTTAGCGTACGCTATAATTCGTAGCTGGTTCTGTGACTGCTCCTGGTATAGGACAGTGCCCATTCTGGCTCCACTTTCATTGGTCTGTACAATTAGGGGTTATTCCGGCATAGGCCGGTATAGCATGGTTATATCGCCATATCGTGTCTTTAATATGCTGAATGCTTCTTCGTGTCTGTCTGTCAACTTCCAGCGAATTGATTTGAGTAGGACTGCATTGAGTGTGGCCATAATAGGGGCGACATCTTCTATAAACTCTCTGAGCCAATTACATAACCCCAGAAAATGATTCAATTGTCTCTGGTTATTTGGTAATCTAGCCTCCTCAATCTATCTCACTTTCTTGGGCTTTGGATAATTCCTGTCTGGGGTAATTATGTGCCCTAATTATTCTACTTGGGTCTTCCGGAAGTGGCATTTCTCCAGTCGGCATGTGAGTCCATGAAGTTCAAAGTGCTCCAGGACTTTTAGCAAGTGTACTTGGTGTTCTTCCCATTAGCTCGAATATACAATGACATTGTCCAGGTACACTAGGCAAAACTGGCCGCTATAGCCTGTCAAAACTACTGCTGACATCAGTCGTTTGAAAGTAGTGGTTGCATTCTTCAACCCGAAGAGCATTACATGAAACTACAGGGTTTCACCTTCTGGAGTTGTAAACGTCGTATATTTCCTGGATCCTGGGTGTACCGGGATTTGCCAGTATCCCCTGCACATGTCTAGAGTGGAGAATATATGTGTGTACCCTAGGTCGCTGAGCATATTAGCCAGGTTTATAGTTGGGGGGGCTATATGGTATGTGATATTGTTTAAGGCCTGGTAGTTGACACAAAAACGAAGTTCTCCATCTTTTTTTGCCACAAGTACCACTCTGGCGTTATATGGTGAGTCGGTTGGCTTTACTATCCCTTGCGATTTCATCTCGCCTACCTGGTCTAATATTATTTGTCTGTGGACCTGTTACCTGGTCGGCAGTATATGGGGCGAGCATCAGTTACCCAGATTTCATGTTGAATGGCCGTGGTCTGATTTAATCTGCAGGTATGCTCGAATAAGGCTATGTGAGTGTTGAGTATCTGCAATAATGTCTTCAGTTGGTGAGCCACGAGTTGGTGGTTTACCTCTTTACTAAGGATTTCTTGTAATATTTGCGGGTTTATTGGGGCTTCCCAGTTTATGGCCATTCTATTCTGTTTGCCTTATTATGGGCGCTGTTGTCCACAGTCGATTATGCAATTTTGGTTTTTTAGCCAATGTTGCCCGAGGATAATCTCCTCCGCTAATTGTGGTGCGCAAAAATATTCAGTTTGGACTGTTTCTACCTCCGTGGATACTGGCAGTGTAATAATTCTGTCTATGGTCAGTCGTGACTCAGACTGGGCCATTTGAATTATTCGGGTGTTTTTCTTTATCTAGCTTTTCTGTTTTGGGCTGGCTTTTAATGAAATTGCCGGTTGCGGCCGTGTCCATTACTGCCTTAAGATTCTGGTTATTTATGCGGACTCTGATCCGAGGGGTGTGTGTTCCTGGCCTCATATCTCATAACGTTGAAATTGGTTTCACCTTTTGTCTAATGTCGGGGCTGATGGGCGAGTCTGTGTCCCGGTGGCAGCATTTCCTGGCTCCCTCTTTCCACCCTGACGATTCTCCTTATCTATCTCGAGGGGGCCAGACGTGGTGTCTTTGTCTGTAGCGGCTGCCATGCGGTTTCTGATTGTTGGACAGTCATGGTGCAGGTGTCTCTCGGGGCAATACCAACAATTTGGTGGCAAGGATTGTCCCTCTACGCTTGTAGTTGGTTTGTTATTCTCTGCTGTATGTGCTGCATGGATGGGTGGCAGGCAGGTCGGAACGTTTGTTTTCTCCTGTATTCGTAATCGAGCTCTGCCTCAATAGCTCTTTCTGCCAAACTCCTCTATGCCCGTCCCCCGCGGATGTCGAAGGGTGCTAGGTATCACTGGTAGAATTAACTTTGTAATGATATGCACTCCCTCTACCTCGGTACTTTCGGGAACGATGCTGGAATACATTTGCATTTTTCATCTAATAAAAATCTCTGATTCTTCCTGCCTTTGTTGTTTGTGGTAGTAAAAGTCTGTTGTTAAGGCCGTAAGTACTTCCTCCTCCACGGACTTGTTGCTTAAGCGGGTAGTGAACTGCTTCCAGTTCGTCACAAAGTCTCCATATTTATTCTACCACATAAGGACGGCGCTCTTCAACTGCTCGCGTGCCTTCCGCACTCACAGCTTCTTAGGAATTCCGCCGAACTTGAATTCATTTTCATAATTATGTAGAAAATACACAGGGTCTTCATGGGACCTGCCTGAAAATTTGGGCAGTACTATTTATTTGGGCATTTTCCATGCTGGGTCTACATGGCTAGCAGGGGTTTGTTTCAGGGGGTGAAAGGTGTTCCCCTTCCCCTTGGGTTTGGCTCATTAGCTACTCTCAAAATTTCCAGCAGTTGTATTGATTGCCTTCGGTCGGTTGGAATGTCTGGGGCCAACCGATACACTTATTACAATAGCGCTGGGAACAGAGGCTGCACCGGACCCTGTATAGTCCTCCTGCTACAAAATGGAGCACTGCATGGCTCTAGTTGAGGATTTTCGTCTTCGCTTCCCCATATCTCGTCCAGAGGTTCTCTAGGGTTCCTTCGGCTCTCGCATCCCTTCCCTCTGGTGTCTTGCTGATACACAGATCCTCCATACTTTTCTGCCAGACCCCTATAGGAATCCCTATTTTGCCGGCCTAGTTCCCTCGCCTCCTCTAGTGCGGTTTGGTCACTATGTGCGACAGGATTTGAGACTCCCTGAAGTTTTTGGTTCATCCTGACTAGCTCGGTAATTCGGTAAGAATGAGACCCCTTGTCAGGGGTATAGTCCGGTACTTGATTATTTCTATACATACCTAAATTCGCCCCATGTTGGTAAGCCAATTTAACTTGATGCTATTCCCCACATGTGAGTCCCAAGGTCCCCAGTTAATATTAGATGGCACAGAATATAAGGTGCCTTGAAGGTTGAGGGTATATCAATAAGGTAGTATTTTGGTGATTCCCTTTACTGGTTGGTTATATTGCCTCGAGTTTAAATATACAGAAACACTTCCGAGGTGTGGTACTCTATTTAAATAACTCGGATTAACAGTGGGCGATGTCATGGTGGAGGAAGGGGGGGCTTCTTTGGGCGAAGACTTGATACTTAGCTTTGCTTGTAGTGCTTAGTATGTGTCGGCTGGATGAGGTCCGGCGATGTGGACTGGCCTTGGAAATGTCCGCATTTGGTGCTGTCTCCCCTCGACTGCCACTCGGGGTTCGCTCCTTGACGCTTTCCTCTCGTTCCGATGTCCTCTCATAATTCCCGATGCAACTGACTCTCTTGGCATGGTGATAAAAATTGAGGCCCTCTTCTCTCGTAAATTTAGCTTATATCATCTGTTGACTCCCTCCCTAAGTTCCTACGTGTGTCCCTTGTTGGGGGAGGGAGGTGGGAGAAGGGCGCAGTATAAAGAACACTTCATACACATGCCATGTTTCTTTTTGGTGGAAGGAGGGGTGACCTGCACCGTAGAACTTATCATGTCTGCTCTCCTTCTGCTGCGCGTGTCCCAGTTGCTCTGTTAAGGGGGGAGGAGTGCCCGTGGCACCACTGCCANCTGTCTGCTCTCCTTCTGCTGCGCGTGTCCCAGTTGCTCTGTTAAGGGGGGAGGAGTGCCCGTGGCACCACTGCCAAGCTTGTCAACCATTTTCTCTAGCATTAACTTTTGCTAGGGGGGTGGTGGGAAAGAGGTCCCGCGCTGCAGAGACATGTGTAACTGAGTATCTGTCTTCTGGGTTGACCTTTCCAGGCTGTCCACGTGTCCTGCGACGCGTATCAACTTGTTGGCGCTCGCGGGGAGGATAAAATCGCGAGGAGTGTCAGCGAGGTTTCCACTTCCAATATGCATTACACGTCAGTTGGTATGATTATAATGTGTCAATTGGCAACCATGTGACTAAATAAAAAAAATTGCACACACTCAGAACTTAGCAAGGCAAAAAACGGAAAAACCTTGACCAACTTGTTATACAAAACAGGACAGACAACAAAAGCAAATAAAAAAAAATTACAAAAACGAAAACCCGACACAAGTGAACAAACAGTGCAAAAACAGTATCAGTAGACATGTCTAAACAATAAATTCTAAAAACACACACACAAATAGGACAAACAAACACAATTAATTACAAGTCAGGAAAATATATTTCTTCTCAGATTATGAACCCAAATAATTAATTACTACGAACACAGGAACCACAAAAATTACCAGAGAAATAAGTAAATAAACCTACACATAGGAAACGAAACGACGAAAAAATTATAACACAATAATAATTACACGTATTTTCGACGTTTCGGAGCCTGCAGTCCGCCCCTTCCTCAGGTGATACATTTGAAGCGAATCGCAGTAGACTGAGCTCTGGTGGAAAACAGGGAATATCCATACGAATCAGGCACTCTTCCAAGCGCACCAATAGGACGGCAGGTAGTCTCCAATTGGGTTAGCTTGGAAGAGTGCTTGCTGGTTGGGTCGAGAGGCAGTCCAATGGGGTGTATGTACTGTTTAGTGGGAATGTGTTCACTGCTGTTTTCAATAATTGTATTTATTTGACGACTAATTCAACTCAGTGAAGATATTTAAAGAGAGATGGGTACTAAATAGAAACTAATCTAGAAGAGCAAACACGGTCAGCCATGTCTTGCCCGGGACTCTATCCCAGGACCGCTCACACTGCGAGTCGACAAGCAGCTCTAAACGCCCCCAGGAAGTTCGTCGGCTTGAAGGATGGACGCCGCAACAAGGGACAGGCAAGCTTTTATGGCGAGAGCGGTTATCTGGCGCGACGTGGTCGGACCGATAACTGGCTGCCAGCTCTCGCCTCGTGCAGCGACATGTTTCGAGCCATTAAACCGCAGATAAAACAATTGCACCGACACAGTCTGCCGGCCCGCGCGGGCGTTGGCACCAGCAATGGTGGGGGGAGGGACAATTGTCCCGCTGACACGCCGTTCCGGATACGTTACATACAAAATAGAAACAAGGGAAAAAATACTGTATATATTTGTATCGGATATCAATCCCCTACCGGATGGCACGTCATTTCCTAGCAGCTCTGGACCCAGCCAATCAGCATGTCCGCCCTACTTCCCTTCTACTGATCCTCTCCACCAAGCAAACACTTGTCCTCATCCTTCCTAAGAGGACACTCACTGTTGAGGCTATCGGGTTCGAGTGAGTGGGTGAGTGGGTGAAGAGGTTTTGGCTGCTCTTAAGGTAGTAGTATACATTCCACCTTCAATTTTTCTTACAAATCTTCGTAATGGCAATTTATGACCAGACATAAAAAATCAAAGCTAGACATGACATAGAATACTACTTAATATTTTTTTAATTTGTACGGTTTTAATTATACTTGTATTTGCCATGTGGGATTGACATTATTTAATAATTACGTAATATTTGATTAAGGTTAAAGATGAGATCATGGAAGAAAAATAAGTTGGATTTCGAAATAACTCTTAATATACTACCTATACTTTGACTAGCTTGGTTTTTAAATATTGACTACGAAAATTAAGTTATGGAGGCAAGTACGCAGTACCGAGATTGCAAGGATACTTCTCTTTATCATCGACGCCTTGAGAGCCGATGAGGTTGAAGCGAGGAGGAATATGGAGCAGCGCCGGAATGAAAGACCGGGGGGAACGGGAGATCTCCAAGGAAACTCGCCGACTAGCGGCATCGTCCGGTACAATTCCCGACGGGAATCGAACCCAGCTGGCGTAGGTAGGAGGCGAGTAGTATAACCACTACACCACCGAGGCCCCACCGGGTTCGACTATCGTCGACTTATGCAGTGGGAAACTTGGTGGACGCTGCTGTTGTCCTACAGACGTGCGCAGCTTTCATCATTAGTGTGTGCCACGAAGTCAGAGCATTGGCAATGGCCATCTTTACGAGGCTGTCTTGGAAATGTTTCGTTCTCAACTTTGAAATAGGGATAGATACCAAAAATGTGTACCAAAGTTGTATGTAGTAGACCATATTTCGCAATCACTCTCCTAAAATATTTACGGATAACTCACTTGTGTAAGTCTGATTTTTATAAATTTGAGAAGTGAAATAAATTAGTTAACTGATACAACAACTTAAAAGAATATTGACATATATTACTTGAAAAGGTAACATAACGTTCCCTTTCTTATAGTCTGTACACGGTAAAGTGAGCACTTTTGAAAGCCCTTCAATTTGGAATAATATTCAATAAATTTATTTTATGTNCTTCAATTTGGAATAATATTCAATAAATTTATTTTATGTTAGCTTAAGACGTTAACTTCAGAGCGTGGTTGAATAAACGCACTGTGTTTATTACTTAGATAGCAATATTTATTTTAATACATTTTTAAGGGATACAAAATGGCTGAAAGGAGAAAAGTAACTATGGCCTCAAAAGGGCTAACTTTATCGTGAACAGCCTATAAAATATAACAAAGTAAAATATGCCAATAAAACAAGAACTTTACATGTGGACATAATCAGTGATAGCTGATCTTAGCATAGCTGGCGGCATGTCTCGTGATGGGAAGTTCCTGCTCTCGGCCAGCCTATGGAAACTGCTGCGAAGGAGGCTGAAAGGGGCTGGGTTACCCCATAGGTAAAAAAGTGAAGGATTCGCGACTTAAATAACCTGTAGCGAGAGTCTACAGTCTATGTGCAAATATGCCGATGTCAACTCTACTTTGGCTGTCTGCTGTCACAGTAGGAAGCTACGATTGGGCCAGCGTTTTCCAGGAGGTGTTAAACACCGTGTCAACCGATGGCTAGTTACATAAAGGCACGTGTTTTTAATTATATCTTGTCCCGAAATGAATCTGCAAATTCCGCCGTTTTAAAATACGTCTCCATAATTTCACTTTTGCGTAACTCTTCTGTACTATTTTTAAAAGATATTGAAATCTCATTTTTGGTATTTCAATTCAATAAATACGATAGCGAGTAATATTATTTATTAGTTTGTTACATTTTTTGTGATTAACTAATGCGGATAATAATGAATTTATTGCCCATTCGAGCAATCTATGATTTCTTGGATTATTAATTGAGTTCTAAGAGTCTAGTATTTATTTATGACATATTTCATTTTATAAAATATTTGGTATTTGTTGATTTAATTGTTTAGCAGAGCGTACATAGTCACGTTATTTATGCATTTCAGTTTGTTTAATCATTATTTGGCAATATGTCACCGGTTACATATTTTTCTCGTTAACATGATGAAAACTTAGCTGTGGTCTGTGCTTTGAAAGATACGTTTTTAATCCAGTGTCGCCTGCAGCAGACAGCTGTTTCAAGAGAGATTGTTTTTCTACCGACAATGCAGCATTGCAAATTATTTCAGTCGCGATATGAGGCACTCCCACTCACTTTCCTGCAGCTGCAGTTCTAGCAAATTTTCTCGGCGTATCCCTGCCGCTTGAAGCGTGATTTTACNAAAAAAAAAAAAAAAAATTCTCTTCTGTTTTCGTGTTATGTTCTCCCACTTCTGTGCGCTTCAGCACAATTCGCCTCTTGTGGACAGCCTGCGACATCTATCGTCATAATTTTAAGCTTTTCGTTCGCCTTTTGTTTAGCATTTTTCCATTATTCACGCAGCGTCGTTAACTCGCTGCCGTACTGCCGACATATTACGTTCGTGTTGTGCTGAGGGCATGATAGGCGTTTTGTGGCACCAATGTGCCTACTACATGTCGTAGTATGTTCATTTATGGCCAACATGTAAGACGGTCTTAGACCTAGTTATTTATATTTGTGAGTAGTTGTGTTTTTCTTTTTTATTCGTTGGCTTTGTACACCATGATGTAGTTCACAACCTGGACATTTTCTATTTTCCATCCTTTGTGAGTAACACTCCAGTTTTATAGTGGTTCTNCATGATGTAGTTCACAACCTGGACATTTTCTATTTTCCATCCTTTGTGAGTAACACTCCAGTTTTATAGTGGTTCTCCTCGTGCACCAGATATTTCCACTCAATTTGTTAATTCTTCTTCTGTCATTGTGAGGGTGCACGTGCTACAGTCCAACCTTCTACAAATCTTCACTGCACGCATTGGTCTAACATTTCCGCGCATGTTGGCTTAATTATTTTGTTCAGCTTGAGATAAACCGTCTGCACGTCGCCTCCCCTTTCCTTGTTGGTGGCCATGTAGTGCAGTTAAATGTCCTCAATGCTGGTGTTCCACAGCAAACCATGTAATGTTCTTGTTCTGGATATAACTTAATTGTTCCTGTTTATTCAACTATGTCACACAGTTAAGGTAAAACAGAACTTTGGTAATGAAATTTCCCTTTGAAAAATATAAATTTATTGTCATGCTGATGTGCCTAACATAAAAACAATTTTGGACAGTTTCATATTGCATATTTTTCGTTCAAAATATATAATACATGTGAACAGTCAGTTTGACTTCATGTATCTCGTGATTATATATTTAATTTAATATTAATTAGCAGCATTAGTTGTTTGGTATTCATCCCAGGGACCTTTTGCTTACTTTTAATCACATCATTATTTAATTACCTTTATTGTCACTACTTGTCAAATTTGTGTTATAAAGGACACTTTTAACTCTTCTTGTACATTCAAAAGTTGAGAAACTATTGTATTTTAATGTTAATAATATATGGAAGCAATTTTCTTGATTATTGTTATTATTATGTGATATAAACGAATTCATGATCAAGTTACATGTCCTACGATTTTATATGAATAATATTTAATTTCATATCCAGTTCTCTCTTTTATGTTTATATACAACTGTCATTAATTCATTTTGAATGATGATAAAAGTAATTTTTTTGAAAGCAGTTATTTCTTTCTGGTATTTTGAAAGGAAAAAAATATATTTAAAGAAAAATTAAAAACACACAACCACAAGTCACGTCTTATTATTTATAGAAAATTTAGTCTTCCTCTGGGCCTATGTATGTCCTTAATCATACAAGTAATTCGTGTATTCATATTTTTATTTAATTTTCTGTTTTTTGCTATGTACGATCACCCAGCATGTTAGCATGTTCGATTATTTGCATACATCACTTCCTTGTATATTTGTTTGTGCTGGGTCCTTTGGTAATTTGTTTATATTTATGCCACTTTGTTTGCCATGGTTTTGCGTTATTTTGTTAATGTCGTTTGTATCAAGTACTCGATCCATTTCTGTGTTTGTTGGAAGCCGATGTTCTATTTTTTTATTATTACTTCTTTTGGTCGTACATGGCCACATAACGCACAGCATATCATGCCGTAGGCCGGCACGCTTAACAACTCCGCCGTAGAGGCCAGTTCCACTATTCCATATATATTATACAGGAATGAACCATAAGCGATTTTCTCCGCGTTTTTCTTTTCTGCTAGTTTCCTGAGAAGAGGTATGTGTAATAACTTTCTTCTGTACGTGCAGCAAGCCAAGTAACTGTTTATAACCATCACTTTTACTCTTCCCACTCCAGCCCCCACCTCCCCCCTCATTAACAATTCTTCTATAAGTCAGTGGCATGTATGTATGACTACTCGCGGTTAACCAAGCTTTTTGGAAGCACCGCTTAAAACCTACACTAGATAGACAGGTCATGCCGATTCTGTCACAGGGAGATGGTGGAGAGATTCCCGGTACCGACCGGCCAGGTTTTCATGTGCTATCGATGCAGTCCAGCGTCAGCCATCTTGGAAAGCCATGATCTTCACTTGACCCTCGATTACCTTGGGATGACCTTGAAGTCTAAAAACTCACAACATATCACAAAAATGTTATAACATCAGGAAAGCAAAACATTAAAAACATGAAACGCGTATTTGAATTTCATTACCTTGAAATTGATCCAGGGTGACCTTAACCTTGACCCTATGGAACCATAAAGTCGAAAAATCAAGAAAACTTACAAAATTTTCTTAAAAACTTTTAAAAACCGTGTACCATTATATTAATGAACAACACAGCCATGTTTTATTTCTGTGACCTTTAAACTAAAATAATTTTAAGAACAAAAATAATTCCCAGAAAATAGTAAAATAGCGAAATCTAGTAAAATTGGAGAATAATTTACCTACGTTTTATACCCCAACCGGCATGTTGGATATATATGACCTTAACCTTAAATCCGTGTAAATTATGAACCCTACAAATTTATAAAGTGGGGAAATACTTTAAAAAAATTTTGAAAATCTAAAAATAACGTAAATAATTTTTTAAAGATTAAATGCAGGAAGTCCAGGGTTAGAAACAGAGATGGCGGAGCAAATAACCTCCCAGCACGAATACCAGAATATGACTAACCTCACAACAAACCACACCAAATTTTATGTATAATTTTTTTCAACCGCAGGTATTCTCGGGTATCTCCCATTTCCTCCGTTCTTCCATTCTGACGGTGCTCCATACTCACTTGAATCACCCCCATCGGGTCTCAAGAACATAGTTGTTAAGGGTAGACCAAATTTCTCAACTCAACTCGGGTGGTTACTTCAGTCTGCTGTTTTTCCCACAAATATATTTTTGTCACATAAGCTATTCTAAAATACACGTTGCAGTAATTTATACCTCCCACCTCATGTGCCAGACAATGTACAATACAATGTGTCTATTTGTGTTTAGGTGCCATGTTCAAAGGACGATTGGCTGCTCGTAGCGCACTACTCTGAGAAGAAATTGATTTTTTCTATGTAATGGGTGCGATAGATGGGAAGCATGTGAAGCTTCATGCTCCGTGGAACAGTGGTACAGAGTTTTTAAACTAAAAACACTTTTTTCAGCATTGTGCTATTTTCCTTGGTAGACGCAAATTATAAATATTTGCATGTTGATGTTGGCTTCCAAGGACGCATATCAGACGGGGGAGTGTTTTTTAACACAAGCTTATTCAAGTAACTAGAGAATAAGACAACGAATCTGCTAGCGCTGAGTGTGTTGCAAGTTCCCTGTGCAATAAAAGTCACATATATGCTATTGGGGGACAAAGCATTTACATTAAATTAATACGAAATGAAACCTTTTGAAGGTAATCCAGACAAAGACACTACTAAAGTAATATTTAATTACAGGCTTTCGAGACTTCGTAGAGTGTCTGAAAATGCATTTGATATACTAAGCTCCGTGTTCAGATTAATACGAAAACCAATGTTACTGGAACCAGAAAAAGCCACAGAGGTTGTCTTAGCAAAATTTTATCTTCACAGCTTCATAAGGAGAGATTCCAGCTCAAGTCAACTTTACAAACCATTAGGATCGTTCGATAAGGAAACTGATGGAGGGATTATTGCAGCCAGGTGGAGAAAGAATCAAGAAATGTCATCTCTACAGCCCATTCGTTGCATTCCTCGAAGACGAGCAAACCATGCAAAAACGAAACATTTACATCTTGCCACACATTTTTTCACTAACGGAGCACTTCCGTGGCAACATGATTATTAGAAGAAAATACTACATAAAGTGTTGACTTACATCGGACATCGTGTCAACAGTTTCGCACGGATTGTTCTTGTCTGCCAGGAAGTCTAACAACGTAAATGCAAACCATTTCGATCTCTAAATATCGTCTTGTCCTGTAACCAAAGTAATATTTTAATCAGTTTTTCTATTCCACGTAATACATAATATATATAAATATATATACACACGTAATATTATACTTCCAGGTTCGTGCACAGGCTTTGAAAATGGCAGGAGTTTTCTGGTAAAAAGGACATTTAGCATACATTCTCAGTAATGTTGCGGCAATTTTGTCTGTCGTTATATCTATTAAGCATTTTCTTTATTATAAACAGAACTATATTTGTTATCCAATTATTCCAACTACTGTCCATTTTATTCGTATTTTTTAACATGTTGTTTTGTTTGATATATTTCTGCAGCTTGACCCTCCACTTTTTTCTCTTTGCACGCGATCCTAATTGTAGTATTGATGTGGGTTATTATTTTCATCGATGTACATATTTGAATAACTTTATGATGAAGTAATGTAATATCCATATCTTTCATGCATTTATTGAATTACTTTGGTGAAGAAAAAATTACTAAAAATAATACTTGACTGAACCAGTAACAAGACTCTTTCTTTTTCTGGTTTTTTCCTTTTCTTTATTACCCTGAGAGTGCAGCCATTTTCTTCTTGAGATGAGCAACGGGGTTATTAATTTCTGTCGATATACTGTGCTATGCATCTTCCCTGATTTTTTGTTGTGGTAGCTATTTTCCTTCGGATTGCATAATAGGCGATGCTGATTACATGGCTCTAATAGCTCAAGACACTGGTCGTTGTTCAGCGTTCCGGAATCCATTGTTCGCGAGGCAAAAAAGACGTCAGTCCACATGAGACGCGCGGCTCACACTGAGGCGCCTTCGAGCACGGCACAAAGTTCGACACCGCACGCTTCGACACGAGGCATCCTTGCGTGAGGCGACACGAGCGCTGCCTCGCTAGGTAAACAGGTAACCACTCCGCGGAGTGGATACGCACTTCAATACGTCAACAGTGATGCAGCGCGTATTCTAACAACTTGCAACAAGTAACTGGCTTTGCGGGAAGAAGTTACAAATGCTAGTATAGTGTTAGCATGTTTTGATTTTCAATTATTCTCTGGTAATCGGAACCACTTTATTCGTAATTAGGGTTGAACACCCGTATAGCGTTAGATCGGTCAAAAATAACCCATCCAGCACTTAGCATGGGCTTGTTGTGTAATTAAACTACACCTACTACTTATTTCCGAATTAAGTTACAGACATGTGGCCTGTTATAAACTTTCGCCAGATTTTCAGCGCATGGCACGTTTCATGCCACACTATCGGATCAGATTACTGAAGCACTGATTTCCATGCACAGATTTCAGCTCCGCCACCGCAAGAAGCTACCAAAGACTACCCAGTTGATAAAAAATCGTCACTCAATGGGATTAGATGCTTACAAAACACTTGTCACATCTTTAAAGTTACCGACTGCCAGTTTCTAATGTATTTTGTAGAATGTCCTTAGTAACATTAAACTGATTTAAACCATATAATGAGCAATTCAAAAATAAACGGACTTATTTGGCAGTGCTTTGAATTGTAAATAGGATTACTTCTTCCTAATATTTCACTGATTTACCAATAGTTCTTCAAAAATAAACTAAACGAATCAATGTATAATTTAAAGAATGACTAGCTGTTTGCTCTGTAACATTACACAGCAGTATCTAAAACGAGTTATTTTTGATATTATAAACTTTCAGTATGTATTTATATAGTCAACGATTCAAAAGATAAATATGATGCTTATTGTTCTGAAAAGTTGCATGTATGTGCTCTTGTGCAAACAAAAACACGGTTGGGTGTATGAAGTACCCGTATGATTTACGTTGGAAAGGAATCATATTTTTTGGCTTATCAGTGAGCTACAAAAGCAGTTCACTAGACAAAAGAGAGAGAGAAAGACAGCACCTATGTCCTGGACCGCAAAAAAACCACTGTATCTGGTTACTATTTCCGGTGGATCCGAGCTCCGGTTCTCACTCGTGGGAAACGTGGACGATTACGACGGCCGGAGATTGTTTCACGGTGCTTCTTTTTGCTATTGCCAATGTGTTACGTTTACCTCCATTACCGAACCGCATTTCGTGTCACAATTTATGACGATGACAGCCTATGAGACTCACTCCAAGATGCCGTTACTTCGACAGTCTACTGTCTGACACAAGGACACTCATCTTCATATTTACAATATACGATAAAAATTTGCCTTGCTTACATGTAATGCATAATTCTAATGTCCGTCACTCACGAAACAAACTTCGATACATCACAGTTCAACAGGTTAGCCGCAGTCTCTGTTCTCCAGAAAGTCGAATGCCGCAGCATCCACACCACACTCGCTGGTCACTGCATCTTTGCCCTTCCTCTACAACACATCCACGTCACACATACTCTTGGCAGTAATGGTCATTCAAGAATACCGAATTTTATTTTTAACTTGAGAGCCTCCAAATCCCGCCACGCCAGTATGAGCTCCGTCACAGTTCTGTGTCCCTCTGACATGCATGTTAGTAGCCAAGACGGCTGGATAATGGGCTGCGTCTCAGGGCAAGCCCTATACGCCTTAGGTCGGGTTTATTAGGTTAAAAAGGGGCGCATGCATCGCGGTTGTAGCAAGGCTGTCTGGTGTCATCGCCGCAGTTGTACCCATGGCCACACCCCGGAGTAGGAAGGGTCTAGATGGAAGGGCACAGCAAATTGGGCAAAGCAAAGAGGGCCTGGGAAACCTGTGCGACAGTCATGCAGGAAAAAATATAATTCCTTTATTGGATTAAGGGCGGGATGAAGTAGGGTGGTTGTTAGTTCGAGAAGATAGACTTTGTAAGGTTAATGAGGGATGGTATGAAATGTGTGGAGCCGCTGCTGGATTGTGACCAGGGTCGTACCTCTGTGAAGCGGCCCTGGTGGCGGGAGACAGAACTACGCCACCCGCCGCAAGATGCCAGTCATCTCTCCGGGACGCAGAAAAAAATATTAGTTTCCAGGCAATAAAAATGGAAAAAATTTGGAAGGGGAAAAGGATGTGGTGGGGGGACAATGTAATGAAATGAAATTACCTAGTTTGATATTTTGCTTTCAACTTTGTAAGTATTGTTGTGTGTGCTTGTTAGTGTAGTGTAGTTGTGCCTCGACACTTCCCCCATCAGCTGCTGCAGAGAGAATGTCGACACGGTTTTTTTTCCTAACCTACTCTAATTCTAAGTGTCAAGTGTACGTCCGTGGGAGGGATGGTAGCTAACTGCATCTCATGGCTAAGAGCCTTACGCCGGCAGCAGAGGGATTTCATGCAAGGAGAGGGATTGGGTAGCAGTGGCCACGTTTTGGTCCACATGACTGCCTAGGTGTACCTATAGTTAACCTATAACTAGGAAGGAAAAGGGAAAAACCGGCATGGCCACCATAAAAACACTTTCGACAGGAAAGAATTAAAAACTATTACATGCATTATTATAAATGCTACAGGAGTTGGCTAGGTAGGAACAATGCATCTTATTAGTGGGGAAAGAACAACTAGAAGAGAGGGGGTGATTTCTTATTTTGGCGTGCGCTGGTTCAACCAGGGTGATGATTGTGCATCGCTCTAGTGAGGGGAGGGGCGCAATTGGACCACTTCCTCCTCCCCCTCCCCATTTACAAAACCGAGTAGATTCCTGAAAACGTAAAGAGAAATAAGGTTAATATGCCTGGCAGACATTTTTAAGTCAGAGAAATAAATTGCAGTACTTCTAACTGGAGTATATTGCAATGAAGCTCACAGCTGCAAGCCACTGTAGCCATGGGCTGTGACAGTGTATTTTCCACCAATATGCTGTGGGTACATATTGCTTCGCATTGTGTGGTTATGTAAGTAGGATGCCTACACTGAGGCACGCCGCGTATTTTATAGATGAATTTCCCTGGCCCATAAGGTTCTTCTCACCTCGAGTCTAAGGTGATACCGAGGAAAATTATAGTTGATTCATGCAGCAGGCAGAAGTGACGTCAAGATCGCAAGCAAGTAGGTGTGGCGGGATATCTGCACTTCCGCCTGGGACCCATCACGTCGTTTTGAGGAGGGGCAAACAAAGGGCCCACTTGCCGAAAGGGGAAACGGGGCCCCGTTCCCCTTTCGGCCCCGTTCCCCTCCTGCAGGAATGGGAGTAAATCAGACTATACGGTGACATGGCCGCGCGTAACACAATTATTTTGTTTGTATTAGGATTTGTGACACATAACCACAAATTAATGCAACATGTCCCTCTAATAATTCTTTGTTCTAGAAGCATTTCCTTTCCTATGGTTTAATTTGGTCTAGTTAAATACTTACATTTCTTTTTGGTGTACTTGCCCTACCCTGTGTTATCAGGTGACTAAAGCCTCCTCTATTTACGTGCATAGGTCGATCCAATTTTGCTAAAAAAAATTAAAATTAAAATACGTGTAAAATAATATTTTGTGTAATGTTTTATTAAATTTATTGCAGTGTGAATTTTTTTCTTTTTTTTTACGAGCTGTAGTGAGGATCTTATTAATTAAATGTGTTTCTTTAACTTATTTGATTTTTGCATTTTTGCAGGCTATCTGGAGTGATATACATTGTTACTATGTTAAGCTGACTGATTCCTACGGTAAAGGGCGTAGTAAACATAATTAGTTAAACGATATACTGTAGTAGAAGGAGAGTGAACTGCCTGTCCTCCACAATTACATGGACCACCCTTTTCTTCTGCTTGAGCTACATGATATCGTTGATTGTTGATTGTTGATGTTGGTCATGACTCTTATTATTCTGAACGCAGCTACGATACACATGTTTGCGGAGGTGCAGGATATTCGCATTGGGCGAGGTGAACACTGTACGTGTGTTCGACAGAACCTGGGCTCGATTCCCAGCATAACCTTTTTTTTCCCCTGGTTTACCGACATAGTTTTGTACAAATGACAGGACGCTCTCTTATTCCTTTCCCAAGCCAAGGGATGTAAAAACTACCTCGTGAGGTTTAAATCATATTTAATTTTTCATCTTTCGTGAGTTAAAACAGGCCATATCTCGTATAATTACGCCCATACATAAACCTGAAAAAGGCCAGGAACCTGGAACGAAACACCAGAAAAAAAATTGTATAATCCATTCACGGTCAATTCACACTTTTCTGAAGCCCTACTGAAGTTCTACTTCCAGGATATTCCTCCGCCTCATGCAACAAAAGTTTAGTTAAGCCTAGAAAATTAAACCAAACTACAACGCACATAATTCGTGTGCACTTAGTTGTAATAATATTTTGCATGAGAACTATTTATTATTAGGCACCACCAACACACATGTTTTCTCACTACTTTTAATCATATATATAATAAATGCATATTAGAATTTAAAAATATAATATTTGGCTAGTTTTTAATTTAACTCAAAGTAATATACTTTCAAGTTAACAGAGGTATAAAACATTTGTGATACATGGCATATTTAGAAAATAACTTAACAGCAGCACATGGGGTGATTTTTCAGATTGTTTAATTCAAAAAGCGTGAAGAAACCGCGAACGGACTATATACATTGCTGCAATGAAATGTCCTGCCAAAGGATTAAGACAGGACACGACCACTTCCTCCTGCTGCTGACTGCCCCAGGTGGTAGTTCCGCGTGTAACGACGTCCGCGGTCGCCGACACGCTAAGCCTCGCATGTAAGGCAGGGTACACTTGCCGAGTCAGATGTGGAGCGACGACGACAGACACATGCAGACCACGACTGTCAGGCGAGCGCATGCGCAACTGCACCTAGTGGCCGGGGAGAAACTCTGCAAAGTTCGGCAATCCGCACGCGAACAGCACTTGGCCAATAAACTTTCAGCAGCGCCAGCTCGCCTTCTCAACCATGCCACGCCCGCTCCGTGCGTTGTTTTAGCCTTGCGTGGCTGCTGGGAGGTTGGCGGTATTCGCCGCACAGTCTGAGAATAACACGACTACTGTCGCGGGTTGTACACAAGTATTACTTCGGAAGGAACGAACCCGTGACACTTTTCTCCAAAGTTCGGTGCTTATTTAACAGCTGGACAAAAGGTAGCTCTATAATAACTTCCGTTAGCCCATGTGACGTCATCGCGTGGCGAGTCCACTAACTTAATGGCATTTCCTTGTATAATATTTCCCGTAAAATCAGCGTGTGTGCGTGCACGCGTATCTCTGTAAAAAAAATGTTCTGAAAATGCAAATTTTTCCAGGAAAAAACAATTATTACATATCTGCAGCTACCACTTTTATCCTTTTCAATATATATTCAAAAAGTAAAAATCTTGAGAATTGTAAAAAAAATATTATCTTTAGGTATTACCTGTGCATTTCCTTTAACTTTTTGAGGAATATGCACGTATATACTCGGAGCTACGTTTACTTGGAAATTTATTTTCTCTTGAAGACAAAACTCGCCCTTATATAGCCTTACTATTTCACTGGACTTTATCAGGATCTAAGTAAATATCATAACTATCAAAGATTTAAGTTCCTAAAAATTTTAACTGTTATTTCCAGTAATTTCTCAAATGATCACGGTGGACTGTAAAACCGGTTACACCTGTCGCGACACATGAAATTGTACACGGTCAACGCGCGAATTCGTTGTCCGACGGCAAGCCAATAATAAACGTTGCAAAGTACACTAAAGTCTGCTATACACGATACCCAATTTCTGCTACCTTCTGTTATACCCACGAGCACGACAGAAGGCATAAAGTTTCTCTAGCAGACGAGAAGAATTAATGCATCAGGTCATACCCACACTTTACCTAAAGTGCTAACAGAAAATTGTAGATGGAAGGCAAAAAAAAACTCGCATATTGCAGGCAGTCCGCAGTTGGCAGAGGTGCAAATGCAATCAAATATTTTATGTAGGCGCTTTGTGGTGCATCCAAAAATTACGAAGATTGTTTTCTTTTCCTAAAAAGTTTATTTATTTAAGTGTCTGAGTGTAAGTACTATTAATGTATGAAAATTTATATGTGTATCAGCAACGCTTACCTATGGAAAACAAGGAACTCTATTCACATTTATGTACGACGGAAATTTGCACCACTCAGTAAAATATTAGCAAATTATTTAAATATTTATCTCTAACAAGCATAATATTAAATCCTGTAATTTCCGTAATTAAACAGGCTTTTACGGTTAGAAAGCCGAAAGAAGGCAACAATATCATAATACACAAAATACGGTATATTTGTCTGTTAACATTACTCATGCACGAAGGTAAAATTATCAAGTTTAAAAACCAATAGATTTGATTAGCAAACGACCACAGCCAGTCGATCGCACTGTGCAGTTTCTTGCGTACTAATGTTTATAGACGAAGGGATTCCAGAAATAAATATTTTCTAACAACAACATAAGAGATAAACATCAATCAATAAAGAAACACATAAAAGAACTCAAAGTTTAGTTTTACGATGGAGATATGAACTGTAAAACTTAAAACTATTCAACATAGGCCCGCGCACCAAACTCANCAAAGTTTAGTTTTACGATGGAGATATGAACTGTAAAACTTAAAACTATTCAACATAGGCCCGCGCACCAAACTCACTGAGCTGCGCACACTGCATGTGAAATTGACGTGTAAAAGGAATATATATATAATAAATTTCAACAATTAGTACGCAATTTTGTGTGAAGTGAAGAAATTTGGGCGACTGTTAACAGCGAGAGGTATTGAGAGACAGCGCCGGAATGAAGGGGCAGGGGAAACGGGAGATCCCTGAGAAAACCCTCTGATCAGTGGCATTGTCCGGAAC
The DNA here is from genome assembly GCA_002778355.1 of Clitarchus hookeri. Taxonomy (NCBI): domain Eukaryota; kingdom Metazoa; phylum Arthropoda; class Insecta; order Phasmatodea; family Phasmatidae; genus Clitarchus; species Clitarchus hookeri. The sequence continues at coordinate 16,805 of NQII01002113.1, read as the reverse complement.
GATTCCTACATGCAAAAATCTGGAGTAAACAGGCCGCGGATTAAACCTTGTTCCCCTTGGTGAGAGGCGAGCTGTCTAACCGCTCAGCCACCGTGGTCCAATTAAGTATTTTGTCAAGTTGTGCTTATAGGTTTATTATGACCGTGTGTATAATTTGAAACGTTTCCCGTTACTTACGAGTACATAAAGTTTAATTTAATACACAAATACGTTTTGCAGAAGCCGTAATATTTTCGTATATTGACATATAAAGCTTGTGGTTGTTAGTCGGGTGTTCTCCGTCTGTCTGTCCCAGCTTCGTGGGTATAGCAGAAATATAGAACACGTTCTATTACCTTTTCGGGCATGAGCATAGGCTATTCATGGTAAAGTGAGCAATTTGGAGGCCCTAGTTACTTTTTTCCTATCAACCATTATTTATCCTTCCGCCACTTTACTAAAATATATATTGCAATTCAAGTAATAAACACAGTGTATATATTTCACTGGACTCGATAGTTAAAGTCTAAGACTACAATAAAATTAATGCATTCACTGTTATTCCAAATAATAAGGTTTCAAAAAATGCTTTTTTTTACAGTGAATAGCCTATACGAAAACTGTTATACACGGAGCCAGACCCCTCTGGAGAGGGCTAGATTGTAGCATACATGGGAGTAGAAACGCTATCAGAAAATTGGTGTGAAAACTGCTACGAAAATGGATATTGTGTGGGGCCAGCTTAGGCGTGCTGGGTGTAGCCAGGACCAATAGAACGATGGTACGAGTAACTGCAAAGACCGAAACAACTGATATTGCTGCCGTGGAGAATATAGGAAGCTCNCCAATAGAACGATGGTACGAGTAACTGCAAAGACCGAAACAACTGATATTGCTGCCGTGGAGAATATAGGAAGCTCCCATAAAGCTTGACTTTGGTGCCAGGTAATTTGTGCCGTCCTTTAAGGGTTAAGGGCAAAGTTGAAAGTGCAAAGTGGCATCTATATATTAGTCCATTGGCTTTCATTGCGTGTAAAAATATTCTACTGAAATAGATATAATTTGTAGAAAATTCAGCTTCCCATGAATACATGCAGGAGTCTTTGAAGTGAACGTCACAATACTTCCTTATAACCAGACGTGACTTTGCGGGGTTAATTTATGTTTTACTAGCGACTTCCTTTAATTTTATTTATAGCTTCCTTTTCCAAGAAGACCACATGCATGCGCAGCTGAAGGGGACAAATGGAAAGGGAAAGATAGATCTATCACTAGCGCAAGCAACTAGACTCGTCGCACGATTGATCCACGTGCGATTAGAAGCGATTTTACAGCTACGATTTTTAAAGCCATGCAATTAAGTCCATAAGCACGTAGGGGGAAGGCTTATGGGTGTGTTCCTCGCGCAAAGTGAAGGGCGCATATTAAACGTTTTGAGAAGTGGTGTGGTTGTGAGGGGTGGGGAGAGGGTGTTTTTACTGTAGTGATTTGGCGATTTAGTATAAACACTAAGATGTGACATAGGCTATGATTGAAAGCTAAAATAACGTAAACATCTTTGTAAATATTTGATTTTCTTGTAAGTCATGTACGATACATTAAGTAATAACACTGCTGATATATTACGTAAAATATTCGAAACGCACAATACAATTCCAATGGATAAAAGTTATTTTTTTTAACAGTACAAATAATGGTAGGTTATGTAAGATAATTAAAAAATTACAGCCACACCCACTTGTCCAGGATAAAAAAAAAATCTGAAATATTATTCAATGAGATCTAATTAAGGCGGGAAATTTAATCAAAAATTGTTTGTTAGTTTTNAAACAATTAGTACGCATTTTGTGTGAAGTGAATAAATTTGGGCGACTGTTAACAGCGAGAGGTATTGAGAGACGATGAGGTTGAGGTGAGGTGAGTATGGAACAGCGCCGGAATGAAGGGGCAAGGGAAACGGGAGATCCCTGAGAAAACCCTCCGACCAGTGGCATCGTCCGGAACGATTCCTACTTGAAAAAATCTGGAGTAAACAGGCGGCGAATTAAACCTTGTTCCTCTTGGTGAGAGGCGAGCAGTCTAACCGCTCAGCCACCGTGGTACAATTAAGTATTTTGTTAAGTGGTATTTATAGGTTTATTAAGACCGTGTGAATAATTTGAAACGTTTCCCGTTACTTACGCGTACATTAAGTTTAATTTAATACACAAATACGTTTTGCAGAACCCGTAATATTTTCGTATACTGACATATAAAGCTTGTGGTTGTTACTGAGGTGTTCTCCGTCTTGTCTGTCCCAGCTTCATGGGTATTGCTGATATTTAGAACACGTTCTATTACCTTCTCGGGCATGCGCATAGGCTATTCATGGTAATGTGAGCAATTTTGAGGCCCTAGTTACTTTTTTCCTATCAACCATTATTTATCCTTCCGCCAGTTTTCTAAAATATGTATTGCAATTTTAGTAATAAACACAGTGTATATATTTCACTGGACTCGATAGTTAAAGTCTAAGACTATAATAAAATTAATGCATTTACTGTTATTCCAAATAATCGGGTTTCAAAAAATGCTCTCTTTACAGTGAATAGCCTATACGAAAACTGTTATACATGGAGCCAGACCCCTCTGGAGAGGGCTGGATTGTAGCATACACGGGAGTAGAAACGCTATCAGAAAATTGGTGTGAAAACTGCTATGGAAATGAGTATTGTGTGGGGCCAGCTTAGGCGTGCTGGGTGTAGCCAGGACCAATAGAACGATGGTACGAGTAACTGCAAAGACCGAAACAACTGATATTGCTGCCGTGGAGAATATAGGAAGCTCACATAAAGCTTGACTTTGGTGCCAGGTAATTTGTGCCGTCCTTTAAGGGTTAAGGGCAAAGTTGAAAGTGCAAAGTGGCATCTATATATTAGTCCATTGGCTTTCATCGCGTGTAAAAATATTCTACTGAAATATATATAATTTGTAGAAAATTCAGCTTCCCATGAATACATGCAGGAGTCTTTGAAGTGAACGTCACAATACTTCCTTATAACCAGACGTGACTTTGCGGGGTTAATTTATGTTTTACTAGCGACTTCCTTTAATTTTATTTATAGCTTCCTTTTCCAAGAAGACCACATGCATGTGCAGCTGAAGGGGACAAATGGAAAGGGAAAGATAGATCTATCACTAGCGCAAGCAACTAGACTCGTCGCACGATTGATCCACGTGCGATTAGAAGCGATTTTACAGCTACGATTTTTAAAGCCATGCAATTAAGTCCATAAGCACGGAGGGGGAAGGCTTATGGGTGTGTTCCTCGCGCAAAGTGAAGGGCGCATATTAAACGTTTTGAGAAGTGGTGTGGTTGTGAGGGGTGGGGAGAGGGTGTTTTTACTGTAGTGATTTGGCGATTTAGTATAAACACTATGATGTGACATAGGCTATGATTGAAAGCTAAAATAACGTAAACATCTTTCTAAATATTTGATTTTCTTGTAAGTCATGTACGATACATTAAGTAATAACACTGCAGATATATTACGTAAAATATTCGAAACGCACAATACAATTCCAATGGATAAAAGTTATTTTTAAGAGCAGATATTTAACAGTACAAATAATGGTAGGTTATGTAAGATAATTAAAAAATTACAGCCACACCCACTTGTCCAGGATAAAAAAAAATCTGAAATATTATTCAATGAGATCTAATTAAGGCGGGAAATTTAATCAAAAATTGTTTGTTAGTTTTNAAAAAAAAATCTGAAATATTATTCAATGAGATCTAATTAAGGCGGGAAATTTAATCAAAAATTGTTTGTTAGTTTTTAGATGCCAGATTCTAACAGACGAACAAAACAAATTCACTCGTTATTTTCCTTGAGGGAGGCAAATAACTTTCTCTGGAAAGCAAATCAATAATTTTTCTTTCATGCATGGGACAGGAAAAACTTTACAAGAGGGAAAATATGCTGGCACCTGCCATCCCCAATTGATGCGCATACTGGCAGGGCAGGGGACAGCTCGGCAAATACTAGGTCAGCCTCACCGAGGATTACGTAAACATCGTGGTGTCGCCGGGGCCACACCCGCGGGCCGCGGACGGAGAGCCGGCGAGCGGCGCCGGAGCTGTAATTGCCGCCGCGTCCAAGTTTTAATTAATGCTGACGCGACACGCCGTAATTAAGGGTTTAATTCCGGTCGCTGCTGTCGGCCGCGGGGCCTCCCCTACCCTTGCCCCGGCGGGAGCCAGTGTTAGCGGTTAAACATTTAGAGGCCCGTGTAGCGTCGTTGCCGCTGGCGGACATTGATAGCGGACACCGCGCGCGCTCGCCCACTCGTTACCACCCCCCTCCCAACCACAAATCAGAGCGTCCCGCTCTTAGATTGCAGTACAGTGGGAATGGCGCGCGCTGTTACCAGATCACTCCAGCTTCGCGACGTAACTGGTAGGCTGACTAACGATGGGGTGCCGAAGAAATGGCATGATTAAGATAATTTTATCCCTGACAACTCTTTAGAGAATCCCTTTGAAACTGAAACCGGTGAGAAACCCTAACATTGTGATTGGACGGTGAGCACACAACGCAGTTTTTTTATTCGAGGCTACAAAAAGATACCTTATCCGGCAACACCGCATGCAGGAACAAGGACAGAGTTAACGGAGTAAATCGTGTATCGGAAAGAGAGAGTGAATGTCCGTTACACCGCACACGGTAATCTAACAGTGAGGCGCTTTTATTGAAATGTTCCTGGCGCGAACAACTATGCAGTGTCATCACGCCTGCTGTCGTCTCGCTGTGCTGTCACGTCGTCTCTTTGCTTTCATGTACGCCGTCACTTCGTGAGTGAAGGAGTCTCTCAACATCGAAGTCTCGAGAGCCGATGAGGGTGAAGCGAACTGAGTATGTAGCAGTGCCGGGATTTAAGGGCGGAGGGAAACGGGAGATCCCCGAGAAAACCTGCCGGATCAGCGGCATCGTCTGGCACGATTCCCACGTGCGGAAAATCCAGAAGCTACCCCGCCACGAATCGAACCCGGTTCGCATAGGTGGGAGGCGAGTAGTTTAACAACTACACCATCGTGGCTCCCCGTCGCTTCGTCAAGATTTTTCCCTTGTGGGAATACGCACAACTCTGCGATCATTTCGAAAAAATCCCCCTCCCCCCCCCCGGCCAAAATGCCTGATGTCTCCCGAGAATTTACATGTTAAGATTTATGATAAGTCATGTGCGACACACAACAAATTTACGTAACAACCGTAATGTGCAGAGGTGTGACATTTTCCCATGAACGATTACCAAGCGAGGTGGCGTCGCGGTTAACCTTCTGACTCGCATCCTGGAGGACCTGGGTTCGAATTGCGGTCCTGCCTTCCTGATTTCGGTTTCATTTGGATTCCCCAGGCGACTGCTGGAATGGCTGCTGGCTAAATTGCTTTCCCTTTCCTGCTTCTCTGAGCAAATTTCTTCCTCTCTAATGCCCTCGGCGACGAGATATTAAGCCCTTATATAAAGTTGAACCACTTCTGAAATCACGTTGTCATGAAGGTTAGTTTTTAATAATGTAGATAGTCTGACTAATATGCAGTACGACTAATCATCATGAAAGGAGATGAAGCAGAGCGACTATTTAAAACTAGTAGGTCTGTATAAAACACAGAAGCCACAGTGAGTTTAGATTTTCAGAACAGAATAATTCTACGTTCCGAACGTAAAGCTTTATGACTGAAAAGAGCGTAGTTGCCAAATTTTTGCACTGGTTGTTTACTTACACACTCTTTTTACACTTGACGTATAGGTACACTGAGGAAAAGATTGCGTTTGTTCAAACAAAATTAATTTACCAAAAACAATCAATTGTTTGTATAGGAGCAGTAAAATACTTTGCTCTTTAAACCAAATTAGGTTTTTGGGTTTATTTGTTTCCTACATACATTTTGGCATGTTTTGTTGAACGAAATCTTTTGTTGCCTCTACCAAAGTATTTTTCCCATACGAAAGTATTTGCTTCCCCTACTAAATCTATTTTTGGTATAACGTTGCGGTTTTTTGAGGTTATGTGCACACTTTTATTAGTGGGTTCGCCTTTTGTGTCGAGTTATCCACGAGACATGGACTTCGTATTTCAAAAGTTTTTTTATAAATACAGCTACGTAACTGCTAAGATACCTAGTGTAAAATATCACCGTATTATTAACACTACCAGAGTTTTGTGAATATCGTTACTGTAAAATTTAAATGTTCATAAATGTTTGAACACATAGCGATACGAACGCTACCGGTGCAAAGAATATATTTATATTTCAGCACATACACAGTCATTATTTATTCAGCTGAATACTTTCGAATTATTAAAAAAAATTCAACACTTAGCTAACATACAGGCCGATGTTAGAAATCCGCGTGTATGCCTGACAATGAAACCGAAACAACTGCAGAACACTTAATTTCAAACCCTGCACTTGAGTAATAATTTATTAAATTACCTTCTAATCCTTCTATACTGTCAGTTAAATCCTGATCTTCTAAAATTCCCATGGTTATCTCATCAGCCTTTCTCAAGACAACCTCGTGCCTAGACTTCTAACGTAAAAATTGACGATTTTTTTGGAAGCACGCAGTCATCAAAGAAGGCGGAAATCAACCAAATGTTTAAGTGTCGCTAACAAACTCTTTGGCCGCTGCAAATAAATTCTTTGTTAAAATATATATCACATATAAATAAATTAATTTTTTAACAAATTTAAACAATATGTTTTTTTACAATAAATACTTATGCATCATACTGAAACAACGAAATGTTTGTTTGGCAGAAACAATTGTTTTAAATATGTTTTTTGGCTATTTGAACAAATTTCATTCATTTGGAGGAATTGAGGCTTGTTTGTATCAAGAAAATGTACTTTAACTAAACAAACGCCACAGAAATATGATGGTTATACTTAAATGATTATTTTTCCCAATGCAAATGGTGGGTGACGCAAATACAATATCATCTAAACTTAAATTTATATTTTGTAAACTCGCAACTCGAACACATATTCCTCCGCATAAGTAGTGTTTCCAGTTCAGCCACGAAATTCAGCTAGTTTCCTATGAGTTGGACTACTATTGTGTAAAGTAGAAAGGATTAGACATTGCTACTATACTGTAACAATAATCTCATACAACCATATGCTTAGCACGCACAGATAACACTTAAAATGACAGCATTTCCGATATAATAAATGGAAGTGAAATACTAGGAGGTAAAATTCTATCACGTCCTTCTGGTAACACTAGAAAAAGTATAGTGTGTTAATATAACTAGCCTACCCACGGAAAATCACACAAAGTTGACCTCAAGCAAAAATAAACACTCAGATTGATAAAACTTAGTTGCCACAGTATAATATTCAAGTAAAATATTTTCAGTGCGGGAATTGAAACCTGATACACGAAGCTTGAAAAACACATAGGCCTAAATCAACTACCTTTAATTATTTTAACGAACAACTTAATTATATTAAAATAAAATATTACAATATGTTACTAAGATATGGGGCTGAAAAATTAGCAGTACTTAACTTATATCTGAACCGAAGTATAATAAACATATTAAGTTAACTGTTGTATCCTTATAATAAGTATACAAATAACTGTTAATAATAAAATATGTTTCCTATTTACTTCACGTATTCCGTAGTGTTGACCAGACATCAGTTATTCATGAGTTTGGTTACTCATTTTGTTGTTTTTATCTCGATTCATTTACAAGTGGGCCTACCTGTTTAATTCCTCCTGCGTAATTCTGTGCGTTTAATATATCCGTTTAAAACCGGTTGTCTAAGCTTTTTTCTGTGTTTCTGCGTAATTTTATAATTTTTTGGCGTCGGACAATAAACCTCAGCAATTATGTAAATACATAATAATTATTAATCTAATGAAACCTGTTTTTTTATAAACGACGATTCACGATTGTTTATTATGAATTGTTGTTAGAGGATAAATCAAGAAGTTACTGATAACTAATAAGTCTACTCTCCTCTACATGGGTGCAAATACATTTCAGTCAAGTTCTTAAAGTATAGATGGTAGGCAGGCGTTGACGTCTTATTGACAACAATTATTGTTAGAGATGAAACCATTAACATGTAAAACAGTATCGAGACAATTAAAATACATTATAAAATTACCCGAGATTCCAATTCTGAAATACTCGTAAAATTAATCTAACTTGCAATCAACTGCATTACGGAGGTAAGATTCGGAGCATCCACTTCGGATGAAATTAGCCTAATGCTATGAATGATAGGGATCTTGAAACCTGGAATATTCATACGGCCATCATTTTGAAAATAAGTGCCTGAGTCCCCAAAATCCATAAATTTACATGTCCTTCCATAACTCTACTCGTGTGAAACATTTGGTGGAAATCGGTTCATTGGTACACAAGATAAAGCATTAAAACCTTATTTTCTTAATCGTGTCATATTACAAAACCACCTATAAAAATGTTTTTATGCTACGCGTCTAATAGATACTGTCAACATAGAAAGTTTGGTTGAATTTGGTTAAATTGTTAAATAGATATTCCAAACATATCAAAATATTTATATTGCAGGAATTTTGAACATCAGTGACTGACCCCACTTGATCATGCAACTTTACAATGGCCTTCTGAAGATGTGCCAAATGTTGTGGAAATTATTTTAATTATTTTGGAAATATGGCAAAACATTTACTTTGCTTAACTGACACTTCTTCGCAAAAAATCCTGCAAAAGAGGATTTCTGTATGCATAAATAATGCTTCTAATTAATATTTTTGCATACAATATTTGGATGATTTTGTTGTAACATTTCATAGATATAAGCAATTAAATAAATTATTTCAATAAACCCCATTAAAACATGCTTACCCCACATAATACACGTTAATTTACATACCCTGCCATAGCAATACTTGCGTGAAATTTTCGTATGAATAGGTGGATTGATCGTCGAGATATGGCATTTAGCATTCATGTTTCATGTAATAATCTTAATAAATGGAGGACAAAAAGTTTATTAATTAGAAATTTTTATAATTTTAATAGACACAATATACAAAGTTAAATTTTAATTTCTTACATAGTTTCGTAGATTTAGTACACGAAGCTAAAATGTTTGTATATGCGCTATTCAGATAATATAATACGAAAACCATATAAATTTGTATGTCCTACAACAGTACAACTTCTTCGCCCAATTCGAAAGCAATCGGTCTATGGTTTCCTGAAATACGGCATAAAAACTGTATTATTTAATGTGGGACTATCTTACAAAATGGCGGAGAAATATGTATTTGCATGGACAATTTTGATGGATATTATTTATACTGTCAGCATACAAAGTTAAAATAAAATTTGTTTAGTAATTTCGTACATAAAAAAATTGTGAACTTAAAATTTTATAAGGCCGCCATTTTGAAAATATAAAAGTTCTGACACTCTTGAAGTTTATATGTTTTCATGTCCTACGATAGTACTATTTGATTGCCACATTTTGTATAAATCGGTTGTTTCTTGGAGATATCACATAACTTTAATTTGACATGTGATACTATTTTACGAATTTGTGGACAAGATATTTTGTGTGAACACATTTGATGGTTGTAATATAAACAACCAGCATATGAATTTTCATTGGAATTAATTTCATGTTTTCGACAATTAACATATGAAACTAAACTAACTATATGGCCGCCATTTTGAAAATAAGAGTCTGACTTACCTAAACATGTCAGTTAACATTACCTACCGCATTATTTCTTGTTTGTCATATTGGGTAGGAATCGGTCAATTGTTTCCCGAGATATTACACAAAAACTTTATTAATTCTTGCAGCACTATCTTACAAAATGGCTGATATTGTGGTTTTGTTTGGCTTGTATGATGCTTGTAATATATACTATCTGCATACAAAATTTTATTGAAATTGGTCAAACAGCATTGTAGTTATACCAAATAAATCTAAATTATTTGCACGTCCGCTTTTTTTAAAATAAGTGCCTAATAAAGTGCAATTACTTACATTTACCTGGCCCACTATAGTATTACTGATGTGCCAAATTTTGCAACAATTGGTTAAGTAGTTTTCGAGATATAATGTAAAAGCTTAATTTGTTCATATGGCGCTATCTTACAAAATGGCGGACAAAAGAGGTTCTGTGTAAACCAATTATATGTTTGTTATATATACTCCTAGCATACAAAGTTAATTTGGAATTAATTAAATGGTTTCGAATAAATATCATAGTATGCTAAAATAGCTATATGGCAGCCATTTTAAAAATAGGTGCCTNTTAATTAAATGGTTTCGAATAAATATCATAGTATGCTAAAATAGCTATATGGCAGCCATTTTAAAAATAGGTGCCTTACATACTTTAAACATATTTGTACATATCAACTGCCATAGTCCTACTTGTTTGCCAAATTGGGTAGGAATCTGCCAATTGTTTTCCGAGATATTACACAAAAAATGTATTAACTTAAGTAACGCTATCCTATAAAATGGCAGACAAAGGTTATTTTTTTTGTTTATAGATAATATCAGCGTACAAAATTTGGTTGAAATTGATTAAGCTGTGTGGTAGTTATACCAAATGAACATAAAATATTTAATTTGCCACGATTTTTAAAATAAATGCCTAATAATGTTTAATTAATACTATTTACTTCACCTGTTATAGTATTAACAACGTGCCAAATTTGGCAAACATTGGTTGAGTAATTTTCGAGATATAATTTAACAACTTTATTTTTTCATGTGCGCTATCTTCCAAAATAGCAGACCAAAAACAATATTCACCTCTGTTTCAATGCTCACGCATTGCGCTGTCACCATGCGAAATTTGGTTTAAATCAGTTAAATGGGTCCGAGATATGACATATCGTCCTAAATATTAATTTGGCCACTATTTTGAAAGTAAGTGCCTGGCGTGGTCAAAAACTATAAAAGTTAGGTGTCCTTACTGAGTACTATATGTGTACCGAATTTGGTGAAATTCGGTTTAAACGTTCAAAAATTGAAGGGGGTGTGGTGGCACACACACGCTCAGACACAGACAAACATACACACGCTTAGTACGCGTTAGATATCTTAGCAAATTTTTTTTTCAGAATTATATATTTTTAAAACAATTAAAGGATGTTCAATCTTAATCACTATCCACTTATTTAGAACTGACTTTGAATACTATACAGTTATTACAGTTTCTGGGATTAAATAAAATAAATATCCTTGTGTTCTCATTTATATGTTGCTTTTCAATACACACGTGCTATACAAGCAGAAAGGCAGTTTTGTTANAAATATCCTTGTGTTCTCATTTATATGTTGCTTTTCAATACACACGTGCTATACAAGCAGAAAGGCAGTTTTGTTAAACTTTCGTTAGTAACTTACCATTCGTTCTTAACTAGCGTTGCAACTGTAACTTGATGCTTCCGCAGCTCCAGTCACATGGCAAAATTTCAGTTATCTAAATTGGCAAAATCACAAACTACAANGTAACTTGATGCTTCCGCAGCTCCAGTCACATGGCAAAATTTCAGTTATCTAAATTGGCAAAATCACAAACTACAATAAAGCTCATAAATATTTCTGATACAAATAATAAATAGTACAACTATCTTACAACTAATTTTTTTTCTATTAGACATATTTATTCGTCTAAATAAACCTCGATTCCAAACTATCATGACATTAATAAGTAAACGTGTTTCGTGTGTCATAATAAATAACGTTCAAATGAACATATTGGTAAAGGAAGAAAGTACAATAATTGATCTCTAACGGGCGTGAACAATGCTACTGAATGTGGTTTCGGCAACAAACTCATCCTATGAAATGTTACTACAATTTTCCGTTCTGTGTTCTTTGTTGGCGTTTTGTGTGATACTCAAATGTAATAATAATTTTATCCTATTAAACTGGCTTGACGAGTCGGGAGGAGGGAGAAGCGGAGGGTAACGAATACTACGCATGTAGTTTTTGGTGCCAGTGTAGCCCCACGAGCGAAGTTGACGCGCTAATGGAAAATTATGCCCGGGTACAGCGCGGAAAACCCGTTTTAACTTTGCGAGGATCGAGTTAGGGGTTTTAGCTACTTTCCAATTCATTCGAGCGGAATTAGATTCCCCGAAGTGTAATCGCACAGTGCTAGTTTGCGAGGGACGGCAGCTGATGTGTGGGGTGAGGTGGGGCAAAGCGGGGAGGGGTGACAATTGAGGGTCGTTGTTTTTGGGGAAGGGTGGGGTTGATGGGCGGAAGGCAGGATACAGCGAGTGCAACTGGGCTTAAACATTCCCGTTCCTCGTTGGGCCTTGCCATGCAACTTCGTCTTCACGCTAGACGAAGAGGCTCAGAAGTGCAAACAACACATCGCACTGTTTTTAATTACTTATGTCGGTTTCGCCACGAAGCCTTAAAATTGTCCATTTAATTCTAAATAACAACACAATTTTAAAGACTATAATACACGATAATCCCGACCTTGCACAATTCTCAGGTCCTTAGTGGCAGTCATAAGCCATGCCCACTTTCTGATAGAATTTATGCTGTATGGCTCACAACTTCTTGAGAAGCACAACTCTTAGTTTAATAGTTTACAATGCATACATAAAAGTGTAATATGTTATACGTGTATAATACTAGATGTCCCAAAATTTTTTTACACTACTTGAACGGGAATAACAGAGGAATTGTTATAAAAACCAGCTGATAAGCCTGCTTGTATTTGACGCTGTGAGGACAACATAGGGTTTGTGCGAATTTTAATAACAGTTAAAATGTACAATATGTCCGCCATCAGCAACAAGATATTGTGTGCAACGCTGTGGAGTGAGTGGCGAGTGGAGAGGTTTAAGCGCCTCTTAACATCAGGTTCTTGAGAGCCGATGAGGGTGAAGTGATGTAGATATGGAGAAGCGCCGGATTCGAGGGTGGAGAAAACGGGAGATCCCCGAGGAAACCCGTCGATCAGCAGCATCGTCTCGCTCGATTCTCACGTGCGAAAATCACATAGCGGTCTCGCCGGGAATCGAACACAGTTTGCCACAGTAAGAGACAAATGCTCTAGCTGCTGCGCGACCGTAAACCCTCCAAAACTGTGGAACAGAACGACAAACCGCAGCTCCGGTTTCCATAGGAGTGAATTCACAGGCGGTCAAAATCGCGCCTGTCATGGCATCCAGTGTCCGTGGCTTTGTGGTGCACACAGTGATCTTGAGAGTTCCACACAGATAACAATCTAACGGCAACAAGTCTGCAGATCAAGGTGAGACCTCAGCACTTCCTCGTCGGCCTATCCACCTCGCAACAAATGTTTTTACCCGGGAGCTACTTGAAGTCTCGGTAGTAATGTGACGGTGCACCCTCCTGCAGGAAAAAGTAATGGTCGTCTGGGTGGAGTTGTGAGCAGCTGGCACAGTGTTTTCCTGCAACATGGCATGGCATCTTTAACCTTTCACTGTTCTGTCAAAGAAGAATCATCCCAAAAATTATCTGGCAGAAATTGCGCACCACGTTTTTAACACAGGGAATATTAACTGCTTGCTCTGCCACAATGGGATTTTCTTTAGCCCCGTACACGCATTTATGGCGGTTGATAGTTATATTAAATTAAAAGATTACCTCATCGAACCAAACAAACCCATCAGTAAAACTTTCGTGTTCGCTGCTCATGTTCATAATACTCTCACAACATTTGGCACACCTATCTGTGTCGTCTTTGTTCATAACGTGATGGTAAGGGGAAAGTAGGGCCTTCATTTTATTAGCTTGAAAATCCGACTGGTGATTAACTGACACCTGACACACGAGCAGCTTACCATATGGGCGTCGACTTCACAGGGGAACACAGCCCCACACTTCTTTCATCCGTTGTCAATCTCTTCTTGGCTTAACGTCCTTTCTTCAAATCACATATAGTTCCGTCCCTCCCTGTGTCACATAACCGTGTCATTGTTACGCATACTGGGTGCGCAATATCAAATTCTACCCTCCATCTTCTGCGCATCAATCATATTGTCACATTTCCAATAAAAATTTAAAATTAATTTACGTTACTGGAAAGAAAACCTTGCCATCATTGCCATTTCATTTACAATTGTAGTGCTCATTGGTGAAAATAGAACTAACAAAAGCAGAATAGCTACATATGCGCGCACACATCCAACATGCACCTTGTAGCATCAAGAGTGTATTTTTATACTTATGGGTGAGGGACAGGCATCAAACTGACAGATCTTTTATGGATAGTGGATATATGATCTGTTGAAGATGTGAGTGAAGTATTTTAAAACTTATTGAAAGATCAGGAGATTAATGCGAAAAATTTAAAGATCGGTCGAAAGATTGGGAGATTGAAAGAAAAATTGGTTGAGAGTTTGGGAAATTTATCGAAAAATCAGTAGAAAGTATTGATAGATTGGTCGAAAATACTGAAGGATTAAAATTAAAGAATAAGGGGCTGATTGAAATATTCTGAAAATTAATTATATAGACTGATCGAAAATACTGAAATATTATTCGAAAAGACTAAAATATTGATTGCAAATATCGAAAGATCTATCAAAATGATTGAAATATTGATCAGCATGATGAAAGATCAATAGAAAGAATTTGGAAGAAATTTAAATATTCATAGAAAATATTGACAGATTCATCGAAATATTAAGTGATGGATCGAAATATTGATTTTAAAAATTTGAAAGATTGCTCGAAAAGATTGAGGATTGATTGAAGTGTGGCAGTTTTATAAAACATTAATCGAAAAATTGATTTAAATTATTGATGGAAAGATTGATGGAAATATGAATGAAAGCTTATAAAGATCGAAACATTGAGGGCCAGGAAGAACACTGTATATCACCAGACTTGGGATCGTGCATTCCATTCTTCAAGGGCCTAAAGCTTTCTTTATGAGAATGGCTTCACTAACAACATAGGCGATCTAGCTCGATTCAGAAATTATACCACCATAGACGAAGTCGAGGTGTTGGTCGCAGGAACTCCAATAAACGATCGCTTTATCTTGATTTCTACACTCCAATAGTTGGGTGTCCGAACGAGTGCTTGAAATATGATCAGATTATTTACTTTGGCGGGGAAATGTATGTGCAATTACGAACACATCAAATAATGCCCTACAGAATTCGACTGAAGAGTCGAACATAAATAACATACGAGATTGAAAGCTGGAAACATCAGGGGATAGCAAGTGTAATGTCACATCTCGCATCAGACGATAAACTGTAACGTAGTATGATTTTGATCACATTAATAATCGTTGTGAAAAACAGACTATCGTGAAATAGCAATATCATCATTAAATTACTAATGAAGTTTAGTGGTAGTGGTGGGTGTCGAGCTGTAATGGGTAAATAGTCGGAGGGGGTGAGGGGTGTGTGGGCCGAGTGTGGCAAAAAGCAAATGATTTGTTGGAGTAGGGTAGTTGGATGAATGGTCGACTAGATAGCCAGTGGATGATAATCAGCGGCAGTATTTCAGTAATCTAATGTTCATGCATTCGTGACATAAAGGTTCACCGAACAGGATATGAATCTACTTATTTTAAGGATCACTTTCAGAAGATTAGTTAGATAGAGGTCAGCTACACGGTCTGGCCTTTGCTGGCCTCATATCATACATGGANAATCACTTTCAGAAGATTAGTTAGATAGAGGTCAGCTACACGGTCTGGCCTTTGCTGGCCTCATATCATACATGGAAGAACAAAGAGAATCTTGTGGTGATAATGAGTATTCGGTCTTTAGATAGTAGACTTAGCAAGAATGCATGAACAGGGAATGAAGCAGTTTGGTTTGGATGGTGATGTTCCTTTCAACTAGGTTGAGAGATCATATTGTGATGGCTTGTCCTCATCTAGAAGCTAAGGGAACTCCACATCAAGATAGTTTAATAGTTTTCACAAATTATGTTGGCAATATGATAATGTATCTTGCAAAACTAGCTATGTCACAGAAAGGATGCAACTGGCAAAAGCTGCTGAAATTTTCACTCTTCAGTTAACAATATATTGCAAGCCAAACATGTGCATGTGATGTACAGGAGTTTTTCCAGCATGAAAAACTGCCATTTCCAGCTTCTCTCACCAGCATGGGTAGCCTGCACATTATCCAGAACTCAAATATTATTCAGAGCGTTACATCTTTCAAAGACACAGCAGCTGAATCTGGCTGAACAGTGCAAACATTTCTTCTTTATGGTGCGGCTGTATTCAACATGATGAATNTTACATCTTTCAAAGACACAGCAGCTGAATCTGGCTGAACAGTGCAAACATTTCTTCTTTATGGTGCGGCTGTATTCAACATGATGAATTCCAGATTAAGTATAACTTTTTAGGATTCCATAAAATATGTATTTCAGCCTTACTCGAAGATGACAGCAGCACAATTGGAACGCGTGGATGTTATATGGGATAGATACCTGCCTGAAAGCCTTAGGAATTTAGCACGTGAAAAGAGGGGTTCGGGAGTAAGAACACACATTGCTCCAAATACGCAAATACCTATGAACTGGTCAAATATCTTGAGNAATTAATTATATAGACTGATCGAAAATACTGAAATATTATTCGAAAAGACTAAAATATTGATTGCAAATATCGAAATATCTATCAAAATGATTGAAATATTGATCAGCATGATGAAAGATCAATAGAAAGAATTTGGAAGAAATTTAAATATTCATAGAAAATATTGACACATTCATCGAAATATTAAGTGATGGATCGAAATATTGATTTTAAAAATTTGAAAGATTGCTCGAAAAGATTGAGGA